>JAJLRJ010000007.1:15893689-15896189 GCA_024195265.1 Dendrophyllia cribrosa
AAATACGATTGCGTTATGATCACATATCATTGCTACCCACCAGGTGACCTGGTAGAGCTGGCTTCAACTTGGTCAACTATAACGGGTACATACCATTAAGTTTCGAAAGAAACGACCGTCGTTACTTTCGGAATAAGCAGCCTTTTGGGGCTGGCTACATTCGGGGAATCGTTGCTATCTGGGAACATAAATCGTTAATAAAGCTGATGCGAGCTCTTTCTAATCTCGTACCCAGATCTCACTCGTGCTTGTACTGTACTGAAATGTGACCATGGGTGATCTGGGTACGAGATTAAGGGTAATAAGTTCGTGTTCCAGTACACCAAATTGAAAATCAATAACAATGTTGTCCCCTAAACCACCACCAATTCTAACCACCCGTCATGGAACATCACTACACATCATCGTACGTTGCTAGACCTAATCAACTTCCCTAGAAATCATCTAATGGAACTAGACCTCATCCAACATCACTAGGCATCATACAGGATACTGGAACACGAACTTATTCCCAGATTAAGCTCTTTCCGAATAAAACAAAAGACACAGAAATTGGCTACAATAATTGTTGAAAATGAGACGCAATTTGTCGCTCCAGTTTCATGTTACTGCCACCTGGGTGGGCTCCGCATGTCTAGATTTTGCTGTGTATAATTCAGTAAAAAATCAAAGGGCTCTTCAAGCCATCTCGTTAATGCGTTAGAAGGTGAGGTTAATAAAAAAATAGGCAGTCTATGACTGCATGTAGCTTACTGCGCCTGTTATTACTTAGATTATCGTAGGTTCCCCCCCCCCCCCCCCCCCTTGCCCCCTGGATTTCCAAGCCGAGAGACCCCCCTCTCCTGCCCGGATTTGCAATAAAGTTTTGGAAGCCCTAAATTTACAGGTAATGAGAAAAAAATATATGTAATCGCATTCAGAAGATTTTGTTTTTATAATTTTCAAAACCGTGGTGACGAGTGCTATAAATTGGTGAAACATTTTAAAAATAAATATTGCGTGACGCATCATGAACCCCCCCCCCCCCCCCCCCCCCGTGATTTCAAGACTAAATCGAAGTGACATTTTTCTAGTTCCTAATAACTGCTTTGATTTTGCCATGTATTAGTTTTTCCTGGCTTCATAGTTTATTCAAAGTGTTGTCGCAAATGCACAATATTTCCTTGAATGAAAATGTCTTTCCCTTGAATAAAAGAGTTAAACGCTTATCAGAATTCAGTTATTTTCTGCTTCCGGAAGGCTTAGCGATTTGTTTATCCTAATTGCAGCGCTAGCGTCTGCGAATTATATTATAAACATCACAAAATAATATTTAAATTCAGCAACCTACTTTATTAATTCTAGTGTTTTCTAAAATTTCCGACTTTTCATGTGTATATAGAATGCAATTCTTATCCAATTTAGTTTAGTCTCAAGAGGAAAACGCGTCAAATTATCGCATCAAGGAAACTGTCGGCCACGCAAATTTGTTCAGCATCTGGCGAATTTCTCGCTCGACCGATTGTGGTCAAGTTTTCTAAATATTTGTCAAAAGCTACTAATAAGACAAAGAAACAGTCTATGAAATGTTTCTTACAAAGTAAATGGACATTAAAAAATGTGACTTTCTTTACCGTAGTTTTCCAGGAATGCTTGAAAATTCTTAGTAAAGTCTGCCGCTTCGAGTATAAATTCTGAAAGAAGACATGTCCTCACTTGTGACAAATTTCATCGCTTTCAGCTCTCAAACTACCACTACAAAGGCAAAAAATCTTCTAAAGGACTTTTTCTTTCCATTTCGAAGTCTTAAAAGGCGTGCTTTCATTCCGGTTATGCAAAATGAACGTCTACAAAATGAAAGCGTGGAGTTCACGGACGGCCATATTTGTTAGAAATCTGATAGTCTTCTGAGGGAACATTCGATTCGGGCCATTCGAAGCTATCCTCGACAAACGTTGAACAACCGACGAGGTTGCGAAGCTATCCTCGACAAACGTTGAACAACCGACGAGGTTCCAAAACAAAAAAGGAGTTAAGTTTGGGGAATATCGGGTCAAAATCGGCAGAGTTCGTTGTGGGCTCGGATTCTATTGTTACACTTCGCAGTACACTTGTGGCAAGTCTAAAATTTAGGAAGGCAGTGAATATGCAATAACCTAAGGTAATATAGAATTAGAAAAAGCGTGTTTTTTGGAAGTGAATTGTTGATACATATTCTGGGGGGGGGAGTACTCCCGACAATTAAGGGTAGGTGTGTGCCGCCTGAAGCATCAAAAGCAACCATTATAAACAATTAATAATTTTGTTTTACGAAATAATAGATTTCAATATATATTTTCTTGCTTTAAGTCTGCTATATTCTTTGCTAATTGAGCTACGTTGAGCACTCTAAGGCAACTCTCTTGCGTCAGGATTTCAATGCAATAAAGCTACGTTGAGCACTCTAAGGTATCTGTCTTGTCCGCTTCACGATTTGAATGTGATGGGAATAACACACCGACTGATTGATATTCCTCTTCTT
>JAJLRJ010000007.1:15906189-16241189 GCA_024195265.1 Dendrophyllia cribrosa
ATGTGTAGTTGCTCTTTATCAGTTTTTCTTTCCTTCAACCATGCAATTGCTGACTCGAGAGAAATTACTACGTTTAGAAACTCGATAATATTCATCGTTTTCTCTTAAAATGGCAATTGAATTCGTTATTTTAGCGCGCGCTAATAGAGTCAGGCTTCCGCTATATAGCGCGGCAACCCTAAAAGTAACCAAAAACAACCGTTTCACACACGAGCAACGAGCTGACGCGAGCGAAAGCGAAAGCTAAAGCTAAACATGAAGGCGTCACCACGTGGGTACGCGCGTCAAAGCGAGGATAATTGCTAATTGCGAGGTTAATTGCGAGGCTAATTGCGCATCAAAGCGCAATTATTGCGCATCATCAATTGCACATCAAAGCCTCACAGCACTCGTGGACTGCAGCACTTGTACCCAGGGCCGCTACGTTCTTTCAAGAGGCGAGGCTATTTGGAAGTCCGCCGCAAAAATCTCGATTTCGCCTGCCTAACAGATTTATGAAGGCGTTCTGCGAACGCCATAAGTGGCCGGGTATTGTAAACTCGCTCCTCTTTACGGTAATACAAAGAGCATACAACTAATCGATTTGGTGGAAAAGCTGTTTGGAAAACCTAACTCATCTTTATTGACAAATTTGGTGAATAACATCTTCGTCCTAGTATCGTAAATTTTCAATTCACAAATATTAGAAAATTTAAATTTTACCGAAATTATTTAACACTAGGGCCAATTTAATAAAACTTTTACACTTGTAGTTTACAAGTGTAGCTATTGTTTTCAACCTCTGAAACAATGACTACACTTGTAAATTACACTTGTAAAAGTTTTATTAAATTGACCCTGGATTCCCATTCAAACACTTTATTTGGTGGTGTGTTTGTCCAGATTACCCATGATCCTCCATTAAGCGCGAAGTCCTCTACTGAGCGATACGCCCTTTGGACTCTCTTTAGTGCACTACCAGTCCAAGAAAAAAAAATAGGTAGTCAACGACTACATGTGTCTACTGGTGGTAAACTTGGAATGTTCAGGAATTGAAAATTAAGCCCAGAATACAGTGCGGTGAAGAGGGTGTACCGACTACCGATCACGACTCGCGTTCTTTTTTTCCTAATTCACTGTTTTCGGAGTTCTGAAAATGCATTTCACGAATCACGTTTTTGAAAGTTAACTCGTGATGTCGCCTCAGATGTTTGTATATGATCTAGGCAATGTTTCGAAGTTGTTAGGACTGCTACGAATCCAAATGATCAGAAATGATTAGCAATAAGTACGAATTATGCGTGTTTTTGATTTTCTGTTCGAACACTGTCCGAAAAACTCTCCGAATATTCCATTGTTGACGTATAATTCCATTGTCACGTATATTCCATTGTTACATTACGGACATACACAGCTTCTGGGATAGTGTCTACGGTTGCTACGCAACCAGTAGACACAAAAATTAGATCTCCAGTAACCAAGAATCAAAGAAAATTATTTGACTCTAGCGGGATTTGAACCCACGACCTCCGGCGCTCTAAATAACAAAGATAAGATCGATGTCTGTTTTAAATTCCTAACTTTATAACCGCAAAAACACGCGCGAATCACGTGCGTTTTCTTAACTAATAGCGAAAAAGGCCTAAATTCCCCGGGGGGGGGGGGGGGGGGGGGAACTCCCATATAAAAATGACGGGGGTGCTCGTCGTACCTTTTAGGGGTCAAAATTTGGAGATTGGTACCGCTTAGGGTGCTGAAATCTAGAATGACCACCGTTAGAATTATCGCGGTACCTTTTAGGGTATGAGCCGAAAAATATGACAGAATATGACATGTGTTGTTTTAGAATTGGTAGGGGTAGGGATAAAAAAAAAACAATGAGCCACGCCCATCAAACGAGATTCTGGTACCTTTTAGGGTGTTTTTCAAAAATTTCCGACGAGCACCCCGTCATTTTTATATGGGAGTCCCCCCTCCCCTCCGGGCCTAAATTAAGATATATGAAAATTCTTACCTGGTTCCGAGGCTTAGGGTAACAAAACAAAAGAAATCACATTGAGATTCAGGGATTAGACTGCTAGCTGTCCCTTTTCAGTCAATTGAGCGGGCGAGCTAATCACAAAAACTAGCTCGGCGAGACAGGAGCGAGCGAACGAGCCGAGGGAAATTGGGGGAGAGGCCCCTCGGTTCGCTCGGCACTCAATCCCCGATCGCGTATTTGCTCGCCCGCTCGACTATCTAGAGAGGGACTGCTGGCAGTCTATTCAGGGATGAATAATTCATTTATTTTATTTTATTCCCCTAAGCGTCGGAGTCAGAATTTTAATATATCGAAAATGGCCAATTAAACAACACGTAAGCTTAAATCGCATTAATTATCTTTTGTTATATCTTTTGATTTGTTGGATAAGAGTAAATACACGCGCGTTCGATTAATGACGTAACTGGTAAGCCGAGAATTAATTCATTAATTTAAAATTAGAACTTTATGACAGAGTAATTAATTATCAGTTCTTTTGATTTCATGTCCTTCTTTGGAGGAGACATAATAACCGATATCTTGTGAATTAATTTCGGTGATGATAAGTTTGATCGGAAAATGGATGTATCCAGAAAACGAAGATGGAAAACCACGCCAGGAATGTTTCATTGTCGAGTCAGAGGAGGGCGATTGGCTGTTAGTCGATGTAGAATTGACCAATGACGAAGCAGAATTCTTGAAAGACTATATTGTGATTCCGGTTCTCGCAGAAAGTCAGGATTGCGTCAAACCGTTGTCCATCCAGGCGGCAACCAGTGACGTTGGCAAGAGAAACGACGATAAACGTCAAAAATACTTTCATGGCAAAATGATTTCTCGCAGGTTTTTAAGGAAGAGGGTGCAGCCGTTTACGATTGAGCGTCCGTTGAGGTACAAGGCGCCTAATGGTGATGTTCGGGGTGTGGAGCCATTGCAGCAGCTGAATTGCTGGTTAGAAATGACGTCGATAAAGATACCACGTCCTCTGAGTAAACCGGGAATTATTCCAGCTGTTCGCGTGAATGTGAAAAGGTAGGAAGCTTGTGTGGTTTCGCTCTGATGAAGGGCTTGCGCTCGAAACGTCAGGTTTTTTAATCTTTTTTTACGGTGGATAATTTACCTTATCTACTGAGTTGATAAAACCAAATTTCCGTATTTCACTTACCCACCGAATTTCAGTTCCTTTGTACGCTTTGTTGCGCTCATTCATTCACGAGTGGCCGATCGAGTGGTCTATCTTGTGTGGCCTATCACAAGTGGCCTATCTTGTAAAATCGCGACCTTTTTCAATGAGGAAGCGACACAGGGAGCGCAAACGTGTTGCTTTCGCGTTCCGGGACCGGTTTGTGCGGCTTAATCGCGCGCGCGTTCTAAGATCATAGCCTAATAGAAGCATACTATTTCAAAGATGTCCTGTTTAGCACGCAGTATGCATGCAGTATACATGCTGTATTTATTTTTTTACAACTTTATTTTAAACAATACATTATTTACATAACTACAACTACAATATGATATTACACGAACTACGCAGATGTACAATTACATTTACAAATTGACTAATACTAATTGTAGAAGTTATAGAAGAACTGTCCACTTTCGGCGAAAAGCAGGCAAGCATTTCTTTGCAATTGCAGTTTCTTTAATTATTTCAATTTTTTCTTGGATTCGCAGCAGGAAGTTACAAAAGTATAGTTCACCTTGGCGCCTGTTTGACGTGCAGAATATATAGTATTTTGCTATTAAAATTGAGTAGTTTAATGCCTGCCAGTATTTTGTATTGTCAAAGTAGCCGTATAAAATGCTACCATGTTTTAAAGAAAGTCTTTCACGTGCTTTTTCAAACCACCATTTTTGAAACGTATTCCAGAAGGAGAGCGATTTACTGCATTGGGTTAACATATGGTTTAAAGTTTGCTTCTCACACTCACATAACGGACAAAATCACTTTCAGAGATACCGTCACGGTAAAGGCTCATTTGAGTAGGGAGTATGTTGTGTATAATTTTGTATTGAAACATTATGAGTTTAACTTCTTTTGTAACTATGAAAGGCATTTGGTAAACTTTATGAACATTATTTTCTAAAAAGCCGTGTCGTAAAATTTTGGTTTGAGAGGTTGGTGGTACGAAAGTGTTTTTTAAGATTGCAGAATAAATAAAACTTGTGATTAGAGGTGTGGTAGAAGAATCGTTGAGGTTGTTTTGACCATGTTGTTTTAAAGCATTTTTCCACGCGCGAGGAATGGCATTGATAAGACCATAAAACTTCGTAAAGGGTACATTTAAATTGAACTTTGTTTTGAATTCTTAAAAGTTACACAAGTTGCCTTGTTCATTCAGTAAATCTTGCACATGTATAACATTTTTTGCGAACCATTTTCTATAAAAAACTTGCTTCTTATCAATTAAAATATTACAGTTGTTCCATATAATTTCATTTTTGATATTGGTAATAATACGATCAGGTAAGTTTTTGAAGTCGCGCCAATAATCGAGAATCATGCGATAAAAAATAGGGAGGCTCTCTAGCTTAAGTAATTCGGTTTTATAGTTACATTTTGTCAGGAAAGAGAAATTTCCGAGATGATTTACACACTGGTTAGGAATAATTTTCCAAGAAGCAGAAGATTGACTTTGAATTCTACTAATCCAAGCAATTTTCAAAGCTTTTTCCATAATTTCAAAATCGCATATTTTGAGACCACCTTCTTTTTTTTCTGCGATAACAGTACTTTTTTTAATTTTTGCGGGTTTGCCGTTCCAAATGAAACTGAAAATAATTTTATTTATTTGTTGTATATAATGTTTTGGCACATTTAAAACGGAAGCGTTAAAAGTCAGTTTAGAGAGCCCTAATGTTTTAACAATATTAATTTTTCCTTCAACGTAAGTTTTCTTTTTTGCCAGGTATTTCATGTTTTCTCTAAATCTCGAATTTTGGTTCCAAAGTTGAGTTCTTCCGCATCTGTTTGATTTTGTGAGACAAAATATTCCGAGAGGTAGTATCGGTTCTTTTGCCCATTTGAATGCATCTGTATGCATGCAGTATGGGGGGGGGGGGGGGGGGGGGGGGGGGGGGGGGGGGGGAGGGGGGGGGGAGGGGGGGGGGAGGGGGGGGGGGGTTGCGGTGTTACAATGTTTCGAAAAGATTTTCGCAGTACTGAAGATAGCTTGTGATGTCGATGCTGGGGATCTGTAAGGCCATCCAAAATGGCGGCCAAATTTTTCGGGAAAATGTGGAAATTGTACATATTTATTGCTACATTTGTAAAATATAATATATTAAGCATTTTGCTGTTTTTGGTAGCGTCTTATATGTTTGTTTGTTCTTCACCTAAAACAAATATTAACACCTTTTGATTCAAAGATACTTATGACGATATATCTTTAATTTTCACCATAGCAACCGATTGCTCCAAACTTTACCAAAATGTGTCTCAAGGATAAACGAACAGCTACTGAAGACAGCATCTGCCAAAAAATGGACGAAACTGTAAACGAATTAGCCCAATTTTTTAAACTTATCCATTTCCATCCTGGCCATCTGAAACCCAAGACATATTTTTACTCTTAGAGCACTAGTGGAATAATTTTAAAGGCCCACTTTCACCCAAAAGACGTTCCGGTCGTTTGTTTTTGTTTTGAAATGCTCCATTGTTCATACGCGTGATCTGATTGGTTGCACACATTCAAGCGTGAATTTCGTGTTGCACGAAATTCAGCACCGAAAGTGATCACGGCGCGCACAGCATTTTGGGTGAAGGTGGGCCTTTAAACAAAGTGGGCCATTATATTTGGATTTCCACTTTTATTAAAATGTCTTTTGGGCTTTCTTAGTAACACTACACAGCATCAGCAGCCCATGGCCATTGGCTCCTGAGTCAAAACTCAGAATCCCATGTTACTGAAGATCTATGGCCTTAGCCTTATTGAACAGCATTCGTTTCTGTATGCGGCTTTGAAATTTACACGCGGTCACAATCCGAGGTTATCACTTTTGCAGTTTTAATTAATACATCATTTACTTTTAGCCTCAAGTCACCAGTCTTGCAAGGAATGCATATGAAAAGCTGCGACCAAGTCATCAAATCAACCAACCTCCAACCCAAGCATGTGTTCGTTGAAGATCTCAACACCTGTAAATCCCTCGTCCAGTTTGAGCCTTCGCCTGTGAAAAAGCTGCTATGGGACCTCGACAACATCACACGGGAACGACCTTTTGAATTTGTGGCGGGAATCGGAAAAGAACGGCAGTTACCAGTACGCATGATACTGAGACAAGATCACGTGTACGACCTGATCCAGATGTCAATCAGGAAACGGCGCAAATTCAATTCCGCTTTAAACGTCGCCGCTGAGTTGCCCAGTCCTGAGCCGTCTGTTGTTTCTTCTGAGCCCACACTTTCTCCAAGACCTCTATTAGCATTGGAATGGCAACCAGAGGAGCCAGAGGAATGGCCAGCGGGGTTTGAAGCACTTCTAGAAGATGAAGAGGAAGAGCACTGGTTTGCGATGCCCGTGATGTCTGTGATCAGCGACATCTGTGAAATGACTTCTAAGTTGGGACACGGCGTTCCAAAAGCCGCCATGTTTCTATGGACTCAGTTTCTCCAGCTTATTTCCTGTAGCAAAAAGTTTCTATCCCGCGAACAAAGCGAAGGCGGAGAGAGTAACCACAGAGAGGTATTTCGCGAGCCTCAACGAGGATGTTTCTTAAGATTGTGCTGCAAGGACTTTAGCGAGGAAAGGAGCCGCGCAGTGGCGGAGAAAAAGATAAAAAAGCAAGATACCAAGAGAAACCTAAAGCGTGCGCATGGGGCTGTTATTCAAAAGTACCAAGACAACACCAACCGAAAGAGGGCCATGGACTCCATGCGGTTCCAGCGGGGAGGTGGCAGGAGAGGATGTTGACTTCAGAATAAACGAACGTCGTGCAGAAACGTTTTCTCACAAAGCAAAGCCACTTCTTTGTCTTTGTCGTTCAACATCTGCACGAGAACTGACATACTGCACGCTTGATCCACTCGCTTCATGTCTCGCGCTTCTCGCATAACCTCAACTATACTCGTTTTAAGTAGACCCATCTTCAAATTTGAAGCGATATCTACAATAAACAACTTAACAACAAAACGTTGATGACGAAAGCGCTCTCGCAAACTCACGAGCACTCGCCGCAAGCGTGTAACACACCGATTGATGCTACCGAAACGATAGCCTTCAAACTGACGCAATTCTGTATCTCACCAAATTTTCCCCAATGATCGGTTCAAAGCAAATAAAACAAATTAAACTTCAAAGATAGTGTTGTCTTTTTTATTATCAAACTCAATTGCTTCGCCTCCAGGCGCTGATCCAGCGTGGTGAAACAGGTGGCGCGAGATATCCTGGGAAGCAGGATATCCCGTGCAAAAATAAAGGACGCCTGGAGATGAGGCAGAAAACTCAGTATTATTTAGCAAATAAACCCTTTTCGGCGGCTGGTATATCAGAGGATAATGGCCGCGGCTCTGAGCTTGTGCGAAAAATAAACAGTTGGCCGAGAAGCGAAGTGAAATTTTAAAGACGGACATTCTTTTAGCCAAGGCCTTTTTATAGCGCATTCAGTTACGCAAGTACGAAAACAAGTGCTTAATTTTATCTATTTATCTCTTACTTGTTAACATGACAACGGTTGTACGGTTTTCAATTGTGTGTCGAAAGTAATAGGCCTTTTTCACGCCCCGACATTTTGTATAAAAACAAACGATTTTTACCCGCCCAACCTCGTTTTCAACTTTTTCACTGCGAGGCTGGGTGGACAAAAACAAAGCATTTTATTCTCCAGGGAGTCAACATGGCCGCCGCGTGAAAAAGGCCTATTTCGCAATCGCTTTGGTTTGGCATTGCTACGCCACGTGATTGGCTAAAAAAATCTCGTCCCAATTTCTCAACCACTGCAGACTTACTCGCACGCGTGACTGTGACTTACTCGCACGCGTGTGACTGTGACTTACTCGCACGCGTGACTGTGACTGTGACTTACTCGCACGCGTGTGACTGTGACTTACTCGCACGCGTGACTGACTGTGACTTACTCGCACGCGTGACTGTGACTTACTCGCACGCGTGACTGTGACTTACTCGCACGCGTGTGACTGTGACTTACTCGCACGCGTGTGACTGTGACTTACTTGCACGCGTGTGACTGTGACTTACTTGCACGCGTTTTCCTGCGCTTGGTGTTGGCTACATATATTTGCTTCTAGTCCTGATTGGTTCATCGGACACTCAATTAAAATTACGACACTCAAGCAATAGGCCATTTCCGAGTTACGTTATGCCTCGTCGTCAAAGCGAGGCTAGGTGCAAAACCTTTCATATGGAAATGAGTTTCATTTGCATTTGAATAAAAACTCATTTCCATATGAAAGGTTTAGCACCTAGCCTCGTTTTGACAACGAGGCGTAACGTAACTCGGAAATGGCCTATTGGACCTTGCTTACGCGTAATTTTCCGCACGTGATACAGATCACATGTTTTTATTTCGAGACCTGATTGGTTCGTTAAGTTACTCTTCATTTGTTGTGATTGGTCATATCTGCTGATTACTTTACGTTTGGTCTAAAATTAGGTTTAAAAACGCAACATCTGTTGTGATTGCGTTTGTGTTCGTGCTTCCATCGTTAACAGAACAATCCATTTTGCAGTCCCAACACTTTAAAACTCAGTCGTTCTCTATTCTTCCAACACTTTGGAATCCTACGTTTGTTCGTTCTTTCTTTTCAAACGTATCCAATGAATTGTTTTGTTGTTCCTCTAACAAGTGAAGCAGTCTCGCTTCTTCCTCCTCGAGTATCTGAAGTTGAACTTCATAGCTGCGTAGCTTTTCGTTGAGATGTGAGCCGTAACTTCTACCACTCAGCTTTCTAACAATCCACTTTTCCCAGCTCTGCATAGACAAAAATATAATAAGAAGGTTGGTTGGACCCGTCAATTCATAAAATAAAAAATAGTAATGCTGTATTAAATAAAGAGAATGTGATTATCGCATCCCGCAGTTAGCGAGGTTTTCAATTGAATGTCGAATGTAATTTCGTATTTGCTTCGCTACGCTTTGTGATTGGCTAAAACATCTTGTGTTACTTTCTCAACCAAAAAAAAGTAAAACCGAAACTAACTGTGAGTTCCTCGCACGCTTTTTCCCGCGCTTGGCGCCGGCTACTTGTATTAATTTTGCTTCCAGTTCTGATTGGTTCAACGGATTGTCAGCGTCTGTTGTGATTCGCCATTGTGATTTATACTTTTGTTTTTGCTTTACGAGATTCATTTAAAAACCGCTCCATACAGCAACTGAAGGAGTTGCAATTAATTCTTTCTCCCACAGTTCAAATGAATTTATTTTCACATATACATTATCATATTCATCATTTCACGGGTATAATAGAATTCACAATAAACAATATTGGTATTCTCGGTATTATACTGGAACTAGCTTACAGTCGAGGCTCATGCGGGTCAATATCATTAAAAATATTTGCATGTGAAAAGATTCCCCCGCATGAGCCTCGACTGCACGCTAGTTCCAGGTCAATACCGTGAATACGAATATTGTCTATTGACTAAGCTCCAATCTGGCCTTGTAGCTCAGTAGTACAGCGTTTTTACCGGAATCGCTAATCAGTTTCCCAGTAAATAATACCCTATTCTAGACCAAAACTCACTGATTTCTATACCCAGTCTCAGATTAAACTGTTTGAAATGATACCCTTCATAGCAGCACATACCCATATACACTGTACCTCATATATGAGAGTACCCCGGCCCCCACCCACACCGCGGAAATAACTTTCCCTTTCCCTTGATATCACAATGGACACTGTTACCTCTTCATTCCGCTTGGCATTAGCAACCAGCTCAGGGTAATGATATTTGATGGTTTCTTCTAAAATCCATATTCGGCACTTGTCAATCGACCACTGACCTAAACAGTGCAATTAAACGGTTAATACATAACAATGGGGAAGACAATTTGGAAATTCTGATTGGAGACACCCCATTTTATGTGACTTAGGCAGGGCTGTCATTAAAGGCCGGCGGTAGGGGGGGGGGGGGGGGGGGGGGAGGGTCACTGGCTATTGTGTGTTTGACCTCTGGCTACTTCAAAGCACTGACACAAAATCAAAATTGATAGATAGATGGATAGATAAATAGATAGATAGATAGATAACTTTATTAAAGTGTCATCATTGATAAACTGTAATCCACTTCCATCCTTGCAATCCTGCACTTTTTCTCCAAACTAGTTACTGCTTCTGTTTTGCTCTATAGAATCTTTTTAACCAATTTAGTTGTATGTTTGGTGGCATTTTATGATATAACATGGAAATTAAGAGTTTATTATTTTGTTATTTTGGCAGAACAGTGTCCTTTTAAAGTCCTGTAACACTTACCTGCCTTGAGGGAGCTCTGGACCTCAGGCCAAAAAGTTGCATCCTAAAGTTTTTCTTACTGTATCTGAAACCCCATTATCTGACTACCAATGAATAGCTTTTCTAGTCCCCAACCAATATTTTCTTTATAAATTTACTCTACTATTGCAACCATTCAATATGCATAATCAATGAGATACACAAACATGCAACTATCAAAGAAAATGCAGATTGATACAGAATGGGCATTTTCATTTTCAAACTCTGTGATATATATTATTAATTAATATAATTAATTTTACTTCATTATTTACAAATAGGCAAGTAGCATTTTGCTCTCTGATTCAGCAATTAGTATTTTTACCCTATCCTGTTACGACTGCTGCGTTATTAATATGATTACATTAACAGAGTTTAACTATACATGTTGCTGGGGAAATGAAAATAAGTGGCTATAAAATGAGGAGGGGGCTCAACAGAGGAAAAATTGTACAAAAACCCCACTTACCTGCTGCTCCTATTAAAACACCTTGTACAATGTTTAGAAAAACAACGCCAAACCCTCTCCCTAAAATAACAATGAATAAATTGATGACAAGTCAAAAGAAAAACATTTACCATGTACATGAGCTAAAATTTGCTTTCGTTTCATTTTCAAATTAGTCAAACACAAGAAAAATCAATGTTGTAATTGAAGGGCCGAGAGCATGTCCAGCCTATATGACTTTTTAGGCCTTTTTCTATTTTTTCTCACTCAGAATAGCTCAGAATAGCCTCATTTTATCGTACAACGAATAATATCACAAGCCCTTGTCGAATTTGCACTAACCCTAAGGAATTTGACCAATTTACCTGAAAAAAGCAGAGTTCTGGCCCTCCAGTGCTTTGACGGTACATTCAGAGCGTAATTTCGAAGCCATTTGAAAGCAGTTTGGCCGTGAGAATACGCGACTGCAATACTTCTGACCAGTGCCAACAACTAAACGAAAATACCGTTATTTACGCACGCCTGGCTCGCTTATCTATCGTGAGCTCACTGCGGCAACACATCGCCTCTGTAGCGTGTGTGTAAGCCAACGTGTATGAGGCCCGTCCGGTGATTGAAAGACATCATTAAGTCCGGAAATCCTTGAGTCTCTAGCACTTCTCAAAGAAACGAGTCGTGTTTCTTGTCCTTCCTTGTGTCTGAAGCGCCATTTAGCGCTCGAGGTGAAAAACGGACCTTGGTCGGGAAGACGAGCCGGCGGGAAAGTCTGGAATCACTTTGGATCAGAAAAGGGGCAGCGTTGAGAGTTGTGGGCCATTTCCCATCCCGTGCCGTGGTCGAAATGCCCGATATCCGAAGTGCTTTGAGACTTATAGTATTTTGCAATAACTTTCGGGTGGGAACTCCATTTCGGTTTTGTTGTAGGATTTCCCGACATGCTTTGCGACAGTGGTAGATGGGTCCGCTGTGCGTGGTCGGGCACTTGAAATACAGCTTTGGGCAGCTCGAAGTGAGTTGTTGCTGGCCGGCGGGAAGACGTTTCGCATTTGGAGTCTTTAATGCAACATTAAATTCGATCTAAAAGGATTTTGAAATCGAGATACGCGTTTTGATGTGTATCAACCTTTTAATAATAAAACTTAGGCTGAAGTGAGCATGTGTTCGTCTGTGGTCTAGTGGTTTGGTCGGGGATTTGCGCTCGGTCGGCTCCGGGTTCGAATCACGCTCGGCCTCATTTTTTTTTTTTTTTTCTTTCTTTCTTTCTTCGAACTGGACATTATGAAAGTGATTTACTTTTTTTGCGTTCGTCAAAATTTCTAACGTTTAATTTTACAAAAATATCGAACCGTGTCAGTGCGAAAACAGAAGCTTACCGCAATATTGCGTAACAATAGGAGCCTTTGATTGATTGATTTTTTTTTTTTGAATACGGTATTTCTCGAAAACGACGGAAAAAAATTCGGAACAATGTTTTGCAACTAATTTCTAGTTCACATGCCAAAATTGGACAAATCTGAGCAAGAAAAAATAAAAAAGGCCTAAAAAGTCATATAGGCTGGACATGCTCTCGGCCCTTCAATTACATGAGAACTGGGCCAGTCTGGTTAGCTGAGATACCAGTATCCTGGCTAACCACATCTTCCATGTAATTAGTTTACTGGAACAGTTAGGCTAAACAGGCTAACCATCTTTCTTTCTACATGTAAATGACATAAAGAGGTACACAAAACTATGTACAGAAGTTCTATACAGGTAAGCATGAAAAAATAAACCAACATGAATCAACATCTATGCTTTGCCACCATTTTCAAAACAACAACTTCCTGCCAAAAACGATGCCAAATTTAGCTCATGTCCACCTGACTCGGATCAATTAATTGGCCCCTAGGACAATAATTATTACAAGCTTTCAAAAAGCTTTTAATAAAAAACTGTAAGTTAAATGAAAAAAAAATTATGTAACTTACATATGGCACAAGACAGCAACATCCCAACAGTTCCACCGCTGAGAGTACTTGCTTGCATGCTGCTTATTGCTTCTCGCCGTGTAGTTAATGTTGGGTTACCCTGCATCTGGTCAATAGTTCTTCTGAAGTCATGAGCCTTTGATGACAACAGTAAATTGTCCCGGATCACTGTTGGAAAAAGTGCAAGTAAAAATAAGTGAACAATGTACATTGTAATTTTGAAACACAACTGTGCAACTGAGAACTCCGAACACCTCTGCGCTAAACACCTGAAGCAGTGAACGGAGAGCCCCAGAGCACCGAAACAACTCCACCATTGCAGAGAAAAAATAAGGGACTTGGAGTAAATGTGAATGCAGAACACAAAAAATTTATACAAAATGCAAACTCACCAAAAAACATGCCAGAGATGGTAAAAAATGATGCACCAGTGGAAAATGAGTAAGTCAAGAGATTTTGTTTCTTTATGGCAGCATAGGTGCATCCCACACTTACACCAGCCAAACCTAAAATGGAGACCAAACCATAAAAAAATTATATTAAAATACCATAAATGGAACTTGAAATTTGGAATTTAAGATCTTAACATCATTTGTACTTTCATGCTATAAAATTATTATAATACAAATGTACAGTTATGTCCGGCAAAACAGTGCTAGATGCAGACCCTATTGAAGGAGGGGATGAAAATATTGGAGACTGAGTGAGTAGAGATCCCAGTGTTCCGGCTCTAACAAAAACTTGGTCACCCAAAAAAAGAAAATCGGTTTCTAAAAAAAACTTTATCGCTATTTCAAATTATTGGTTGAGGGACTTAAAAATATGATATCTGTGACTGTCTACAGTTTATACAGCTATATTTCACAGGTTTTGGTCTGTCAATTGGCTTTTGCGATTCATCAGAAATAATTTTTAGTTTGGTTCCATCCGGTGTTTTACGATTTTCACTAGCCCAAATGGCTAGTGAAAGCAAAAATCCACTAGTCAAAACTGAATTTTTACTAGACTTTGGCTAGTTGGCTACCGTTAGTCTCGAGCCCTGTAAACGTATTGTTACCTGAAATGTTCTGTGTTGTCGTTCTTGTAGCTGAAAACGGCGATTTTAAGCGATTTGAAGGGCTTTGCATCAGATGTTTACCTGAGCGTATAGTAGAGAGACAAGGGAGGAAAGCTGGATTTTGGACCTCTCCAGCGCTGAGGCGATTTTCACCAAGAAATTCCCATCACACAGCTTCCAAAACCCGCACCAGGCAAGCAGAAACCCAGAGGTTTCTTCTCAGACCCCAAATAATATCGAGAAGTCCAGCATTTGAAGCTCGATAGAACCGCGGCTGGTAAAATGTGTGCCAGATGATAACAATGCACTTTCATGCATTCGTCCCACGGGAGGGGAAGCAGGGGCAAATAAACAGCAACAAACTTTCTACTAACCAGCTTGGGGTGAAGCGAATGGCGTCTTGCTGGGCTCATTCCATCATGCGCCATTCGCTTCACCCCAGGATGGTAAGTGTAAAGTTCGTCGCTGCTTATTCGCCCCTACTTCCCCTCCCGTGGGACGAATGCATAAAAGGGCATTGTTTGTTATCATCCAATCAGAAAGAAGCAAATGGCGTGACTGTTAGAGGCCGGCATGCATTTTACCAGCCGCGGGTTCTATCGAGCTTCGAATGCTGGATTTCGTTTATTTTGATCTTGTATGTAAATATTCATTGCAGTATATTACGATAAGTGAACCTTTTCGATATTCCCATACATTTCCTCTAAATTTAAAAATACGAACAACGGTCACACAGTTTGTGTGAGCCCCCTGTGCTCGAAAGAATCATCTCATGAGATGGAGGGTTCCTTCTGCATGTACCGGAGCACATATTACGTAAAACAAAAGGAACAAAGAACGACAATAATACAAATGTAAAACAAGACCAAAAATACAATACCTCACAAACAATAGAAGACAATGAGTGGTTCATGGGTACCGGCACATGCAGAAAGACCCAGATGGAGTCGAGTATTGGAAGATAGAAGATCGATCGATAGATAGATACCCAATTCCCCTACCTGACACAGCGGTATAACAAAGTATTTTCTTGGCTCTCTCTGGATCACGGCGTACTGTGTTCACTACAACACTTCCCCCGGTACCAACGGCAGCTAGCAAAGAAAAATAAGCCATGACATTTTCAATCTATTCAGCTGACCACACCGACGAGCTAGACAACACTCCGGGCAACCATCATTCGTGCATTGTACATTTGTTACGCAGTACTTTTTTCTAACCTGCCAAAATAACATTCCTGGCGAACTTCGCTAGTGGTTGACCATTTAGAGCCATGATCTAAAATTTATCCGGTCCAAGCACCACTTTAGTATGAAATCGCGCCATAAAACTTTCTTTTAATACTCGGACGGACGGACGAGTTCGCCGCCATCTTGGTATTTCCTGCGCCCCAGTAGTTGGGGGCAGCGGATTATTTCCTTTGCCGTGTACTTGTCATGTATGATCAACATATGTATCTACCAAACCTCCAAATATGGCGGCAGTTTCAGATGGAAGTGACAAGCCGTTGGAAGATTGCATCGATTATGACTTGCAAAAACATTTAAAAGGACTCAACACAGCTACCCCTGACCTTTCTACATTGGCACAAAAGGGAGATGAAAAGGTAAGAAGGGAAATACACATTTTACTATAATTTTGCAAGTTCGCAAAATTAATAAGCTTATGTGCATTGAGCTGTCACTGAGTGAGTGAGGTGCAGGATTCGTAACTTTGTAACTTTATTACTTCCATCACTTGTTTACAAAATTGTGTAATATTAAACAAATTAAACACAAGAAGTGATGAGGAGTCTAAAGAAAAGCAGAAATGCTTGAAGTAATAGACCCCCATTAACGGCCATTACATGTTGTATGGTTGAATGCTATTATTACAAATTAATCAAAAAAGGTATTAAAAGGATTGCAGAAAATGAATTCAGTTTTTTTTAGAACGAAGCATGATACAATGGGATGTATTGTTATTCAATGAGATAAAAATATGATTTCCATCTCATTAAACTAGTTTTCTACAATCCTGCACCTTAGTGCACTGAGTTCAGCGTGAGTTATACATGTAAAGCTTAAATAATTTCCAAGACAACTAATTACATGTATCTAAATGTACACGTGTGCTTGCATACTGCGGTAGATTAACAGATTAAAGTAGCACTTAAAAAGGGGAAAAGCTTCTAGTTTATTAATAGAGTTGTGTGTTGAAGCACAAAGTCGATGTTTGTACATGTAGATCCCCGTGTGCAACAATTATCTAAAGTATGCAGTGGTGTGAATAATATTAACTTTTTAAATTTTAAATGCAAAAGATGATAATACAGTGTAGCTGCTGTTATGTTAAAATTTAATTTCGGAAAGATTTCCGTATAACCCCATACATTAGTTATACAAAAATCTTACCATCTGTACATGAAGCGTGGAACAAGTTATATTTGTTTGGGTAGAAATTTCACTCAATGGATCAGTTGATCAGCATGGTCATGCCTTACCCATGAGAACGGCATTCAGGAGAGAGGGGAGGGGAGGGTGGGGACTTGGATGCAGGGGGTGGGGGTCAGTGAAACAAAACACCTACATGTACATGTTTGTAGGAGAGGAGAGGGTTCAAAAGTGTGCAGAATCTTTTATTTACTAATTTTTATCCATGAGTTGGCTCATGCATGTAGGAGCCTATAATTCATTGTAACATATCAGTGCCAGTCATGCGCAATGCTGATGAGTTCTTGTGCCCATAAAGAAGATTTAGAACAACCCGAGTGAGCATAATATAATTATATCATGTCATCACGTGTGTTACATTGTAACACGCTTAGCGTGCCGTGACATGACACGCATGCCCGTGCATTCACCATTTTCCCTGTTTTCCCGTGAAGGGTCACATACATGTATATGTTGTGGTTCAAATTTTTCTTTGGTTTGAAAATTTTCAAACCAGTTTGATTTTTGCTTTTCTTTGTCTCAAATTATGTTAATGAATCTGAGACAAAGGAAAATAAAAATTAAACTGGTTTAAAAATTTTCAAACCAAAGAAAAATTTGAACCACAACATATACAACCAACATATACAAATGTAGCGCATAGTGCAAGGACAATTTGAAATTACATGTACAGTACAAGCTTGAGTACTCCTGAATTGTACAACACAAAGTCCAATTACTAATTAATCACATCAATAAAATTTGAGATTGAAATACACCTGTATCTATGTGGACTTAATTCTACTAAAAATGTCGGAATATTTTCCATCAGTTTTAAAACCAGCAAAGAAACAGCAAAAAGAAACCATTTTAGTGCACCTGAATGATGCACATGCAATGTACATGTCCAATGACAACTATCCAGTTACAAGATATTAATGCTGTAATTGGATGACTATAGTTGGATGCCTGCCCATGTGACCATGCACCAATAGCATGAGAAATACTTGTAGGTACTTGGATGACTAATCACAATCAAGAATTTTGTAATTGATATGATTAATAATACTGGTATAAAAGTTCTTTTATTGATTTTTTTTCGTTTTCATTATTAACAAAAGCTTGTGGAGCAGTTTATGAGTGAAGACATTCAGATTGGTGGGGCAGCAGATGAAAAACTTCAAAGTCAACTCTATATTGGTAAATATGTACATATCATGGAAAATTATATCAAGAATTACATACATACACTGTACATACATAGTACATAGACTTTATTTACATTCGGATTTACAGAGTAGCATAGATATGCTAATAGAGCGCTTTTCAATTGAGTGTAGAAAGTAATTTTGCAATTGGTTTGGTTTTGCATTGCTATGCTTTGTGATTGGCTGAAAAATCTCACGCCACTTTATCAACCAATCAGAAGTAAAACCAAAACCAATCGCGACTTGCTCGCACATGTTTTTCCCGCGCTTGGCACCGGCTACATGTATTTGGTTTGAGTTGGTTTCAAAAAATATATATTCTGTTCGAAGATAGAAGATTTGTTGACCTGGGGCCGGATTCACGAAGCCCTCTTAAGTTAAGACATACAATGTATCCTAAGAATTGTTTCTTAACAATAGCCTATTGTTGGTGGAATGACAATAGACTATTGTTAAGAAACAATACTTAGGATATGTCTTAACTTAGGAGGGTTTTGTGAATCCGGCCCCTGGTTTTAATCCTTTCAGTCATATTTACATGATCCAGTCATAATTTTGGCAAGTGAGTCCCTTTTGAGGCCAAAAATCCAAGATTTCAGTAAAAATGTTTCAAAAAAGTACTTAGGACGTTCTTGCCGGGAGCCCTTCATTATTTTAAGGGGTCAACAGGTTGTGGGTCTCTCTAAATCTTTTTAAGTTAGCCATTTGATTTGTCAGGTCAGAAAGCCAGCCTTGTCGGATTTTTTACCTGAGTCCCCTCTCTTATCTGAAACACTGATGATTGTGCATGCTTTATCGAGTAATAATTCAGGCAGCCTACGTCACCAGTATGAATGCATGTAACTCATAAAGTAGGACATTTTTGTAAAGGAAAATAGAAGAAAACTTGTTTCTCATGCGTTGTTGGGTAACTGTTACAGTACATGTATATTTTAAAGGACTTACATTTGTAGGAATTTAACAACACTCGGGAAGTGCGAGAAGCACTCGCCTGCAGCTCATGCTTCCTCTCTCTTAAAAATCCAAAGTGCTTAATCTCAACAATACACTGCAGGGTTGGGTTATCATTGCCTTATTAAATTGTTTTATAGGGCATTACAAATTAGCTAGCTACATGTAGCTATTTTCTTGCTCATTCAAATAGTTTGTCTCAGATTTTCTTTTAAATATTGTTTCAGCATGTTTCTGGGGCTTTTATGATGTCGTCAAAACTCTGCTAGGCAAAGGAGCAGGTATTTGTGTTTGGAAACTATACCAGTATTTTTACTGACTGCTTCAATATTATACTAAAAAGTAATATAGGTAATGTCACACACAAACAAACCACAGGAGGCCCACACGCTCTCCAATGCAAATTTTGTCGCAAATGTACATGTAAACTAGCAACGATTTCTTTGCGTTTCAGGTGCGACATTTGCTTTGATTTGCTGTGATTTCCCAAAAATCTCCAAGTTGCATCAGCTTTCCAACATGTTTGAAACCGCTGCAACATCGTGCCTAAATCGCACTGAAATCGCCGCCCATTTACACATGCAACTTGCGCGTGACAAAAATTGCATCAACAAGTGCGACAAAAATTGCACAAAAAATCGCCTGTGCAAATGGGGCCTTTAGGCAGGTATGCATTTGGAGGGATTTGGCCACAGCACAGACATTGTATTTATAGGCAGCCATGCAGTTTGTTTGCATTGGGATTAGTCTCAATTAATTACATAAATTATTTTGTCGTTGTTTTATTTTTGTCAGACGTCAATGCACAGAATAAGGAAACTTTGTGGACACCACTCCATGCTGCTACTTTTCAGGAACATGGCAAGGTACATGTATTGTGCTATACTGCATAGAAACCCAGAGTAACAAACAGTATCTAGAAAGTAACACATCCACTTTCACATAATAGTAACTGTCAGTGCGTCAAGACAAGATTTATTTACCCAATGGTGAAAACCATTCCACATTCTCACCAAAGAGGGGTGATTTGTGATGTACAATTTGTACTTGCCTGGAAGAATTAATAATAATTAAAAAAGTGTAAGCTGTTTTTTTCTTGTACTAGATTTAATATACCCAATATACAAATTGTTTGAGGCATGTAGCACCAGTATTATAGTACTACACAAAGATCATAACTTCAAATCCCGTTTCAGTTTGCCTAAAGTGAGATCATTTATTTTTAATTATTTTTAATTTTTATTTATTGTAATGTTTTCGGACTTCAATTATTGTGCTCATCACTGGAGGATCACTGTGATTTTATTGTGTTAAGCTGTTACGCATCCAAAAACTTTTTATCCACAGATTGTGATGCTTCTTTTGGAGAGAGATGCACAACCAGAGCTCCCTGATAGTGAAGGAAGGTACATGTACAGTGTATATGATGTCTATTGAACTTTATTACACTGTATATAAGATGGGTTTAAAATAAAGCTTGATCATACTACAGCTGTATTAGTTTTATGGTGCTGTTACATGAGGTACTTTTATCCTTACAACTTGCAATGCAGTGCTGACAAAAGCATTGCTTTGAGCATTGCATTGCAATTTGCACGTTATATGACTTGCCTCGCAACATTGCAAGAAGTAGAGAAATGTTCAACTTTTTCTGCATACAAGTTGCAAAGAGGGGTGTTACTCATGCAATTTAATCTGTAACTTGTCTTGCATTGGCTCTTTTTCTAACTTTTGAGTGTGTGGGTGAAATCCTACAGTGTGACTACTCAAATGAAAGCTATTGAGCAGTACTTTCCTGTGGTGCTGTTTATTATGATGTACAAGGTGGTTGGATGACCTTGGCATTGTGTAATCTAATGGCTTCAAAATGGACTTCTGTTTTGATGGTCTGTGGTTTGAACCGTGGTCTCTTATTATTGTGTTGTTTCCTTCAAGGCAAGAAAATTTACTCCACATTGTCACTCTTCACCCAGGTGTCAACGACAACAACAACAACAACAATGACTTTATTTAAGTGTCGATATACCGGTACCTAGCCGAGGGTAAAAACCCGCTACTAATTGGGGACACTAAAATTTATAAGAAAGAAATTAACCTAGGTAAACATTTACTATAAATGTGTAAATTATTTACTAATGAAATAAATGTGTTACTGTTCCGGTAGAAAATTAATAATGCTGGAAGTTGACTTTGCAATGGCCTTCCATCCTATACAGAAAGGAGTAGTGAATATACTTCTTTGGTGCCACAGGAACTAGGGTCAGCTCCAGCAGTTATTGGCCACTTGGAGTTCCTTGGAAAGCTTATCTTTTTTTATTACTATTTATTTTATTTTAGAACTGCAAAGGACTTTGCCTCAGCTTCTGACAAAGTTTGGTCACATTTTGCTGGTAAACATCACATGACTGTACTCATAAATTCTAATTGCGTCGACGAAGGAGACGCCTCCTAATCTTGTCGGCTAGGCGGAACGAATCAAGAAAAGTGTTGGTACCAAATCTGCGCCATCTTGAAACGTCACAATAGTATCCAGCATGCTTAGCGCATCGTCTAAGCGGAACGAATCGAGAAAAATGTCGGTACCAAATCTGAGCATGTAGTATCCCGCATGCTTAGCGCGTGTTTTGACCTGTGTGCGCACTTTTTTTGCTGCCTCGTGCTCTGACAGCTCGTTCGACAACGTACAACGTTCCACAACTACAAGCCGGCCCTAAATTAAGAAAGAACCAGAAACATGCCTGAAACGCGAATGCCATGTCACAACGAGGTACCTAAGGAGACGCACTTTAATCTGTGATTACTTCTAGTAATAAAATAATATTTACATGTATGAGGGAATTTAAAAAAAAAAAACACTGTATGAGGAGTGCTAAACGTAGCATATTAATAGCTGTACAAACTTGCACTTCTCCAGTGTTTTTTAATATTCCCAAATACTCCAATTTATAGCTTAATAATGCTCAAGGAGCAAGTTAACTGTTTCCTTCATAATATTTTATTATTGTCCCATGATTAACATGTGCTCATACTGGTGACATACATATTTATGCTGCATGCTTTATTAAGGGAATCATAAACACAACCACGTGCACTGTGACAGAAATTCAAGGTACATCGCTGTAATCCTAGCCTAGTTTTCTGGTGTGAAGCTGTAATCCTAAGCTAAGCGCACTGACCACGTCAAATAAAGGATTGATTGATTGATTGATTGATTGTCATATCTGACAAAAATATACTCATGGTAAAAAAGAAAATCGTCTCATTATTTTTTTATTTTTGTTGATAATTTTTAGCTTTGAACTGCCCAAGAACATCAAAGCAGGAACTTATAGAAAAAGGAATAATAAAAAAGGTAATGTGTCTGTGACACTGCGGATGGTGTACATAAAAGAATAACGTGTGCATAAAGTGTTAACTAATACCATTTCAGCACTAGGATTGCTTCAGTTTACATAACTCAAGGTAACATGTTCCACCAGCAGTTAACTCAAGGACACAATCAGAGATGTAGATACAGCCAAACCTCTATTAAGTGGCCCTCTATAACTATTAAGCGGTCACCCTCTATTTAGTGGCCACTTAACAAATCCCCGGGATAAAATCGCTCCCCATACATGTATTTACTGAAAACTTGACCTCTTTTTAGCGGTCACCTATTACATGTAAGTGGTCAGTTGGCTATTCCCAAGGATGACTGCTTAATAGAGGTTTGACTATAATACAATCTGTAGCTACATGTACTCTACAGTCCATTATCCTGGGTGTAGCATGATATTGTTTCCATTGTGTATAGATAGTCTGTCTGTCTGCATGTTTGTCTGTCTTTCTGTCAGTCTGTGTGACTGATTAAAAAGCTTTTGTCTCAAAACGTCCCCATCAGCTATGTAGGTGTCCAATTGCAGTATCCAATTGCAAAATGTTGTAATTGGATAACTGTTATTGGACAAGCATGTGACTGGGCGCCAGTAATTAGCTCATTGTCGCGTGTTATTATGGTTAACACAGACATCAGATACCTTTTAGTTGTTGGAATGTTTGAATGTTTTGTCATGTTGAAATAATGACTTGTGTTGTCTTTGCAAATTCAGCTGGAGGAAGTTCCTTCTAGAGTAGGCTCTGCAGGAAGGCCGGGATCAGGTCCCAAAGCAAGACTGGTAAGTGTGACCATTCAATTCTATTTAGCATCACTTTCCTATGATGCTGTTTATTGTGCTGTACATGTTGGTTCTAACTTTAGAGTCTGTGGATAAAATCCTACAATGTGACCATTCAAAGTTATTTAGTGTCACTTTCCTATGGTGCTGTTTATTATGCTGTACAAGGTGGTTCTAACTTTTGAGTCTGTGGATGAAATCCTAAACTGTGACCATTCAAATGAAAGCTATTGAGCAGTACTTTCCTGTGTTGCTGTTCATTATGCTGTACATGTTGGTTCTAACTTTAGAGTCTGTGGATAAAATCCTACAATGTGACCATTCAAAGTTATTTAGTGTCACTTTCCTACATGTATGGTGCTGTTTATTGTGCTGTACAAGGTGGTTCTAACTTTTGAGTCTGTGTATGAAATCCTAAAGTGTGACCATTCAAATGAAAGCTATTGAGCAGTACTTTCCTGTGTTGCTGTTCATTATGCTGTACATGTTGGTTCTAACTTTAGAGTCTGTGGATAAAATCCTACAATGTGACCATTCAAAGTTATTTAGTGTCACTTTCCTACATGTATGGTGCTGTTTATTATGCTGCACAAGGTGGTTCTAACTTTTGAGTCTGTGTATGAAATCCTAAAGTGTGGCCATTCAAATGAAAGCTACTGAGCAGTACTTTCCTGTGTTGCTGTTCATTATGCTGTACAAGGTGGTTCTAACTTTTGAGTCTGTGGATGAAATCCGAAAGTGTGACCATTCAAATGAAAGCTACTGAGCAGTACTTTCCTGTGTTGCTGTTCATTATGCTGTACAAGGTGGTTCTAACTTTTGAGTCTGTGGATGAAATCCGAAAGTGTGACCATTCAAATGAAAGCTACTGAGCAGTACTTTCCTGTGTTGCTGTTCATTATGCTGTACAAGGTGGTTCTAACTTTTGAGTCTGTGTATGAAATCCTAAAGTGTGGCCATTCAAATGAAAGCTACTGAGCAGTACTTTCCTGTGTTGCTGTTCATTATGCTGTACAAGGTGGTTCTAACTTTTGAGTCTGTGGATGAAATCCGAAAGTGTGACCATTCAAATGAAAGCTATTGAGTAGTACTTTCCTGTGGTACTTTTTATTATGCTGTACAAGGTGGTTCTTACTTTTGAGTCTGTGGATGAAATTCTTAGTGTGACCATTCAAATGAAAGCTACTGAGCAGTACTTTCCTGTGTTGCTGTTCATTATGCTGTACAAGGTGGTTCTAACTTTTGAGTCTGTGGATGAAATCCGAAAGTGTGACCATTCAAATGAAAGCTATTGAGTAGTACTTTCCTGTGGTACTTTTTATTATGCTGTACAAGGTGGTTCTTACTTTTGAGTCTGTGGATGAAATTCTTAGTGTGACCATTCAAATGAAAACTACTGAGCAGTACTTTCCTGTGGTACTTTTTATTATGCTGTACAAGGTGGTTCTAACTTTTGAGTCTGTGGATAAAGTCCGAAAGTGTGATCATTCAAATGAAAGCTACTGAGCAGCACTTTCCTGTGGTACTGTTTATTAGGCTGTGCAAGGTGGTTCTAACTTTTGAGTCTGTAGATGAAATTTTTAGTGTGACCATTCAAATGAAAGCTACTGAGCAGTACTTTCCTGTGGTACTGTTTATTATGCTGTACAAGGTGGTTCTAACTTTTGAGTCTGTGGATAAAGTCCGAAAGTGTGATCATTCAAATGAAAGCTACTGAGCAGTACTTTCCTGTGGTACTGTTTATTAGGCTGTACAAGGTGGTTCTAACTTTTGAGTTGTGGATGAAATCCGAAAGTGTGACCCTACAAAACATGTACTGAGCAGTACTTTCCTGTGGTACTTTTTATTATGCTGTACAAGGTGGTTCTAACTTTTGAGTCTGTGGACGAAGTCCGAGAGTGTGACCATTCAAATGAAAGCTACCGAGCAGTACTTTTCCGTGGTGCTGTTTATTATGCTGTACAAAGGTGGTTCTAACTTTTGAGTCTGTGGATAAAATCCTAAAGTGTGACCATTCAAATGAAAGCTACCGAGCAGTACTTTCCTGTGGTGCTGTTTATTATGCTGTACAAAGGTGGTTCTAACTTTTGAGTCTGTGGATGAAATCCTACAATGTGACCAGTCAAAGCTCTTGACTTTAGCGTCAATTTCGTATGGTGCTGTTTGTTTTTCAGCATTTAATTTTTGCTTAATAAAATCTGGGATTTTCTTGAATATTTTTTATTTTGACTGCCCTTATTAAAGAGTTCTGAAGACTGAACGACTTTCACAGTTTTGTCGTGTTTCTTTTTGCTTTTATTCAAATAGGCAGCATTTTCCCGCCCAGGTTCAGCTTATGTTCTTCAGTCCGATCCTTTTGCCAAGAGGCACACTAATCAAGAGAGCTCAGACTTTCCTCTTGGTAAGATTTATATTTACTGTTTACTTTTTTTATTGGGGTCGCGGCGGTCTAGCGGTTACCATGGGTATCGGGAATTCTCTCGCGCACGCTTTTGAGAAAAGTCGGGGACAACTAGCGGCGAGGCCGCAATAGACTGCCAGCTGTCCCTTTTCAGTCAATCGAGCGAGCGAGCTGTTCACGAAAACAAGCTCGGAAAGACTGGAGCGAGCGAACGAGCCGAGGAAAAGGCTCGCTCACCGCTCGAATCGCCGATCGCGTATTTGCTCGCCCACTCGACTATCCAGAGAGGGACTGCTAGCAGTCTAAAGCCTCAAGAGAAAATATGAGACATAAGAGGCGTGTAATATGAGAAGGGACTGGAACAAGAGATACCCTGATACAAGGTTGGGTATCCTGTGGTTTGTACATGTGAGTGGGCCTGGGTGCCAGAGGCTTTTCTCGTGCTCTTTATACACCTTATTCCAAAATGGCAGCCAATTTATTATTCTTTTATATGCATGTTAATTAGCCCTCATGGCCTCATTTTCACTTGAAAATTCTTTTGTATTTTGCACATGCTAACGAGGCCATGAGGGCTAATTTACATGGATATAAAAGAATAATAAAATGGCCGCCATTTTGGAATAAGGTGTATATCTCTCTTTTGCACGCCAGTCATGTCTCTTATATTTTCGCCATCTTGCAGTAACACTGAGCCGAAAAACGACTTTTAGTAACAGTTACAGCTTCAAGGCAAATGTGTTGTAAATGGAACTTTACCCTTTTGTAAATTTCCTAATGTGTTTACTTTGTGATTGAAATTCGAACAACAATGGTAAACCTAACCGCTCTTTGCCAGAGGTGCTCTCGTGACTTCGCCGCTCGTTGCCGATTTCCGGCCAGGCAGTCGGCCTTCGGCCGGCTCCGACTTCGCACGAAAGCTCGCCGACGCGAGCCGAGAGAACCTCTGGTACCCAAGATAAGCCTTGAGCCCTCATATTACAAAAACAGAAAGCGTTTTTCCAGTTTTTAAAGAAGCATAAAAGTAGAAGTTTTGGGAGAAGTTTGTTTTTTCATTGTTGTTTCGAGTTCTCAAACTTCTTCGACAGTTTCTATCAATAGAGTGATTTTCGTAAGACCTTGAAATAATAACGCCTGAACTCCTGGTTTGGCGAACGGAGGCAAACGCGCGCGGCTTTTCGTTGGTTTAGCGAACACGCAAAGCAAAGCGAACGGATTGCGAGCTAAACTGTAGCATTCTTTTTAGCATAGTAGGAAAACGGGGAAAGCTTGTTTTGATCCTTTCAACTGTTGGCGGATAAAACAAATCGGGCGAACACTCAGGAAAACCGATTTTCAATGTCAAACGAAAATCGCTCTATTCATTCTTTCTGTAGAAGAAAAAGAGACATCGGAGCGCGCATTTACCGCTAGTGGTACTGGTATCAAATGATTAATCACAGGCAGCCATACAGAGAATTATAAGTCTTTGTATATCTTTGGCTGCTATGTTTTATAGCTGCACTGGGTACAAGCTACCTGACTCCAGAGGTCCATTGTTAACTCGTGAATACGTGAAACGTTGAACGAGTTATAGCAGACGGGGACATTATGCAAAGTTTCACTCCTTCCTTCTTTCCTCCCTCCCTTCCTTCCTTCCTTCCTTCCTTCCTTCCTTCCTTCCTTCCTTCCTTCCTTCCTTCCTTCCTTCCTTCCTTCCTTCCTTCCTTCCTTCCTTCCTTCCTTCCTTCCTTCCTTCCTTCCTTCCTTCCTTCCTTCCTTCCTTCCTTCCTTCCTTCCTTCCTTCCTTCCTTCCTTCCTTCCTTCCTTCCCTCCCTCCCTCCCTCCCTCCCTCCCTCCCTCCCTCCCTCCCTCCCTCCCTCCCTCCCTCCCTCCCTCCCTTCCATCCTTCCTTCTATCCATCGGCTGCAAACTTTTATTGGTAAGTCCGCTGACCAGCACATAAGGCTTGCGCATATATTTTGCCGGTTCCAAATGCGATAGGTAATGCTCACTTGCGTTACCTATAGGGACGGCATTGGAGGGAGGGGAGGGTGGAGAGTTAGACGCAAAAGGTGTGTTGCGGGGGGGGGGGGGGGGGGGGGGGGTGGGGGTGGTGGGGATCGGTGTAGTAAAAGGCATAGGAGAGGGTCCGAAGGTTGTGTCGTATTCACGAGTTGGCTCGTTGGAGCCTTTGATTATCTAAATATCAAAGAGAGTGAAATAAACCGCGTCGACGGTTTATAGAAGCTAACGAGACGGAGATAGCTGATACGATAATTGCAGTGTACATGGCAGTGAGATCGCCCACACGAGTAACCAGAGGTTCTATGCTTTTTCGGCGGTTTGCGTCTTGCTTTCGCGGCTACGACGCTCGCACGTGGGAAATCCCTAAAAAAAAGAGCAACCTCTGGCACCCAGCGAAGGGGACAAGAGGATTTTGCGCGTAAATAAATAAATATGAGGCGTGTAATATAAGAAACATGAGAGGGAGACAAAAGCCTCGCACGCTGAACAAGGGACTAAAATAGTAAAATTTGCTTTTTCCAGGTTCTTCTGCTGGCGGTGATGTTTTAGCGGAAACAAGTACACCGGGACAGGGCGAACTTGGTGGCAAGCCAGCATTCTCCATGTGGCGTTCCTAAAGATGGTTCTCTTTCTTCCTTCCCTCCTTCTTACCTTCCTTCCCTTCCCTTCCTTTCTTTCTTTCTTGTTTTCCCTCCTATGGCCAGCCTCTTCCCAGGATCTCTCTTCCTGTACCCGAAACGGGATAAACAGAGACCCTGGGAACAAAGTTACGTATGGCTTACTTTTTAACACGCTTCTTTAAGGAGTTTTCAGTGTATCCAGTGTGTTAAACTTTATTTTTTGGTTAAATTGAAAACGCGTTATTTCACACACATTCAATGAATGGATAATTTGAAACACTGTATAACCATGAAACCATTTACAATATGATATTTCAGTTAAAAAAATTAAAAGTGGATAACTCCGCATTACAAGTTTTTAACTATTTTGTATGAAAATGTTTGATGGCGAAAAGGAGACTATTGAGCTGGTGTTGGTCATATGAATTTATTTTGTTACCTGTACAAATCTTCCATTAGCTATAGAGCAGTTTTAAATTGAGTGTGGTAAAACCAAAACCAATGTAATTACTCTGACCAATCACAGCGGTTGTAAACAATCCAATGAACCAATCAGAGCTCGAAGCAATTACATGTCGGCGGCGCCAAGCGCGGGAAAACGCTTGCGAGCAAGTTTGGTTTTTTGGTTTGCGCGCAAGTTTAGTTTTGGTTTTACTTCTGATTGGTCGAGAAAGTGGCGCGAGATTTTTTAGCCAATCACAAAGCGTAGCAAAAAACCAAAGCAATTGTGTAATTACTTTTCACACTCAATTGAAAACTGCTCTAATGACCATTTATAATTGCAATGAATTGTTTGCTACTGCGTTACTGTTTTTCGTTTCCTCTCTAAAGTCTCCGTCCCCGGCGTGGGGTAAAAATGACGGGGGTGCTCCTCGTACCTTTAAGGGGTCAAAATGTATTGATTGGTACCGCTTACGGTGCTACAATCTAAAATGGCCGCCGTTAGAATTATCGTGGGTGGTACCTTTTAGGGTATTGAACCGAAAAAATATAACAGAACATGACATGTGTTGTTTACGAATTTTAGAACTTAGGGTAAAACGTCCATTTGAGCCACGCCCATCAAACGTGATTCTGGTACCTTTTAGAGTGCTTTTCGAAATTTTCCGACGAGCACCCCCGTCATTTTCTTCTTATTAGTCGCCATTTTGAATTGGCCACTCCAGAAACTATTTAAAATACCATAATACTCTTTAAAGTGCAGGTTTGGGTGGTATTTGATGTAAGCCTCAATTTTCCTATTTCTTTTGTTTTCAGCACGAACTGTACGTGTTGTACTTCAACTTCGTGGCAATTTGCATACGGTGCACATTTGTATGCGAACACGCAGTGCTGCGTCCAAGCGTTCCTACATGTCCTCTGAATTCCATTGTGCCATTCTAACAAAGGAGACTTGAATAATTACACCCCGGTGAGGCTGAGACTGCACATAAAAGGGTATTATGGTATTTTTCGGAGTGGCCAATAGACAAATTCGGCTAACGCAATGTTGTACCCAATTCAAACCTTCTGGGAATAAGATTCTTTGTTCACAATATTTCCATATCATTTCCATGTCAATGCTTCATTGATATGGAAATATGACAAACAAAGAGTTCTAATCCCAAAAGGTTTGAATTGGGTACAACAATGCGTTAGCCGAATTTGTCTATTGGGGCATCCGACCAGTGTGTGAACCTAGTATGTGGCCTAACTCGCCACAAGTCTCTCGTAGTTCAGTGGTTAGAGCATCCGACCTGTGTGTGAACCTAGTATGTTGCTAAGCTCGCCACGAGTCTCTCGTAGCTCAGTGGTTAGAGCATCCGACCAGTGTGTGAACCTAGTATGCGGCCTAGCTCGCCACAAGTCTCTCGTAGTTCAGTGGTTAGAGCATCCGACCAGTGTGTGAACCTAGTATATGGCCTAGCTCGCGACAAGTCTCTCGTAGCTCAGTGGTTAGAGCATCCGACCAGTGTGTGAACCTAGTATATGGCCCACTTCGCCACGAGTCTCTCGTAGCTCAGTGGTTACAGCATCCGACCGGATGACATCTCATGTCAACCTTGACAAATACCACCAAATAAGTACGCAGACGTTGCGCCGCCTAGTGGGAGGGGAGTTACAACTCTACCTCCAAATAAGTACGCAGACACTGCCGGCTAGGGGTGGAGGAACGTCAACTCTACATTTTACCTATATCCCCAAATAAGTACCCAGACGTTGTGCCAGCTGGACATAGGGTTGAGCACTTATAATACTGACATTCCGGGAAGCTACTGAAACACAGTAACTTTTTAACATTATACATGTATTTACATTACGACTTTTGCACGAGGAAAATGCTACCTCGTCCTCTTAATCCTGAAACTAATGCTGTGTTCACATCAGCACAGAAACATGTCCAGAGTAAACATGTTTCAACGAAACACGTTTCCCATAAACATGTTTGCAATTTCATTGTTCGCATTATTTGTTAATTTCAAAACACGTTTCACTCTTGGTTCTATAATTTGTGCTGTTTTACTGAGCATGTTTCGCCCTAGTGTGAACACAGAATAAGTGCGATAGACTAGTGTAATAAACTGCGGGAAAGCTTCAACACTGTCGTGAACATAGCGTTACACTGTAGCGTAAACTAGGAGAGCTGAGTAAATGCTTACAAACGTATTGGAATAAAAAAAAAATTGCAATGGGCAGAAAATCTGGGAAGAACTCATCGATGGTTCATGCTCAGAAAAATTTGTAGCCCATCCCATCCTACGAAGATTTACAGTTCAAAAAACGTCTAACGCATCCTTACTGATCCAGTCCAGGAATAGTTTCCGCGGTTAGTTCTAAGGCTTGATGAAAAACACGTGCTCATACTCTTCTTTGTATTCAGTCTTTTGATTAAACGTTGTCATTGATCGATCTCATCCCTACGCGACCAGACCGAAAAGGATTATGGAGAGAAATCAATTCACATTCAACAACTGCACATTATCAAAATACGGAACGTCCTTAACGGAATATGTATCGAAGCGACTCTTGTTGTCTTTGCGTAACACGCGAAGACAAACGTGAGTTTTGTTCTCCATTGTAAACACGGTAGAGAATAATTAATCAGGCATTTTAATTCACCCATACTCCCTTTCGGTCTGGTCGCGTAGGGATAAGACCGATCAATGACAACGTTTAATCAAAGGCAAATATATCTTTCCGCCTAATTCACAAGCTTATACTGAAAATTAATCTCACTTCTCCTTCGCATGATTCCCTGTCCGTTTCAGTAATTCAAGTACAGATTCACGCGCTATTATTTTGCGTCAAAGTTTTTATCACAAACCTGTTTTATTCAGTGAAATCGCTAGTGTGCATGGAATATATAACTGAGCATTGTTTGCAATTTTGATTACTAATGAGTCCAACAAAGCAGTTCTCCACTGGAGCAGAAGCTGGGTCGCCCAGTCACATGTTTTACCGTTTCTTGTCTTCTACGCTGTTTTTCTTGCTACTTCCCTTTTTTTCTTGTTGTCCTGATGGACGAGGGTTACTTTAGCTGTGAACCATTGTGAGAGCTGCTTTCTTCACGAAATGATGGAACTGACATTGATCTTTTTAACACTGTTTCACAAGTCATCGCATGGGAGCAATCTACAGCAGGGTCTGTCTTGCAGAACGACGCTGAGCTTGTCAAGCGGGGTCGAGTTTCTACAACAGTTTTTGGCAAAAACGGACCCTCCTTATTCGCAAATCGACTTCCACTTCCAGGATAGACTGTTACAGTTTTTGGTAGAACGGACGAGGGTTGCTTCAGCTGTGAGCCATTGAAAGAGCTGCTGTCTTCACCAGGTGATGGAACTGTCATGGATCGTTTAAGCACTTGGGCACAATCTAAAGGAGTAACTGTATTGCAGGACGCTGATCTTGACAAACGGGGTTGCGTTTCTGCAACAGTTTTTGACGAAAAACGAGGGAATCGACTTCGACTTTCAACGTGGATTGTTACCGTTGTTGTCGTTATGGACACGGGTTGCTTCATGTGTGAGCCATTAATGAATAAGCCGCTGCCTTTACCAAGCGATGGAAGTGACATGGAACTTGTCAAAACTGCTTTGTCACTAGACCTCACAGAAGCGCTATCTAAAGCAGGAACTGTATTGCAGGACGCTGATCTTGTTAAGCGAGGTGGACGATTTACTGGAATATCTTTCGGCGAAAACCGATCTTTTTTTCTAGCGAATCTTACAACGCCGGTTGCAGGCTGGATTACTTGAGGTTTCTTTATTTTTAACAATTCTAACATAGCGTTCTTAAATCGATGGTCTGTAAAACAGTAAATGAGGGGATTCAATAGAAAATTTGACTCCAACATTATTGTCGACCACCGGTCGAAAATCGTTTTTGCAGGACGAAATGCTTTAAACGTAGAAAAAATAATTTTTTGACCATAAGTGATAAACACGGCAAACGTTATCAATGCACAAGTCTTGGCAACTTTAGACTGGAGTTTCACTTTGGCTTGAGCAGTGGCTTGGTTGACTGTACTCTTTTTCTGTTGGCGTATTCCTAGGTACACCATTAAATAAAAGAATAAGATTGAGACAGGTACGCAAATACCAGCCGCAATGATTAAAATGTCCTGAATGATCACAAAAAGGAAAATCCCTAGCGACATCTCGTTCCCGAGAACTGTATGGGGAATTTGAACCCCAAAAAATATCGCTAACAGCCAAGATACTGTCACAAGCTTTTTCAGGCGGCCCTTTGTTAAGATGTTCTTGTAGTCCATCCACTTTCGTATCGCCACATATCTCTCCCAAGCCATCAATGTCAAAGTGAACAAAGACGCCCATATTAAAACCCCATTTACACGGGCTAAAAATTCGGCACGGCACCCTAAATATTCGGCACGGTACCAATGATTTTTGGGCACGGCACTCTCAGTTATCTACGTGTAAACGTGTCGGACCCAAACACAATGTGGCACTGGTGCCCAAAATTTTAGGGGTGCCGAGACTACCTCCAGGAGGTAGTCTCGGCACGGGTAAAAGAAGGCACCGTGCCAAAAAATGTTCGATTTCTAATAATTTTGAACGAATTTTAAGCCGTCACGCATGCGTAGCAACCATTGTAATTTCAAAATGGCGGACGATACAGACAGACCGATACGATACATATAGGAAATCGTATGAACTACTTGTGCATTTCATGATTTATGGGCACGAGTGATGTTTTGAAATTTTGAAATGAAACGCTGCAATGGTTTCCATTATTTTTAACCAATCAATAACAATCTTTTGACAGGTAAACCATGCCTGAAATCTAAAAATTGATCACATCATTTAAAGAAATATTTAAGCTTGAAGTTCGAAACTTTTAAAGTAAGTGCAACAGGTTTGCAGCTTTCTTATTGTACTTTACAACCTAGATTTGCACTCTACAATCTAATTATGCATTCGTCATTGGCCAATCAGAAACTGTATATTTTGTTAGTATATTATAAGAAACAATACGATCTTTCGTAACGTTGATGTCCTTCTTGTTTTTCTAGGCGCCGATTTCTAATCAATAACCGTTAAACAGTGACAATAATATCATTTCCCGCCATTTCCCGGGGAAATACAGGCGAATGTTAGGGGTGCCAATACAGAAGTAGGTACCGTGCCCATTTGAGAGAAATTCCACTATTTTGTTCGTGTAAACTGGGAGTGCCGTGCTTAAATAGTTTGGGCACGGTACCGAAATTTGGGGGTGCCGTGCCGATTTTTTTGCGCGTGTAAATGGGGCTTAAGACATTATAAATGAGATGCGTGTTGATGAAGGCTACTATACAGCCGTACACAGGAGAAAATTGGCCAACAATTAATAAGTCAGCGATGGTAGTCAACGGCATACATAAAGCACCAGATAGAAGATCCGTAATGGCTAGGTTAACCAGCAGGATGTTGGAGCGTCTCTGTAATTCTTTTCTTTTCGTTAAAATAACTATTACTAATGCGTTTAACAGAACGGTAGTTGGAGACGCAATAATGTTGACTGCGGATAAACTCCAGTAAGTAGTGGGGTCATTTAAGTCCCATGTGGTGGATGGCAGGTATAAGCAAGAAAACTCTGACGTATTGGTCAAAGAGTTATTAGTTGGCGATTCTGTGCGGTTTAGAGCCATGTTGATGTCTGGGCTGCTGGAACTATCTTGAAATGGCAAACAGCGTTTCACAGAACGCGTTTTTAAGCCGCAATTAAGTCTTCTCTTTTATTTGTAAGAAATTTTTATTTTTATGGAAACACTATTCAGGCTGTGAATCTTGCAGCCTCTATAACAAAAGGAAACAGTTGGTGGATCATTAACCCATTGACACCTGAACCGCCCGTAACCGCCCGTACAAGACTCCACTGCTTTAAAAAATTGTAACTTTCTCAATCGTGCGAACATTGCCTTAACTAGCAGTTTTGAGCATTGACTAGAAAGTCTTTCAAATTGAGATACCCAATAAACACAAAAAAGTCAGCGATTTTTGCAGAATATCAGCGTTTGAATTTGGACAATAACAAAAATTACCGTTTTTAACGTCATAGAAAAACAACAAAAATCACGTTTTTGCCTTTAGTTTTTTTTATTCAAATCATCATGGCAAACCCAAAAAACAACATTCACAGCAAAATTCAGTCCTAGTCCTAGCTTAGCAGTGAATTTTTTTGCTCTTATTCGTTGCTCGGGCCGAGCTCTAGCCTCTCGTTCTAATGCATACTGACCTTGCCTCAATTTTCAATATCACCACCGCACTGCATGCTGGGAAATGGCCAAGAATTTTGACAGCGTTCGTTTCTTTCCGCACACATTTCATATTTATACTAAGTCCACAGCCACTCCGACCCACCGCCGAAATTTCGCGCTTGTTGTGTTCTCCTGTGGTCGCAACTTCCAAAATATGCCGCAGTAGGTCGAGAAATTCATCCAGAGTCGAGTCCCAAAGCTGCTTCGTTTCCAGGCGGCCATTTTTCCAGTTCAACGAGCAACGAGCCAAATTCGCAAACGAAGTACAACAACTAACTCGCTTCATTGAGAAGTGGACTCTGAACTACCTCCAAGCTTAATGATGCTCACCAGGCAGCTACTAAAGATGAAAAATGGCTGTGAACTTACCAAAAATCGTAGATAATTCATATTGGACCCTTTATTGCAAATCAAGCAAGCAAAATGAGATCGTCACAATGACGTTTCCAGTAAACTCGAGCCTTCAGTGTTTTAGAACAGCAGCACTTTCAATGGTAACTCCAAATATGCAGTCACGAAATCCTATGGGGCGTGTGTATGCAGAAAATCACTCAAAAACGTAAAAATCCTCAGGTGTGAATGGGTTAAGGAGGCCGTATTAACACGGTCGCATAACAGGTAATTAATGATAGCAATTAAAGATACTAGAAAAAGACACACTAATGGATTAACTTGTCTTGAATGATTTGGTGCATAATTACATAATAACCGTAGATGAAATTTGTCCATTGGATAATCTGATTAAGTAGTTATTGTCAACCTGACATCTTATCCATCGCATTAGAACCCATTTAAACAGCAGATCCCAACAAATCGTTTCGCTGGAAAGCTGTTCGAAAGGTCTTAGTCAGTGTGAAAATTCGCAATAAATTGGATTAAAAACTAAAATTTTCTTCAGTGCAATATCGCCTCATACTTTCATAACATTGGAAAATATATTGCCTTTTGTTTTCGGAGAGAAAAAATATCGTTTTGGATACGAAATAAAGTCAGCTTGGCCTTTTGTAAAGGCGAAAGCAAGGTAGTTAATTTGGGAGATACATGTAAGATACCTTTCCTTAAAATTGTCTGCTGCGAAAATATTCAGATATTTTACCGAAAAGCTCAAACTGACTGTGTTAGCTTTCACGTAGTTTACTTTTATTGTACTAAAATGATTGATATGGAAAAACAGTACAACGCCATTCCAAGCGTCCGGCCTAAACATTCGTCGTTGGGTGCCCCCGATTAGGACTTGTTAGCTAAGCTGTGAACTGTGAAACAAATAAACTGTAAATTGTCATCTTTTGATCACTTATGTTGTAGGTTGAAATGAAATTCAGGTTAAAATGATTTCAACCTAGCTTGATTTTGAATTACCTGATTTATGATAATGAATCAAAGACAAAAGAAATTCAAAATCAAACTGGGTTGAAATCATTTTAACCTGAATTTCATTTCAACCTTCAACACTTATTTGAAGTACATACTTTACTACGGCGGTTCTTCCATCAGAAGGCGTCTTTCAGCGTAGCTCTCATGCAGGTTTTCAGTTTGAACTAAGCTAGCCGCCTTTTAAAACTATCCTGATTTTCACTTAAATGCTTGCAAAAGTTTTTGAGCCACTAACAGTAATTAAGAAACCGTCATTATTTTCATTGTTTTTAGCTGACAATTACGTTTTGACAAAAAAGCGCAAATAAACTTTCAATTACCAAATGTTAGCGGGAACCGACGTAAAAAACTGCACTCAGCTGGTAATTTCTTCTCCAATTTGGGCTTACATGCATCATAGAGTTTCAGTCTGGCGCGCCTCCTAAAGAAAAAAAATCGATAATTTACGAGCAAATAAAATTCTTGTCGTTTCTTTTTCTCTCAAAAGCGTCCAATACCAAAACAAGAAAACAAATTCATTCTGCAAAATATCGAGAAGCAAATGGTTTAAGAGAATAACTTCATTGGCCGGCCTCACTTTCATCCACTGACTCCAACCGGTTAGATCTACCTCACTGACTGCATGAAAGGTGTCAACGAAGGCTTCAGTTTAATTGTCGCTTTAGTTCAACGGATTCATGAGAATCTAGAGTTCAACCTTTTACATTGTGCAATGTTAAAAGCTGGTGATGTTTTCAGTTGTTTGTTTGTTTGTTTTTAAAGGTAAATACATGGTTTTAGGTAAGAAATAAGGTCAGCTAGGAATCTTAGAAAGGCAAACAGCAGCTTATAGATTTAATTAATTCTTGTCTTTTGTTTTTTTTTACAAGAAAGGTTTAAGATAAATTTATTTTTACGGAAATATTATTCAGGCTGTAAAAAACACTTGAATAGCGATTATAAGTAGCAATTCACCGATCGTCAGCCATCTTCTATAATCATCGACGATTAGTGTTTTTTTTTTACAGAAAGCATGCCAATCATAAACCATCATGTGATCGCTAATTATTATTTTTTTATCAGAGATCGAGTGATCGTCCGCGGTGACACCTTTTATAACGGAAAAGCAAACATGTTTGTCCCACTCAACGCCGCATATGAATTTTAATTACGTGCAAGAAATCATCATTATAAAAGTGCTTTATGCTTTCTTGTTAAGCACCAACTCCATGAAACAAGGATAAATCCGTCCATTAGTCGTATGGCTTTTTGCGAGATTCACAACATCAATAATGTTTCCGTAAAAATATAATTATCTTTAAAGGTGAGAGAATGGCATACAAGATATGAAATTCAGCTAATTACGTTAATTTTTCGTTGGCACGGTCACAACTAAGAAGCCGGGTGGATATTGCAGCGCTTATGTTATTGTTTAGTTTGTTTTTATATTACAGGTCTGGATTTTATCCAGCATAAATATATAAAAAACCGGAGAAAACGAGGCAAGCAAGGATTGTTAGGAATTATCCGGGATCGTCGAGTTCTTGACAAGAGACCGCGGTCCTGCACATTTGATCTGCTTTTAGACTGAAAAATAAAATTAAAAAAATAAAAAAAGATTTAATAGTGGAGCGGATATATGCAAAGATTGTTCACTTTTGGTTACAAGCACCAAATTTGGGTATATACTTCATGCTAACACACCATATAGGGATCCTGTCATTTTGGGATCCTATCACATAGGGATCCTAAAAACTTATTTTAAAATGGTTAGCTTTTATTTACTGTTATGGGTAGTGATATCCATAACAGTAAATAAAAGCTAACCATTTTAAAATGAGTTTTTAGCCCCAAATAAGTGCCTGATTCTTTGATGTGCATAAATTAAAACCCACCATGAAGTATATCCCCAAATTTGGCACAGAGATAGCATAACGTAGCATATAAATTTACATAATTATTTACTGTAAGGTTGTTGTTTTATTTATGTTTTGCCTGATGCCAAAGTCGAATGCATTTTTTTGATGGCTACACTGCTAACAAGAGTGATATTGAATAACTTAATTCACAGTTCATAGTCAGGGTAAATCAGGGTCAACAGTTCAACCGAGCGTTATAGAACAAACTTGACATATAAGCATTGGCATAGTTTTTAGATATAATTTATTGATAAATGATGATGTAGAACTCTGATGCTCTGAATGTCGTACAGCGTTTTCGAGAAAGTGTTTTGTCAGGGTGCACTCAGCGAAGCCGAGGCTTGGAATTGTGTACTGTTTTTCCATATCATGATATTAGTGCCTTTGAGGGAAACTATGTGAAATTAAAAGCTTTAAATACATGCAGTTTGATATTAATTTTCGGTTCTTTTAGCTGAATATTTCAGAAGCAGAAAATTTTAAGGAAGGGAATGTTATGCCTCAAATTTACCAGCTGCTTTTTTTCCTTTCCGAAAATCCAAGCTGAACTTATTTCGTATCCAAAAATCCCATATTAAAATGTCGGGTGCTCGTCGTATCTTTTAGGTGTTAGAATTTGTAGATTGGTACCGCTTAGAATGCTCATGACCGCCGTTATAAATATCATAGTACCTTTTAAGGTATTGAGCAAAAAGAAATATGACATCAAACGAGATTCTGGTACCTTTTAGGGGTGTTATTTGAAATTTTTTGACGAGCACCCCGTCATTTTATATCGGATCCCCCCTTCCCCCCCCCCCCCCCCCCCCTTCCCCCATGGAGTGTTACACAATATAGAGAAAGAAATAGGAGTTTTATTAGGCCGTAACGTGAAGTTCTAGGAAACCGACGAGGACTTGATTGATTTTGGGAAGTATAAATAATAAAGGCGACGATGGTTCAATTAGAAGGCACCTCCCAGCATGGCCAATTGCAGGTTCATTTGAACTCAAGTGACTGTTTAATTTGTCCCTATCTTCTCTTACATTCCTGTAAAAAAACGTGGATAGTTGTTTGCTTAAAGTGCACATGAAGTGAAATTTCACTACCGTTTTTCTTAAGGTTTTATGTTGTTTATATCACCTTAGTTTATTCATTTTCGGTCGTTTTCCTGTTTTGCGCTATGAGGATCCACTATTTTTAGCGGTTTGAAAACTTCCGCAGGGGACTGAAATTTGCGACATTTTGAGCGCGGCCAAAAAGGTACAAACAACGGATTTGTGATGTCATTCGTGTGTTCGATCACAACAAAACCTGGCGGTGAAGGGAACGAGTCCGGGGCTAAAATACGCGTCGCTTTTAAACATATTCAATCTAAAGAATCCTTCCACAAGTTGCCTCCACTGTAAAACAAGTGACATGCTCAGTTGTAAACACACTAATGACGTCACTAGAACCCAGGTCCTCGTCTAATGTGCCCAACTTACGTCGCTTGTTAAAATATGGGTAGTTTCTTGGTGTTGCGGATGGTGTGATCACCAAAATGACGTAAAACAAAAGATTCAAAAGACACTGAACAATACCCACACCACAACACAAAAGCTAACCAACAATGGCTCCCGCAACACCAAGAAAATGTATTTCCCATGGGCATACGCATCATTACCATGCTTGGCATTCGCAGTTTTTGCCTATTTATACCACTCCTTGATTCGTGCTATCCACTTGACGCCAATCAGCCATCGTACAACTTTGCTCGGGGTAATTTTACCAGTTATGACCGACGAAGCGTAGGTTAACGTAGCAGCGATTCGAAAGGACTTCGACCAATTTAAGGATTTTTTACTAGACCAGCTTCGCCAGCATAAAACCGAATTGTCCGCTCAATTTAGTAAATCTAGCGAGGCAGCAGATTCCGCTTTCCAGATATCCAAACAACTGAAATTCGGTGCGTCACATTCAAGTACTCCGGCAACGAGAAGAGCTACAAGTTCAACTCCGCGGTTATTGACAAGTTACAAAGTGCGCTTTTCGCCAGAACAGCCGAAGAAAAGGAACTATTAATACGCGAAGCTATCGATCGCCTGGAGAAAAGGAACCGTAAAATCAGAATTGAAGACTCCTCCGAGGCCGGTTGGTTAACGGTGAAACACTACGAGGGTAACGCCGTCGCATTGAGTCCCGAAGACGACAAGAAAATTCGTGCGGCGGAGAAGGAGGCGCCACGTGAACTCGGCCGCAATAGGATCAAACGTAATGTGGAGCGATCTCAGGGCAGAAGTTTGCAATATCCTTCATACGGGGTCCGTTACGCAGGACAAGGAAGCTCGTCCAGGTTTTTCAACCAGCCCTCGCAGTTCAGACAGCCGGACTAACCAAGGGAACACTGTCATTTCTGCAGAAATTCCCGGCGTTGGTGGCGCGAATGTCCCAGTCCGTCTTGTTAGATTCAATCCCATTGGCAACACCAGTAGCATAGCCTCAAGTACCTCTTCGCCTTATACGGCCGCCCGGTCATGATGGCAGCAGGCAGTTCGCGGACGTCTCTCAAGAATTTTCTAGAAACTTTCGCAGTAGTACTATCGAGGAGGAATTGGACGCTTTAATGACAGATAAGTGTAACAATGATTTGCTCGAATTTTTTAGGAATAGCTTGCATGAGTACGAGATGCGACGCCTATTGTCAAAGGGCGTTTACGAGCGCATATTCAATTTTGGATAGATATTGGTGCACCCGAATGGGTTTTGGGTGTCATTAAGCATGGTTATTTTATTCCTTTTGAGGCAACACCTCCTGGCATTTATTTAGGTAATAACAGGTCGGCCAAAAGTCACCCCCTTTTTGTGCCTCAAGCTGTTTTAAATCTCCTTGAATTAGGTCTGATCACTGTAATGTTTTCTCCCCGACCGTCGTCAATCCGCTTACCGTTTCTTTCCAATTCGGAGGGCAAGGGAAGGCTTATTCTCGATTTGCGCCACGTCAATAAATACGTTCCGAAGGCTAGGTCTCGTATGGAGAATTGGAGAGTTTTCATGCAGTACATTGCCCCGGACGGGTTTTTATTTTAATTCGATATGAAGTCAGGATCCCATCATATAGACATTGCTTACCCACATCAACAGTTTCTGGGGTTTTCGTGGCCTCTCAATTCATCAACCGACAGATTTTTCTGTTTCAACGTGCTACCTTTCGGTTTGTCTTCCGCCCCTTATCTTTTAACCAAATCATTCCGTCCACTCGTAAGGCATTGGAGAGCCCAAGGTTTTCATTTCGTTTTGCATTTGATGACGGCGCGTGTTGTGAGATAGATTTGCCTTCTGCTCGCTTCGCTGCCGAGATTATTCGTTCCGATTTGGCTAAGGCCGGAATTGTCGCTAATAGCAGCAAATCTATCTGGGTTCCAACTCAGGTTATGGAATGGCTGGGTTTAATATGGAATCTTCGGGAGGGTCTAGTTCTGGCCATCCCGCCGGCCAGGCTTCAAAAGCTTCTTGATTCATTGCAATCACTTAGGAATCATTTGCTTTACTTCGCTCCGCGTTTTCTTGCCTCCGTTGTGGGAAAGATGGTTTCGCTTGCGCCAGGAGTGGGGAATGTCAGTGTACTCATGTCTAGGTTTTTACAATCTGCTGTTAGTTTTTGGGATTCTTGGGATAACCTAACTTCCTACCAATTTTACCCCCAGTGTTCGGCCGAAATTGACTTTTGGTCACGCAATTGCTCCAAATTATCCATTCCGATGCCAGCGATTTTGCATGCGGAGGTCACGCATTATGCCTAGATTCTCACGAATTCGAGCTGTTTTTACAAGCCTTTTCCTCTATTCAGACGAAGCAAGACAGCAATAGCAGGGAATTGTTAGTTATTATTTATGGTCTTAAGTCTTTTTGATCTTTCATTTAAGGCAAATTGCAAGGTTTACACGGACAGCAAGAACACAGCCTGCGCAGCTATTATCTTCCACAGGGGTTGCACGTCGTCTCACCGTCGTCACGATTTGGCATTACAAATTTTTCAGTTTTGTGTCCTTCACAATATTTCAATCGAAGTTTCTTGGATAGCAAGATTGATGAATGATTTTGCTGATCCATGAGCAGGATTGTTTTTTTTGTTTTTTTTTTTTTAAAAAAAAAAAAAAAAAAAATGAGCAGGATTGTTGATTACGACGACTGGTGCGTGTTTGGTGAATTTTTCGAGTACGTCAGTTCAATTTTCGGACCTTTCACAGTCGATCGCTTTGCATCCTCAGACACAGCCAAGTGTCATAGATTTTATTCTAAATTTTGGTGTCCAGGATCAGAAGGTACGGACGCGTTTAGCACCAGTTGGGCAGAAGAAAACAATTGCCTCGCACCTCGGGTGTACTTAATTTCACGTACTATTTTGCACCTTTAGTCTTCTAGAGCGGTTAGGACTTTATTAGTTCCCAAGTGGCCCTCGGCAGTATTTTGGTCTATTTTGTTTCCGACGCACGGGTTTCGTTTTTCAGTTAAGCAGGTACTGGAATTCGTTGATCCGACGGGCATTTTTGCTTTATCGCAAATGATACCATTTTTTCTCTGTTTAGATTTAGATCTTCGGTTTTAGTCGTGCGACTTGACGCTTCATAGCGGATCTCATTGATTTATGGTGTGTGCACAGTTTACTAAGGATTCCATTTTCGCAGAAGCGTTTTTCAGTTATTGTTCGTATTCCCCAATGGGGTTTTGCATTCCGCCAAGGGCGATGATTGTCTTTTTTGGCTTACAGGAAGGTTTTTCAATTTTATTTCGCGATTTATCACGGTTTTTTGTCCTGAGGATCGTTGTACTTGTTTTCGCATGATGCGATTATCATTCCTCCAAGGGAGATGTTGCACGCATTGTGATTTAATTCCGCCAAGGGCGATGCAGTGTCATTTGTTTAGCACACAATTGTAGTACCGCCAGTTGGCGATGGTTGACACGTTGACTAGTAGCCGAGTGCTTGTGGTTGTTGGAGCAGTGGTTATTGTAACACGAAGTTATCCAGTTATCCAGTTATCCAGTTATCTAGAGGCCTAGAAGGTCCACGGCGTATTTTCTCGCTAATTGATTTTCTGATTTTGCGTTCTTCTTTTCACAATATTTCTATTTACGGGAAATAGTTTTCCGATTATATATATAATTATTTCTTTACAAATCATTTCAGAGATCTTTCCAGTCCGGAGTTGCAGTCCTTAGCAAGACAGATCCCTTCAGTCCTTGCCGGCAGCAGAGCTTCGTCAACTACAAAAGGATACCTCTCTTACTTCAGGAAATGGAAAGCTTGGGCTTCGCTTTTTCCTGAATGCAAGTACTTCCCAGCGGATAAGACTCGTGTTGCCTTATATTTACTCAATTTATTGCAATCGGGCTATTCGTATTCTTCCATCACGTCAGTCTTCTACGCAATTAGTTTTTTCCATAATTCCTGTGCTGTACTCTGAGATCCTTGTGATTCGAAGTTTCTGAAGCTCGTCCTCAAAGGTTGCAAAAGGCGGGTTTCTAGCTCCATTTCGCATAGGAATAGATTGCCTATCTTGCCCGATCATCTTCATAAGTTAGTAACTCAATTTGCATCGTTAGACGCTAGTTTATCTGACATAAGGATGTATGCTTTTGTTTAGTCGACTTTTCGGCTTTTCCTCGTTATGACGAGGTTGGTAATATTAAGTGCTGTGATGTAAATGTTAGAGATCAGTATTTTTACCTGTACATACCAAAGGGTAAGACCGATCAGTATTATGAGGGATCGACTAGATCGTTCGCTAAGACCGGTAAGCTTACTTGTCCTTACAGTATGCTCGTTAGTATGCACAACTAGCCAAGGACGACGCCAATTCAAGCGAATTTGTATTTAGATCTTTAGGGTTCAGTAAGAGAAAGGGCCATTTTCCTCGGTCTGGTACAAAATTTTCTTATTCGAGGGCTAGAGAAGTTGTATCACTTAAGCTTAAAACGATAGGGCTCGAAACGTCAAGGTTTAAGAATCGGCGGAGCTTCTACCGCTATGGCCCGATCAATAATGATTTACCCGATCGGGTTGTTAAGAATCACGTTGGATGGAAGACGGATAGGGCCAAAGGCTTGTATCGTCGTGACGGCTTTAATCATTAGTTGATGGTCACTCTTAACATAGGCATTTAGTCATTATCCCATTAAAGTATCTCTTATCCCCCAGCTTTGTGTTTGAGATGGCTGGTCGGCTCCCTCCAATTGTCTGTAGTGTTTACATGGGAAATGTGTTCTATTCGGCTGAGCGCAGCGATAGAGAATAGAAATGTATTTCCCATGGGCATACGCATCATTACCATGCTTGGCATTCGCAGTTTTTGCCTATTTATACCACTCCTTGATTCGTGCTATCCACTTGACGTCAATCAGCCATCCTACAACTTTGCTCGGGGTAATGTTTTGCATACTACATGTATGTTTTTGTACCGCTATAAACAGCTATTTTCAACCTTTAAACTCCAGAGGTTAAGGTGGTTCTGCATTGGTTTGGAGAATACGTTTCCAGTTTTTTCTCCGAATTAGGAGTTTTTCCACTGGTTTTTCGCATCCGGCTTAATCACCGCTCTAACGTTAAGTAAATTTCAATTTTTCGTACCATTTACAATTAATACTGTCTTTAAAACAGACTTCCCTTACGGGGGCCATGGTTTGCGATGTGCTTACATAGACAGATATTGTAATAGTTTTACTTTACTGTTAATAAAATGGCTGGTCCAGATGGCTGGTCGGCTCCCTCCAATTGTCTGTAGTGTTTACATGGGAAATGTGTTCTATTCGGCTGAGCGCAGCGATAGAGAATAGAACACCCAAAATATGTTCCCGCCACTTCAAGTGACTCATTTACCCATCAGTGAAAATAATTCTTAAAACACTTATGTTCAGATTATCGAAAAAAAATGGTAGTGAAATTTCACTTGATGTGCACTTTAATTAAGCTCGGACACCTGCTTTAAAAGTTGTTTAACCGTCGCGAATTGATCATAAGCGCAAAATAAGAATTGGGATTGATCACGAGAATTGAGCTCTTAAAAGACCTTCAAAGAATCGAGAATCTGTCGTCTATAAGAAAATTACTCCACTGTCGATACAACACTTTGTCGTGTTGGTGCCCATTTACTTTCAGAAAGAGACGTTCCGGGGGTGGGGGACTGAATTTTCTTCAAAGTGTTATAAATATAAATATTTGCCATAGCGATTTACGGTTTTCGGTATACCAGTTCCCTAGTCAAACTCGTACAAATGATATATTTGGTGGTATAAAATTAGAAACTTTGTACCACGTGTTTTGTGACGTCATTTGACTAAGAGAGTAGAGGGTTTATAAATCTGATAAATAACTTACTTCGCCGATTTTTTGGCAAACTAAAGAACATTGCTTTGCGGTCTATTAGCAGGAAAGCGATATGTTTAATGAAACGTAACAAACTGTAGCCTGAAGTGCTACCATCAATTTGTTGTCAATTTCCTGTTAATTTTTAGGTGCGTTCCATCCCTTTAACTTAAAGCTATTAATTGTTTAAAAAATAAGAAACCATTAAAAAATTGTTATATACGTTATAAAGCGTCTTTTATTTTCTTCAATCTAGATACGACTAGTAAAAGAAACGGTTCCATTGCCCTTTATATAGAACGCGATCTAAAACGCGAACTATAGGAGGAAGTGGCGAGAAGTCATTATCCGTTAAACCAATAGCATTGCAATGTTTTGACAAGTATTGTCTCAGTAGTATTCCGTTGACCGCTTTAATACAAGATTAATTGTGTTTCAATATATCTATATATATATTTATTACTTCTTTGGTTGCCATTTTGTGGTTTCCCGTGAGCGATTGAGCACGACCTGATTTCTGGAGTGGAAAGCGAAAGAAGAATAAGACAACTAACATGGCAAAAGTCCCGCATTTGGCTACATATATGTTGCTGATATTCTTGCCAAAGGGTAAGGGTGCATTTTACAAATTATAATCACTAGCTATGAATGTTCAGCCGCTTCATGACGACAGCGGCATGTACGTAGCTTCGTCACTGAATAACTGTCTTCTTGGTAAAAATGAAGATGCCAAGCATTTTTCTCTTTCGAAAAGCTTTACTTGTACTCGGAGTACAAGCGCGGTACCTTTAACGACACAACGTTTTATTACACTGTAGTCTTGCTTTGACATTCTCAAAAAATTGGCACACACGCACGTTTTTTGTAACGAAAAACAATACCGTTTGTTTATTTGTTAGATTTCAGTTTGCTAATTCAGTGTTCGAAAATCGAGCACTGCTTGATTGCGTTCGATTGACCTCAAACGTTTTTGTGAGTTCGATTATGTTCGATTACCTAACATACGTTCGATTGCGTTCGATTAAAACTCCGTTCTATTTCGTTAGATTATATACCCCGGTATATATTTGTAACCGCTGTTTTATAGCGTGCATTTTACGGAAGACTGATTACGGAACGGTTGACGTAATTTTGACATACTCTTTCGTCACACATAAATAACAGAAACGCCGTGCAACGCTAAGGAAATCACCTTTGAATTCTTTGATAACAAGAAATTGGACATGTTCTATGGAATCTATGCGCGTCAACGTCCTTAAAAGTGTTTGACCAAAGAGTTTGAAAGCCAGTTTATAGCAAACAGTTTGACCAAGTGTTTCAAAGCGGTTTGCACCATGACAGTTTGACCAAAGCGTTTGAAAGTAACGTTTACACCATCAAACACAGGGTAAACCGGCCATAACAAAAAGATCTACTGTTTTTTCGCGGCATTCTCTTAAATGACAAAAAATATATGCAGTTTCAAAACTTACGACTAACATTGCGCCAAAAGTACCCAAAGAGAATTCTTTAACATAAAAGTTAACGTCGCCGGTGGTGACAGCGATCCAATCGTGTGTAGTGCATTTCTAAACAAACATATAGTATAGGAGACACGATGAAGCGCGTTTTCAAGGATTCTGCTAAAATGGGCAAAGTTTATTTTAACCGATCGAGGGTCTATATCACGTGTTAAAATAGAAATTATGACCCTAGACAATGACTCAAAATCACGACTCGAAATCGTGACTTGAGAACATGACTCAAAACCATGACTCGATTCCTGACTTGAAACCGCGACACGAAATCGCGACTTGAGACCCTGACTCGAGATCCCGACTCGAAATCGTGACTCGAGACCTTGAATGACTCGAAATCGTGATTCGAAATCCTGACTCAAGACCCTGACTCGAGATCCGACTCGAAATCCAGACTTGAGACTTGGTTTATCTCTGAAGCCACCGTCGAAGAGGATGAGTAAAATTCATCAGTCGACGGCGCTGATTTCCCTTTCGTAAACGGTCGATGCCATTTGTAACGGTCGATGCCATCAGGTTAGCATGAGATTCCATCCACCAATACCACCTCGGACGCCTTATTGAGACTTATAACGGAGTAACTGGTTAGCTTCCAGTTGAAGTTAGGGTTAGCAGTTTATAATAGTTGAATTTAGGCCTAAACAACCCGAGGAGCTAGGTTCGATTCTAGGTTATTAGTTGCATTTTTCTGACAGAAAAAAAAATTCGATAATTTCGCTAAAATGGCAGCGACCGTTTACGAAAGGGAAATTTGCGTCGACGGTACTTTTGTCATTTTTTAACACACTGTCTTTCTATTTGGTAAGTTTTCCCACCCTCACTGTTTCCTACGACATGCTTGACTACACGAGTTTTCTCCCATTTCTGCTTTATCGGCCTGAAATTGTTCTTTTTGCCGCCATGGCAAATATAAATTTTCAGTGTAAAATATCCAATATGACTTGAGCGCCATTATTATATTTTAGCAGTATCGAGAATGTAAAAATCGTTACTTTATTCTATCAGATACCGATTTTCACAGATAAAAAAACTTACAATACATGCATAGAAAAATTGAAGATGTGTTGCGATGGTAACCTGTTAAGGGCCCGGCCAAACGAACGCAACATTTCAACGCAACATCTTGCAACATTGTTGCGTCGTTTGACCGGGCCTTCACAGTGCTTACAAGCTAGAAAGAGCTTCAGCTCATCGTTTATGAATTAGGCTGGGATTCGTGTGTACGTTTCACAGCACTTGCACAGTCCATGCCACCGGCTTCCTTAAATGGTGTTGAGAGTCTCTGAGTTTTTTTTTTGTTGCAGTGATTTCCCGTGAATGCTATCAGTGTGTGAGCTCGTACTCATTTGAAGACTGTTACGCCAATCAGCGCCAAGTTAGGTGCTTGAATTCCCAGAAATGCCTCACTGCAAGCGCTCACGACGTCTCTAGCGTGAAGGATGAAGGTTACGTTAAAGGGTGCGCAGCAACCTGTTTGGAGTCAGACATCCCAATCTGCAACCACCCTAATGTCAAGTGTGACGTGCAGTGCTGTTCATCAGACTACTGCAATGATGCCACCGGTCTTCCCCCCACGACTTCGCCATTTCATTCATTTGAATGCTATGAATGTCTGAGTACACACTCTTTTGAAGACTGTGACAAGAAGCGAAGCAAAGTAAAGTGCTCGACTGCTTGCATCAAAATCAAGGCTAACACCCTCTCTGGAACGCCGAAAATGGAAGTTTATCATAAAACATGTGAAGCCTCATATACGTTAGCTGCCTGCAACGACCCTAATATCAAGTGTAAAGTGAATCGTTGTTTATCTGACCTCTGCAATGGATCTTCCGCTCCTGTGGCGAGCGGTCTTCTCCTGGTCACCGCAATCTTGTTGGGACTGTTGTCGCCTGGCATATAAACTGCATGTGTTAAATATAAATGTTTCGGTGTCTGAGACTTTAGTTAATGAAGTGTATTTTTAACACTTTCACTCCCAGATCAGAGTCACATATAAAATTGACAGGGATGCTCGTCGGAAATTTTCGCAAAACACCCTATAAGGTACCAGAATCTTGTTTGATGGGCGTAGCTCAAAATAATTTTTACCGGCTTAGCCGGTACCAATTCTAAAACAGTACATGGCATATTCTGTCATATTTTTTGGGCTCAATAACCTAAAAGTCACCGCGATAATTCTAACGGTGGTAATTTTAGATTTTAGTACCCTAAGCGGTACCAATCTACACATTTTGACCCCTAAAAGGTACGACGAGCACCCTCGTCATTTTTATACGGGAGTCATCCCTGGGACTATTGCTTCTGTTTTGTTCTGTACAATCTTTTTGTTTAATTCAATTGTACATTTAACATAAAAATATGGTCTGGGAAATTCTGTATTTTGGCTGGCAGTGCAAGTCCTTTTCATATAGTTTAGTCAACTTGTTATTTAGTCTCAAAAAATAATAAACTTACTGCGGTTCTTTACATTATGGTTTTGTTCACAATTTTTCCATCATGTTAAAGAGTTGTCTCGTCTACCAGCCGCCTTTCGAGAATGAGCCCGCGCTCACTGAAGTGAGCGGCGGGAATCGAGCCTAGTTAAAGAGCGGAATATGCACTTTTTATTGACTGAGTGGGAGGGCCGAACGGAAAATATTTGGCTCGAGGTCATGGCGTTACGGACCGAGCGCAGCATTGCAATGTTTTGGCAAGTATTGTCTCAGTAGTATTGTCATTGATCACTTTAGTACAAGATTAATTGACGTTTCCAAGAGAAAATGACATAGTAGATTATTTTCTCTTGACGTGTTATTATTTAAATTTTTGATTACCTTCTCACGGTTGCATTTCGTGTTTATCCGTGAGCGAATGAGTACGACCTGATGTTTGGAGCTATTGTGTTGATCCATTATCTCTAAAAGCGAAAGAAGAAGAAGAAGAAGAAGAAGAAGAAGAAGAAGAAGAAGAAGAAGAAGAAGAAGAAGAAGATATACATAGCATTGGCTATGTATATATGTTGCTGATATTCTTGCCAAAGGGTAAGGGTGCATTTCATAACCTAATCACTCGCAAAAAATGTCCAACCGCTTCGTGGCAGGCACGGTCCCGGCTGATCTATCGAGTTTTAATGATTATGGCCATGAGCTTGCTTTAAACTTGCTTTATTTTTTTAAAATAGAAAGAAAAATCCCTAGAAGGGATAAAAGGAATAAAATTAACCGAAGAGACAAAACGGAGGCCAAAAAAGTCAACATTCAACACTAACCGAAAACTCTTGACCACCTTGTCAGTAAATCAAATTCGATGAACTGTAATTCACTTGCCGCATCCTTGAAACCTATTTTTTTTACTCTATTGAATGGAAATAATATTGGCGCAAGAAAGAACGGGGTGCCATGGCAAAAAATTGGATAACATTTGCCTCTAATTTTTTAACTCGTCCACAGACCCCCAATTTGACCCCTAAAATCAAAGCGAAAACGCCATTTTTTGGAGGTAAATTCAAAAGTTCGCCCATTTATGAATTACTTTTCGGAAATCCACACTCGGATTCCAGTAATTTGGTTATTATTCTATCTGCAAACGTTAAAATATTTTAATAACTTGAAAAAAAGTCCCGTCATTTTGACCGTGAAGTGACCAATGTCACGTAAAGGCTTGTGTGGAGTTCAACCGCACGGTCATCGCTTTTAGCGGCATAACTCATTTTAATAGGCGTAATGTCAGCATCCACACTCGGTTTTGAAGAGACTAGGACGGCTAGTGAACATTTTGGTGGGAAATATGATTTAGTTGTAGCGAAAAAAAACCCGTCATTTTGCCATGTTTTCAGTGCAATATGCTTCGTCTGAGCCCATTTTGGCTTCTATTTGTGACTTGCGCGGACTGGGGAATAGTTCATTTTTATCTCGTTAATGCGCATGCGCATAAACGAGATTTAGGAATCGAATACAAAAAAGGGACAAAAGTTGTTAACAAAGGTTCATTGTTAACTTTGTTAACTTGTGAACTTCTGTCCGGAGGCCGGGTAGTTCTATCTTCCTTTTAGAAGCTATATTAGGGCATTGAGGATATGGTTGGTTAAACCGGTTAGGATTTCAAGAAGGCCGTCACATACCGCCACTAAAATTATTTGGGAGCACCCCCAGACCTATTGTTAATTTCCCTAGGGTATTGGGATATCATGAACTTGTCATAATTATCTCACGCAACGTCACCACAAAGGTATTAAAGCTCTTATTTAGTTTCGATATCTCACGTTACAATCATTTGTCGTACAGCCATTAAAGCTGCTTTTAATAGAAGGGTAAAAATAGGTCAAATGCGTTTTCTTGGGAAACGCAGTTTGAGAATTTCACGGTGTATTTTTAAAATGAATGGAGACGTTTTAAGGAAGTTAAATGGGACGGGAAAGTTTGTGTTTTAATATGAGCGATATGGCAGAGCAAAATAGCATGAACTTTGGGTTTGTTCTATTTTGGAATACAGAATCATTGCTATTACGATTTCATTATGCAATAGTATGGGAAAGACGTCATAGTTTTGGTGATTTAGGGCCGATCCGCACTTGCGACATGTCTGTTTATGTTACCACAATGTCGCAACAAAAAAATGTTGCGCGACAAATTTCGTAAAACACTTGATCCGCACTCAATGTCCTGAAGTGTGTCAATGAATGTTTACCTTTAATCAACTGTGAGTTTATTTAGGCTGACAGGGCCAATTTTCTCGCGGGGTAAAATATTTCCCGCGCACTTTCCGCTGAAAATACAGCAAACGAAAATATGAACAGGTAACTTTTATCGGCAATTTGTGCCTTCATAGTTCTTAACATTTTCAACTGGAACAGAGCGATCCAACTCCAAATCGCTTTACTTTTATCGTGTTTGGATCGTATACGTCTCACGCCTTAGGCGTGAGTCTCACGCCTGCGAGTCCAAAACTCCGATCTCACGCCTACTCACGCCTATGGAGCAATTTCCCACGCCTAATTTATACAGATTTAAGCTATGAGCCTTAACTGATCGCATGATCCAGTTTAAAATATAGTTACGTTCATGAAAATATGGCACTTTTTTGTAGGTTTTTATCGTTCTGAACGTTACAATTACAGAGGTCTGATGTCCATTTAAATTTCCGAATTCTTCGGAACGTCTTCGGACATCTTCGGAATAGATCGGGTTTTCTTCGGATTCGGTCGGGTCGCCTTCGAAAATCCTGGCAGTCCTACGAAAAAATTTTCACGCCTATCACTCGGAAAAAGTTGGCAGGTATACAAGACTTCGGCGCATTTCGATTTTTACCGTAATTTGTACTCGCAAGAACCTGTTAATTTAACAGTCCAAACCGAATTTTTGAACAAACTTGAAAACAGATTAAGTGAGAGCGAAATTTTATCCTGCGAAGGATTTTTATCTTTGGTTGAAATTATCCACGCAATGCGTGGACTTTCTTCAGGGAAAACCCCCGGTTCAGACGGATTACGTTAAATTCTGGTATCTTTTAGGCCCTATTCTGTTCGAAATTATAAATTTAGTTTGGAAAATAATTACTGCGGATTCAGGTTGAGCGTTTAACGGTCTTAGTTGTCGCGTTCGTTGTTGCGTTTAGTTGGATTGCGTTGCGAAGCAAAATGACAGCCGTTGCTAGGCGGGAATGACGACGTTCTGTCTGGGAAATAGATTGCAAAACAGTCGGTTTTTTTCCGCTGGCTCGCTGGCAAAGGCGCGAGGCGCCAAAAGCGTCTGAAGCGTGGATATCCGCGCGCGAAGCACGCGAGCCTCACACGGGCGTGTGAGGCGAGAAAAAAGAAAAACGTTTAGCGTCTCTCCCCAGTCCCACTCTCCATATTCACACTCGTTCCAGACCTTTCGTTCAAAGACCGCGCGCATTCGTATGACCAACGCAAAAAATACGACTGTTTTGCAGTCTATCTGGGAAAAGGCGTGTTGTGCTTTTTCCCAGACAGAACGTCGTCATTCCCGCCTAGCAACGGCTGTCATTTTGCCTCGCAACGCTATCAACCAACCGTGACAACGAACACGACAACTAAGACCGTTAAAGGGACACTGTCACGGGTTGACATGCGCCGATTCTCGTCCGATCACCAAAGTTAAGCCCTGTCGGGCGAGGTTAGTACTTGGATAGGGGACCGCTTTGGAATACCTCGTGTCGTAAGCTCATCATTTTTCTTTCCTTTACTCCCTTTCATTTTTCATTTTTTTGGTTCCGTCAAGGAGCCACTCGTCCTGAGGAAGGCAAACTGAAGCCAAAGTCATGAAAACAAAGCATACCTTCGACGATATTTCAACGACAACAAATGGGCGACGAAGTCGCTGTCACTGGAAGCTTCATACCCGGCATCGAATTTAGCCTGAAGCCACGACTTAAATATCCGATTTCCCAAATATATTCGTTTGTGGTTTCTAGACCACGCTATCTTATATTCTGCTTGATCCTCGAACTTCCTCTTCCGTTCCGAATTGGTTCTTTTCCCTCCACCGCCACCACTAGTCGACGCCATTTTGAAATTGACGGTTCAACTTGAAAAATTCAGGCTGAACTTTTCAAGTTTCGATTCGAAAAACTCGCGCATGCGCCCTCGTGACAGTGTCCCGTTAAACGCTCAACCTGAATCCGCAGTATCTCAGTGATTCAATGCAAGGAAGCGTCACTAGATTACTTTACAAGAAAGATGATAAGAAAAACCTCACACATTGGTGGCCCGACCATTTCGCTACTCAATGTTGATTACAAAATTTGTTCAAAAGCTCTTACAAACAGACTTTCAAAAGTGTTACCCTCGATTATTCAAGAAGATCAAACTTGTTCCGTCCCAGGTAGGACGAGTTTTGAGAATTTATTTCTCTTGCGTGACTCTCTAGATTATATAAATATTACCAAATTTTGATTTCCAAATCAGTTTCTCGGGCAATTTTCCATACGCAACAGGTGTATTTTATTCGGAATTTAGTCATACTAGTTATTCTAGACTGAGAAAAGTTGTTTTTGTGATCTTTTGTGGAATTTGTGCAGTCTAAATATACTATGCAGACGGTCGCGTAATAAGCTTACTGTTTTTGAGAATTGACCATTTAACAGTTGTGTGCTTGGTGACCTGGCCTTTGAATGGAAGTGAGGCTGGAGGTGACCTTGTTGTGATACAGAACTTAGTGGTTTTTATATGTAAATTCAGCTAGTTAGCACGAGAAAAACATTATTAACATATGAAAAGCACTAAGGTCTGTATCAAAACAAGGTCACCTCCAGCCTCGCTTCCATTCAAAGGCCAGGTCACCAAACATACAACTGCAAAATGGTCTATTGCTAAAATTGAAAAATAGCCTGGTCGTCAATCTTAATTCTAATTTTTCTTGTGCTTCCGACCTTTCGCCTAAGTTAAGCTTATCATCATCGTTTCTGTTCAGAGAGCCCCGCTGTTAGGTTAAGCCTATCTATATATATATATAAATTTGTCACAAATGAAGACGAACCAATACTTTTTTTCTGACACCAAATATATATATATATATATATATATATATTATAATTATATACACTGATTTTCAAAAACATAGCTACTTGATAAATATATATCTATATATATATACCTTTTGTATTCCCATCAAATAGGCGACGTTTTTGATAGGAATACAAAAGGTATATATATATATATAGATATATAATCCTCAAGTAGCTATGTTTTTAAAAATCAGTGTATATATATATATATATATATATATATATTAAGCTTTGGCTTAAACTTATGTAAGTAGTTTAATTACCCGTGTTGTTGTTGAATTTGTTGTTTTGTTGTAATTGGGCTAAAATGAACAACACCGTAATTATCCACCGCGATTTTCTATCATATTTTATAAAACCGCAACCGCTAAAAATGCAGAATAAATTCATGCCTTTATTAATATCTCTCCAGAATAAGAAACTTATATATCAAGCAAAACAGCACCATTCTTCCACAAAAAAGTCGAAAAAAAGACTTGACATGAAAACTCAAGGAAACAAACACAAAACCAAATCAGTATCAACACGTTTTTGTCGGCTTTTAAAAGTTAAAGGCTTTGAGGACACATGAAATATTAAACTAAAATGATAATTTTACGTAGCCAAATAAATTTTCCTACCTTTTCCTACCTTTTCAACTCGATAAAAGGCTTTTCTTGGCAGTAAATCACCCGCGTCGTGATGGCGACGTGAAAACAACCCAAATGCCGTCGTGAACGCGACGCGACCTTGACCCGAGAACGTGAACGTAAGGACCGGAAGTCGGGTCCAGACTATTCCGCGCGGTGTCGCGTCCTCATTTAACGTCGCGTTGTCTTTGCTAAATCTGTCTATTAATTAATTGGAATCGTAACAAACTAATTGGAAACGTACACAATTAATTGGACTTGACTTGACTTGACAACAACGTAGTTTTAGCAATCAACAAGTCCAGGAACTGCTGAAAAACCTGAACATGACGAAAATGGTAGCACTGTTAGTGAAGCAGACATGACACTTGCAATACTGCAGGCAAGCAAACCGATCAAACTAACATACGACTCCGATACTAACAAAGTCCAAGGCATTACAAATTAAGTATGGAAAACACTACTACGTGAATTGTTGTATTACTCTGTTGTACTCTGTTAATTGTTCTCCTTTCCAGGCCAAAACAGGGCTAACTTGTAGTCTAAAGTGTACAACCACTCACTTGATAAAGGAGAAGGGGGGATAGTTTCTGTATAGCACCCAACTTACTCCTCTAACAAAAAAAGACTTCCCTTCGAACGCACTTATAATCCCTGATTACTACTAGTTATTATTATTATTATTATTATTAATTATTAGGTTCCAGTCTTTCTCCATGGGTTCAATTCCTGTCGGGGACTCAGATCTGTTTTTTTATCCCACGCTCGTGACATGATGAACATTACATCCGACTGGTGTACGGAATCATCCGACCGGTGTACGGAATCATCCGACCGGTGTACGGAGTCATCCGACCGGTGTACGGAATCATCCGACCGGTGTACGGAATCATCCGACCGGTGTACGGAATCATCCGACAGGTGTACGGAATCATCCGACCGGTGTACGGAATCATCCGACCGGTGTACGGAATCATCCGACCGGTGTACGGAATCATCCGACCGGTGTACGGAGTCATACGACCGGTGTACGGAGTCATACGACCGGTGTACGGAGTCATCCGACCGGTGTACGGAATCATCCGACCTCTGTACGGAATCATCCGACCGGTGTACGGAATCATCCGACCGGTGTACGGAATCATCCGACCGCTGTACGGAATCATCCGACCGATGTACGGAATCATCCGACCTGTGTACGGAATCATCCGACCGGTGTACGGAATCATCCGACCGCTGTACGGAATCATCCGACCGCTGTACGGAATCATCCGACCGGTGTACGGAAGGTTATGGGTTCAATTCCTGTCGGGGACTCAGATTTGTTTCTTTAACCCACGCTCGTGACATGATGAACATTACATCTTAATCATTTCATTACCGAACTTAACATTTTCCATCTTTATTTATGACCAAACGTGACACTTTCGACATTGCTAATCCTAGCAGTACGCAGCACGGATATCATATATGAACCTAGTATGTGGCCTAACTCGCCACAAGTCTCTCGTAGTTCAGTGGTTAGAGCATCCGACCAGTGTGTGAACCTAGTTCGCCACGAGTCTCTCGTAGCTCAGTGGTTTGGGCCTCCGATCGTTGTACGGAAGGTCATAGGTTCGATTCCTGTCGGAGACTCAGACTCGGACTCGGAGACTTAGTACCAGGTAGGCTGGATAACTTACAACTATAACATTTATTTCAGTTTACTCTTGACCCAAATCCCCTAATACGTACGCAGACGTTGTGTCTGTTAGGCTGGGGACTTACTACAATGACATTCTACTAAGCTATAATGAATATACAGAAACTTTTGTACATTATTTACAATTCGGAATTACATCTATACATTCCAAATCACTCCTGACAAATTTCTCCAAATAAGTACTCAGACGTTGTGCCGTCTGGGGGGGGGGGGGGGGGGGGGGGGGGGGTGGAGGGGTGGGAGGGGATTTCTACCCTACCCGCAAATAAGTACGCAAACGTTGTGCCGCTCGGGGGGCGGGGGGATTGTAGAACTTTACCCCAAATAAGTACGCAGACACTGTGCCGGCTAGGAGAGGGTTGGGGGAGGGGGGGGCATTGTTTTCAATTTTGATTACTAATGAGTCCAACAAAGCAGTTCTCCACGGGAGCAGAAGCTGGGTCGCCCAGTCACATGTTTTGACAGTAAAGAATATAACCGTTTCTTCTGTCTTCTACGCTGTTTTTCTTGCTACTTCTTCCCTTTTCTTCCAACATTGATTGTTAACGGTTGTTGTCCTGATGAACCATTGTAAGAGCTACTTTCTTCACGAGATGATGGAAATGACATTGATCTTTTTAATACTTTTTTACAAGTCATCGCATTGGAGCAATCTAAAGCAGGGTCTGTCTTGCAGAACGACGCTGAGCTTGTCAAGCGGGGTCGAGTTTCTACAACAGTTTTTGGCAAAAACGGACCCTCCTTATTCGCAAATCGACTTCCACTTCCAGGATAGACTGTTACAGTTTTTGGTAGAACGGATGAGGGTTGCGTCAGCTGTGAACCAGTGAAGGAGCTGCTGTCTTCACGAAATGATGAAACTGACATTGATCTCTGTAACGCTTGCTCACGCGGAGTCCTGGCATGAGAACAATCTAAAGGAGGGTCTGTCTTTGAGAACGACGCTGAGCTTGTCAAACGGGTTCGAGTTTCTACAACAGCTTTTGGCAAAAACGGACCCTCCTTTTTCGCAACTCGACTTCCGATTCCAGGGTAGACTGTTACAGTTCTTCAGAGGGGTTCTTCAGCTGTGAACCATTGAAAGAGCTGCTGTCTTCACCAGGTGATGGAACTGTCATGGATCGTTTAAGCACTTGGGCACAACCTAAAGGAGTAACTGTATTGCAGGACGCTGATCTTGTCAAACGGGGTTGCGTTTCGGCAACAGTTTTTGGCGAAGACGCTCCCTCGTTTTTCGCAAATCGACTTCGACTTTCAACGTGGATTGTTACCGTTGTTGTCGTTATGGACACGGGTTGCTTCATCTGTGAGCCATTAATGAATAAGCCGCTGCCTTTGCCAAGCGATGGAAGTGACGTGAACCTTTTCAAAACTACTTTGTTACTAGACCTCGCGTAAGCGCTATCTAAAGCAAGAACTGTATTGCAGGACGCTGATCTTGTCGAGCGGGGTGGATTTACTGGAATATCTTTCGGCGAAAACGGATCTTTTTTTCTCGCGAATCTTACAACGCCGGTTGCAGGCTGGATCACTCGAGGTTTCTTTATTTTTAACAATTCTAGCATAGCGTTCCTAAATCGATGGTCTGTGAAACAGTAAAGTAGGGGATTTAATAGAGAATTTAACTGCAACACTTTCATCGACCACCGGTCCACAATCAGCGTTTTTTCATAACTAAGTAATTTAAACGCAGTAAAAATAACTTTTTGACCAAAAGTGATAAACACAGCGAACGTTATTAGTGCACAAGTCTTGGCAACTTTAGACTGGAGTTTCACTTTAGCTAGGGCAGTGGCTTGGTTGATTGTACTCTTTTTCTGTTGGCGTATTCCTAGGTACACCATTAAATATAAGTATAAGATTGAGACAGGTACGCAAAGTAGAGCCGCAATGAATAAAATGTCCCTAATGATCAGGAAAAGCAAAAGCCCTAGCGACATTACTTTCCCTAAAATTGCATAGGGAATTTGAACCCCCAAAAATATCGCCAATAGCCAAGATACTGTCGCAAGCTTTTTCAGGCGGCCCTTTGTTAAGATTTTCTTGTAGTCCATCCACTTTCGTATCGCCACATATCTTTCCCAAGCCATCATTGTCAAAGTGAACAAAGACGCCCAGTTTAAGACATTAAAGATGATCTTTATGTTGATGAAGACTACTGTACAGCCATGCTCAGGAGAAACTTGGCCAACAATTAATAAGTCAGCGATAGTAGTCAACGGCATACATAAAGCACCAGATAGAAGATCCGTAATGGCTAGGTTAACCAGCAGGATGTTCGAGCGTCTCTGTAATTCTTTTCTTTTCGTTAAAATAACCATCACTAATGCGTTCAACAGAACGGTTGTTGGAAACGCAATAATATTGACTGCGGCTAAACTCCAGTAAGTAGTGAGGTCACTTAAGTCCCATGTGACGCCTGGCACGTATATGCAAGAAAACTCTGACATATTGGTCAAGGAGTTAGTTGGTGATTCTGTGCGGTTTAGATCCATGTTGATGTCTGGGCTGCTGGAATTATCCTGAAATGGCAAAAAGCGTAACACAGAACGCGCTTTTAAGCCGCAATTAACTCTTCTCCTTTTTTTACTAAAAAATGTTTAAGAAATTTTAATTTTTATGGAAACACTATCCAGGCTGTGAATCTGGCAGCCTCTATAACAAGAGAAAACAGTTGGTGGAACCTCAAGGAGGCCGTATTAACACAACACGGTCGCAGAACAGGTAATATATAATAGCAATTAAAGATACTAGAAAAAGACACACTAATGGATTAACTTGTCTTGAATGCGTTGGTGCATAATTACATAATTGCCGTACAAGAAATTTGTCCATTAGATAGTCTGATTAAGTAGTTATTGTCAACCTGACATCTAATCCATCGCATTAGAACCCACTGACTGACAGGAGATCCCAACAAATCGTTTGGAACCCATTGAACAGGAGATCCCAACAAATCGTTTCGGTGGAAAGTTGTTCGGAAGGTTTTAGTCACCGTTAAAATTCGCAATAAATTGGATTAAAAACTAAAGTTTTCTTCAATGCAATGTCGTCTCAAACTTTGATAACATCGTCAGGGAGGGGGAACTAGGGAGAGAAGGGGGAAATGACGCGTTCCTTCCCTTTCCCCTCCCTTTTCTTTCGCCCCCCCCCCCCCCCCCCCCTTCCCCTTTTATTTTCGGAAAGATAAAAATATCGTTTTGGATACGAAATAAAATCAGCTTGGCCTTTCGTTCGTAGGTGAAAACAGCTAGTAAATTTGAGAGATAAGGTACCTTTCCTTAAAATGTTCTGCTGCGAAAATATTAAGCTATTTAACCGAAAAGCTGAAACTGTGTTAGCTTTTATGTAATTTACTTTGATTGTACTAAAATGATATGGAAAAACAGTACAACGCTATTCCCAGCGTCCGGTCTAAACATTCGTCGTTGGTTGCCCCCGATTTTGACTTGTTAGCTATTAAAGCTAGCTATGAACTGTCAAACAAATAAGCTGTAAATTGTCATCGTTCGACTCGCTTTTTCGTTCGTAGGTGAAAACATGTGAAAACAGCTAGTAAATTTGCCGGGGAGATAAGATATCTTTCCTTAAAATTTTCTGCTGTGAAAATATTCAGCTATTTAACCGAAAAGCTCATACTGTGTTAGCTTTTATGTAGTTTACTTTTATTGTACTAAAATGATACGGAAAAACAGTACAAAGCCATTTCCAGCGTCCGGTCTAAGCATTCGTCGTTGGGTGCCCCCGATTAGGACTTGTTAGCTATTAAAGCTATGAACTGTGAAACAAATAAGCTGTAAATTGTCATCGTTCGATCGCTTATGTTGTAGGTTGAAATGAAATTCAGGTTAAAATGATTTCAACCTAGCTTGATTTTGAATTACCTTTGTTCCTGATTTATGATAATGAATCAAAGACTAAAGAAATTCAAAATCAAACTTGGTTGAAATCATTAACCTGAATTTCATTTCAACCTACTACAACACTTATTTGAAGTACATACTTTACTACGGCGGTGCATCCATCAGAAGGCGGCTTTCAGCGTAGCTCTAATGCAGGTTTTCAGTTTGAACTAAGCTAGCCGCCTTTTAAAATTGTCCTGATTTTCACTTAAATGCTTGTAAATAATCTCAGATCGTCGTAATTCAGCTGACAAATGCTATAAAAGTTTTTGAGCCACTAACAGTTAATGACTGTAATTCAGAAACCGTCATGTTTAATTGTATTTTCTTGCTTTTTAGCTGATAATTACGTTTTGACAAAAAGATGCAAATAAACTTTCAATTAGCAAATGTTAGCGGGAAAAAAACAAACTGCACTCAGCTGGTAATTTCTTCTCCAATTTGGGCTTATATGCGTCATACAGCTTCAGTCTGGCGCGCCTCCAAAAGAGAAAAATATCGATAATTTACGAGCAAATAAAATTCTTGTTGCTTAACCGTTTCTTTTACTCTCAAAAGCGCCCGATACCAAAACAAGAAAAATATATTCATTCTAAAAAATATCGAGAAGCAAATGGTTTAAGAGCATAACTTCATTAGCCGGTCTCACTTTCATCCACTGACTCCAACCGGTTAGATCTTAGATCTACTTCACTGACTGCATGACGTTTTTCAGTTGTTTGTTTGTTTGTTTTTGAAAGGTAAATACATGGTTTTAGGTAGGAAATAAGGTCAGCTAGGAATCTTAGAAAGGCAAACAGCAGCATACAGATTTAATTATTTCTTGTCTTTTGTTTTTTTTTTACAAGAAAGGTTTAAAATTTTACTTTTTCGGAAACATTATTCAGGCTGTGAATCTTGCAACCTCTATTACAAAAGAAAACAGATGATTTAATTAGTAGGATATTATAACACAATTATGAAGCATGCACCTTGATTTCTTGCGCGTAATTGCTGTATCATGAAATGTGTCCATTAGATAGTCTGATTCATGAACGAAATATGGTCAGCTAAGCATGTTAGAAAGGCTAACGGCACTAGTTTTAAAATTCCGTGGGCTATCACTGTAACAGGACTAAGGAACTAAATTGGATAAATTATTAAATAAATATCTGTCTCACTCAAAGCCGCATATAAATTTTTATATTTTCCGCATGCAATTAAGCTTTTGTTTGTCTTATTTACATTGTTAAAGCTATTATAGTGAGATAACCGCGTACAAGATATGAAGATTCATATAATTACGTTTTTATGTTCTCTTGGTTGGCAGTCACAACTGTGGATATTACAGCGCTAATGTAATTGCTTAGTTTGCTTTTATATTACAGGTCTGGATTTTATCCAGCATAAATATTTAGAAAACCGGAGAAATGAGGCAAGCAAGGATTGTTAGGAATTGTCCGGGATCGTGGAGTTCTTGACAAGAGATCGTCCACATTTGATCTGCCTTATTTTTAGACTGAAAAAAAAAAATTAAAAAAAGTTCAATAACGTAGCATATAAATTTACATAATTATTTACTATAAGGTTTTTGTTTTATCTATGTTTTGCCTGATGCCAAAAATAGATGTCCTCATTGGCAAGTCATTTGCTTAGAATGCATTTGTTTGATGACAACGGCTAACATGAGTGATATTGAATAACTTAATTTTACAGTTCATAGTCAGGGTAAATCAGGGGAAACAGTTCAACCGAGCGACAAATATAAGCATTGGCATAGTTTTTAGATATAATTTATTCGGATAAATGATGATGTAGAACTATGATACTCTGAATGTCGTACAGCTTTTTGGAGAAAGTGTTTTGGAATGGCGTTGTACTCACGGTATTTCCATATCATTTTGGTGCCTTTGAAATGGCGTTGTACTCACGGTAATTCCATATCATTTTGGTGCCTTTAAAGGCAACTATGTGAAAGTTAATACAGTTTGATATTTTCTGTTCTTTTTGCTGAATATTTCAGAGGCAGAATATTTTAAGGAAATGAATCTTATTCCCTAAACTAACTAGCTAAGCTAGGGTTGGGGTCCGGACTCCCCTTCCCCCTATCAGACCTGTGTCTCCCATGTGGTTCATAAAAATAATAGAATAAAATTGCTTTATACGTAGTTGTTTCACTTCCACCAATTGACTGATTGTAACGCTTTTCGACTCTCAGGAATGTAGGAAATGGCGTTTTAAAGGGTAAAATCGGAAAAATTGTCTGGGGGATATGCACCCGGACCCCCCCTTTCAGAAATTCCTGGATCCGCCCGTGAAAACGACCTTTGTTATCCCTCCGAAAACATTAGCCGTTACATTTTCCGATGTTACGAAAGTTTGAGGAGACAATAAAAAAGCTCTAGTGGGACGTTCCGAACCCTCAATTTATTGTCGGCGCCCTTTAAAAAATGAAATCCGAAGTCTCCAAATTTTGTCGGCTCCTTTGAAGAAAAAATCCGAACCCTCCTTTGCAAAACATGTCCATTCTTGGGGGGGGGGGGGGGGGGGGGGGACCGAATTTTATGAATAGACCTTTCCCGCATTCCACTCCAGTGAGCACACACAATGAAACGAGGTCGAGGCTTGGGTGGACAGTTTCATACAAATCACTGTATTTTGTCCACCCCAGCCTCGAGTTGGTGCCTTTGTTCACAGGAATGCGGGAAAGGTCTATTGTTAGTTGCTCCTATTTTATGCTTCAATTAGAACACTGACTCTTGTTTTTTCTTACGTATTTTTCCATTTACCGATAAGGCTTCAGAGAATTTATTTCTATGGAGACATTTCAGTACTTTGCTGCCGACAGAGTTGGTCATGATGATTAACACATCTTCAGCACAAAAAACTAGCAAGTTGAGCCACCAAAAAAAGAAGCACGACTGATTTGTACTCATTTGAATCGAAACTGCGGCGTAATTTCCCTGGGGGAATCCCATATAAAAATGTCGGGATGCTCGTCGTATTTTTTAGGTGTTAGAATTTGTAGATTGGCACCGCTTAGAGTGCTCAAGACCACCGTTAGAAATATCACGGTACCGTTTAGGGTATTGAACCAAAAAAATATGACATCAAACGAGATTCTGGTACCTTTGAGGGGTGTTATTTCAAAATACTTGACGAGCACCCCCGTCATCTTACACAACTGACAGAGAAAGAAATAGGAGTTTTATTACGCTGTAACGTTCAAGTTCTAAGAAACCAACGAGGGCTTGTAATAAAAGCAATGATGGTTTAATTAGAAGGCACCTCCCAGCATAGCTAATTGCAGGTCTATTTGAACTCAAATGGCTGTCTAATTTGTCCCTATCTTCTCTTAAATTCCGGGGAAAAAAAACGTGGATAGTTGCATGAAGTGAAATTTCACTACCGTTTTTCTTAGGATTTTATGTTGTTATATCACCTTTATTTCAGTCGTTTTCCTGTTTTGCGCGAAGAGGATCCACTATTTTAGCGGTTTGAAAACTTCCGCATTGGATTGAAATTTGCGACATTTTGATGGCGGCCAAGAAGGTACAAACGATGTATTTGTGACGTCATTCGTGTGTTCGATCAAACAAAACCTGGCGGTGAAGGAGACGAGCCCGGGGCTAAAATTCGCGTTGCTTTCAAACATAATTTAATCTAAAGAATCCTTCCACAAGTTGCCAAAACTCCACTGTAAAACAAGTGACGCGCTCAGTTGTAAACACACTAATGGCGTCACTAGAACCCAGGTCCTCGTCTAATATGCCCAACTTGCGTCGCTTGTTAAAATATGTTCTCGCCACTTCAAGTGACTTATTTACCCATCAAAATAATTCTTAAAACACCTTTTTTCAGATTATCGAAAAAAATGGTAGTGAAATTTCACTTCATGTGCACTTTAATTAAGCTCGGACACTTGCTTTAAAAGTTGCTTTTATAACCGTCGCGAATTGATCATAAACGCAAAATAAGAATTGGGATTGATCACGAGAATTGAGCTCTTAACCCTATTCAGACTGGGCTTTTTTAGGCAATCTGTGACTGGGGGGGGGGGGGGAGGGGGGCTCCTCAGACCCCCCTTTTATATCTCTGGAACATCATCATCATCATCATCTTTATTTATAAAACACGGTAAATACATCAGGCGTTAACAATTTAATATAAACTACAACTTAATAAAAAAACTATGTATGTAATTAATCTTCTATAATTTAAAAATATAACTAACTATTAAAGAAAAGTAAACTAAAATAAAGCCTGTTTTACATGAATGCCGTGTCGGAATTAATTAAGAATCGTCGGAAATTAGTCAGAGATGTTGCCTGCCTAGCAGCTGAGGGTAGACTGTTCCAGAGTAAGGCTAGGACCATGAAATTTTCACACAATGTTCAACTCCATACAAGGAAACCTCACACCCAGTTTTGACCTGCCACACCCAATTATGACGTCACAATGACGTCATTTTTGTTTTTCCGACGTTTCTTTGATATTTTTCCATCCAGATACTTAAAATATCAAATATAACTGTAAAATCATCCCTTTAATATTAAAACATAATAAATACAAACAAGGACACACTTGTAAAGCGAGAAAAAAGCAAAAAAAGGCGATAAAACTATAATTTTGAAATTATTGACCGCCATCTTGGATCCGCCATCTTGGATCCGCCATCTTGGATTTTCTTTTTTTTTGTTTAAATTAAAATTTAAAAAATATCTAAAAAAGAAAAGGATCAGAATGTATAAAACCCGTATCAAACTAATGTCTGTTATCCAAACAATGAACTTAGAAGCGTTATTTAATAAATAGTACAAAATGTTTGTCTATAAGTAAAAGAGAGCAAAAATTTACCTACCCCTCCCCCCCAAATATTTGATGTTAAAAATTTTTGATGTCTTTCAAGAACTAGTCCCAAGAAAAACTATTCTAACAAGAAAATGCACTATAAGTCAAAGAACAAGATCTTAAAATAAAAAATTCACCATATTTTAATATTTTGAAAACCTATGTGTCAAAAACCGATTGCCATGGCAACATGGTTAATCACACTGACATGTTATGGATACCAAAATGTCTCTAGATAAATTCTAGGAAAAGTCAGAAAATGTCAGCCTCATAGCTATTTCGGTGTAAGAGTTATCACAATTTTACTGGAGGGGGGGTTCGAAAAGGCCGCCCCCCCCAGTCTGAATAGGGTTAAAAGACCTTCAAAGAATCGAGAATCTGTCGTCTATAAGAAAATTACTCCACTGTCGATACAACACCTTGTCGTGTTGGTGCCCATTTACTTTTAGAAAGAGACGTTCCGGGGCTGGGGGACTGAATTTTCTTCAATGTGTTTTAACTCGAGAAATATTTGTTATAGCGAGTTACGATGTTCGGTATACTAGTTCCCTAGTCAAGCTCGTACAAATGATATACTCGGTGGTATAAAATTAGAAACTTTGTACCACGTGTTTTGTGACGTCATTTGACTAAGGGAGTAGAGGGTTTATAAATCTGATAAATAACTTACTTCGCCGATTTTTTGACAAACTAAAGAAAAATATTGCTTTGCGGTCTATTAGCAGGAAAGCGATATGTTTAATGAAACGTAACAAATAGTAGCCTGAAGTACTACCATCAATTTCTTGTCAATTTCCTGTCAATTTTTAGGTGCGTTCCATCCCTTTAACTTAAAGCTATTAATTGTTTAAAACATAAGAAACCATTAAAAAATTGTTGAAGAAGTTATTGGGCGTCTTTCATCTTCTTCAATCTACATACGACTAGTAAAAGAAACGGTTCCATTGCCCTTTATATGGAACACGACATAAGAAGAGAACTATGAGGAAGTGGCGAGAAGTCATTATCCGTTAAACCAATAGCATTGCATTTTTTTGACAAGTATTGTCTCAGTAGTATTCCGTTGACCACTTTAGTGCAAGATTAATTGTGTTTTAATATATATATATATATTTATATTTTTATTACTTATTTGGTTGCCATTTTGTGGTTTCCCGTGAGCGATTGAGCACGGTTTGATTTCTGGAGCCGAAAGCGAAAGAAGAATAAGACGACCAACATGTCAAACATCCAGCATTTGGCTACATATATGTTGCTGATATTCTTGCCAAAGGGTAAGGGGTGCATTTTATAACTTATCGTCACTAGCTATGAATGTTTAGCTGCTTCATGAAGACAGGCATGTACTTAGCTTCGTCACTGAAAAACTGTCTTCGTGGTAAAAATGAAGATGCCAAGCATTTTTCTCTTTCGAAAAGCTTTACTTTTAGCACTGGTACCTTTAATACGACACAACGTTTTATTACGCTTTCTTGCTTTGGCATCTTTCTAAAATGTGGCACACACGCACGCTTTCTGAAATGAAAAACAATAGCGTTTGTTTATTTGTTAATAACAATAACTAAAGTTATTCTCGCATGTTGATTGGTCAATTTTTATCATCAATAAGAGTACAGACACATAAAAGTTTAATTTATGCAAGATGTCATCCTGTCAATTTTTTAGCCAATGAAATTTCTTTATTGTTATCAGTTAGCCAATGAGAAAGCAAGAAAACTTATTGACAATGATTGCGTCAATTTGAATAAAACTCAGCCATTTGTCATGTTTACCTTGCGTTCACTCTTCATTTCATCCGGCTTTTTACGATTTTGGCATTTTTGTTGTTGTAAAAAAGTGCTGTGGATCCACAGCACTTTGACAATGTTATGACGAATTTTATCGTCAATAAGAGGACAGACGCACAAAAAACTGACGTCAATTTGTTAATGTGAGTGTTCGCAGAGATGCCAACCTCTGGAGATTGAAAATAGGGAACTTTTTCTGAGGGTGCAATTTTTTCGCGCCGAAGGCGTGAATCGAGCGACGTAGTCGCGAGCATCTAGGGGGTCCGAAATTTTTTTGGCTTTACCCTCTAAAAGTGCATTCCTGAGACCCGAAAAGCGTTTGTAAAGTTAAGACATGATGAAAGACCAAATTATTTTTTGGTTTTGGGACTGATTTGGGTTAAAATAGTAGCCAATTGTGGAGAAAAGATCCAAAGTCGCTTTTATCCGGGAGATTTGGTGACCTGTACGGGAGATGGGAAGATTCATTCCGTATCCGGGGGACTAACGGATAATCCGGGAGAGTTGGCATCAAGTGTGTTCGATTACCTAACATACGTTCGATTATTAAAAACTCCGCTTTATTTCGTTCGATTATATACTCCGAGTATATGTTTTATAGCATGCATATTACTGAAGACTGATTATTGAGAATGTACGTAATTTTGACATATTCTTTCGTCACACGTAAATAACAGAAACATGCATCGCCAAGGAAACGGGAAGCGGCGCCTTTGATAACAAGAAATTGGACATATTCTATGGACTTAATGTGCGTCGACGTCCATGAGAGGGCTTGGCCATAGACTACGAGCAGTCTCTCTTTCCTAGCTTAGTCCGTCGAGCGAGAAACGAAAAAACATTAGCGAGCGGATGATGGTCACGCGATGGGGGCGAGGCAGGCGCGCGCCTGCCTCGCCCCCAGTTTCGCGCGACCATTATCCGCCGCCATTAATTTCTGCTTCATCGGCCTGAAATTGTTCTTTTTGCTGCCATGGCAAATATATATCTTCAGTGTAAAAATATCCAATATGACTTTAGGGCGATAATTATATTCTAGCAGTATCGAGAATGTAAAAATCGCAACTTTACAATTCATGCATAGAAAAATGGAAAATGTAACCTGTTACAGTGCTTACAAGTCATATTTCACGACATCAGATTTTTAAATCGTAAAAGAAGGGTTTCAGCTCGCGATCGTTGTGGTGTCTGTTTATGAATTAGGCTGGGATTCCTGTGTACTAGCACAGTCCTAGCCACCGGCTTCCTTAAACGGTGTTTAGAGTCTTTGATTTTTTCTTTCTTGTTGCAGTGATTTCCCGTGAACGCTACCAGTGTGTTAGCACGCACTTATTTGAAGACTGTTACGCCAAGCAGATCAAAGTTAGGTGCTTAAATTCCCAGGAATGCATCACTGTCAGCGCTCACGCTGTTTCTGGCTTGAAGGATGAAGGTTACGTTAAAGGGTGCGCAGCAACTTGTTCGGCGTCAGACGTCCCAGCCTGCAACCACCCTAATGTCAAGTGTGACTTGCAGTGCTGTTCATGAGACTATTGCAATGATGCCACCGGCAACCCCCGCACGACTGCACCATGCCATTTCATTCATTTGAATGTTATGAATGTCTGAGTACACACTCCTTTGAAGACTGTGACAAGAAGCGGAGCAAAGTGAAGTGCTCGACTGCTTGCATCAAAATCAAGGCTAACACCCTATCTGGAACGCCGCAAAAGGAAGCTTATCATAAAACATGTGAAACCTCATATACGTTAGCTACCTGCTACGACCCTAATATCAAGTGTGAAGTGAATCGTTGTTTATCTGACCTCTGCAATGGATCTCCCACTCCTGTGGTGAGCGGTGTTCTCCCGGTCACCGCAATCCGTGTACTTGTTGGGACTGTTGTCGCCTGGCATATAAACTGCATGTGTTAAATATAAATGTTTCGGTGTCTGAGACTTTAGTTAATGAAGTGTATTTTTAACACTTTCACTCCCAGATCAGAGTCACATATAAAAATGACAGGGGTGCTCGTCGGAAATTTTCGCAAAACACCCTATAAGTTACCAGAATCTCGTTTGATGGGTGTAGCTCAAAATAATTTTTACTAAGCCGGTACCAATTCCAAAACAGTACATACCATATTCTGTCATATTTTTTTTCGGCTCAATACCCTAAAAGGCACCGCGATAACTCCAACGCTGGTCATTTTAGATTTTAGTACCCTAAGCGGTACCAACCAACACATGTTGACCCCTAAAAGGTATGACGAGCATCCTCGTCATTTTTATATGGGAGTCCCCCCTGGGACTATTGCTTCTGTTTTGTTCTGTACAATCTTTTTGTTTAAGTAATGATCCGCATTAGAAGGATAGTGCTGAATGGCAATGCACGATGGAATGTCAACTATTTTCATTGTTACAACTAGTGATCTCATTGGCCTAGACTCAAAAACCGCTAAAAGTTAAGGTTCAAGGTGCATTAAGTCATAACATGCATAACATGCAATTTTTAAAAGATATTGTATTTGGGGAACTAAATCAAAGAAGCAAAATTAGTAGCTATTGTCTTTTGCTATCCTGATTGGTTAAGCACGAACATTTCCTAAAATATATTTGACGCAAATGGATTTTCTGTATTTTTATAATGAAATATAATTATTAACCATCAGCTCCTCCTCTATTTTTGAAATCAAAGATATTCTATGTGGGAAAGAGCCAATGCCGCAGAACAATGAAGTTAACTATAGTTCTTAGAGCAGTTTTCAATTGAGTGTCGAAAGTAATTACACAATTGCTTTGGTTTTGCATTGCTACGCTTTGTGATTGGCTAAAAAATCTCGCGCCACTTTCTCGACCAATCAGAAGTAAAACCAAAACCAATCGTGACTTGCTCGCACGCGTTTTCCCGCGCTTGGCGCCGCCGACATGTAATTGCTTCGAGCTCTGATTGGTTCATTGGATTGTTTACGACTGCTGTGATTGGTCAGAGTAATTACTTTGGTTTTGGTTTTACGACACTCAATTGAAAACTGCTCTAAAGCAACCTTAAAGCAAGCTGCTGGCCATAATTACGAAAATACGATAAATAAGCCGGGACACTGTCGTCCCCTGAAAAGGCTTGGTCACTTTATTTTCGGTCGATTCTTGTCTATACGGGTCACACTGGAGCAAAGAAACCGTGGTTACCATTTTCATGTCTGCAGCTCGCGGTTACCCTCTCCTAACTCGAGTCATATGATATACCTCTAACTTTTGCGTTTTTCATTTCTTGACAGGCATTCAAAAATTTCGGTCCCGAAATATGTAACGTTTTTATCCCGAAATTAAATTTACGAGCGTTCCTATTCTAAAGATTGAGAACATTTCTGAAATTAAAAACCAGAATTATATAATCATTGATTTTGAGGCCATGTTTTTATTCAGGAGTTCCCGGCTGCAAGTATGGTGCCTTCGGACCACCGTCGCAGTAACTCCTCTAAAACCGACAAGACTTCTACATTTACGCGAGGCGTGAATAATTACATGGAGGTATGAAAAGGTATTTTGAAACTTTTTACGGTGGCCAATTTACCTTATCAACTTATCGTGTAGCATGAAATTTTTGCGGGAGTTTTATTTTGCGGATTGGCGATTTTTTGTGTTTTGCGGGAACAATTTTTTGCGGTTCGAGATGAATAAAATTTCTGCTGGGAACTAATTTTTGCTATTTCCCAATCAAGCAACAGAACATAAACAAGGAAGGGAACCTCATACTTTCAACTTTTTTTACTTGTTGAGTTACGGCATGCTCTACTTATAGAGACATCTCACTGAATGCTAATAAACCTTCGTAGGTGATACAGTACAGTGCCCTAAAGGACCGACACACAACCAAATCAAACAAAAAGCCTACTCCTGCCCAGTACAATACTTACGGGAAAAATTGTTATAGTCTATTGAAAAAAAAAAAAACCTGTTGTATTCTACTAAAAATCAATGTTAATAGTTGTTATTTACCTCCGATATCCTCCCAGTAACGCAAGTTATATTAAAAAGCAGAGTTCTTTATTATTTGACTGAAGGGAGTAAATGTTTGCGGAGTATTATTCTGCGAGAGTTTTTTTTTCTGCTGGAAGTTATTTTTGCGGATCGACGGCAATTCGCAAAAATTTCATGCTTTACGGTAATTGATAAAACGTCAAAACAGAGGTAAACGAAGTTGTTTTTCATTGACAACCAAGGTTTAAGGGCCGAGAGATTTACAAAGCTGTTGTTTCTGAAAGGAATAGCTGTCATAACGAAAATTTACGACTATAAATTATCTTTTTTTAAAAGCTATTCATAATTGAATAGAAAAAAAAAACGATTAAAAAAATTACATTCCCTTATGATCTCAATTTCTATATTCTGACAAAGCGTTGTTGTGAAGCTTTTATTTTAACCCACAAATACAAATTTCGAGAAAATGGTCGGTCGATTTGAAGGTGCCCTGTATTAACTTTAACTATGGTGGCCATCAGCCCATACCTGGGGTAAAACGTCGACCTCTGTTGTGTCACATGACATGAGAATTTCCAACAGGTTTTTCAGGACAATGGACACCGGACCGCCACGGAAATTTACATTACCTGATTCTGTAAAAAGCAAGAAAGTGAGTATTCATGGCCAAATATTACACGCAACTTTAATACTCCGATCCCCTGAGCGGTTTACAAAGGACTTACGTAAAATTTTATAAAGGCGAGTGAATTTCAAGATGATGGCTGCTCAGTGTTGCTAAATTAACCTAACTCTGCGCTAGGGAGCGGATGATTTGATCACAGGAGGCTTTGAATTCATGGATGTTGCTTGCTAAGTTCACGATGGTGTGATATCATGGATATGATGGGGACGAGTCAGATATTGGGGGTCAATCAAATTTCCATCCTTTGGGAAAAAACTGTTTTCATGCAAACGTTTGCTATTGTTTCTTCTGCGGATCAACGACATTGGCCGCCGTGAAAACCATCTATAGACTGTTTTCACTCACGTGACCGGCGGCCATATTGGAGTGCTAAAACAATAAAGAATAGAGCTAAAGTCCCATAGGATTCGTTTAGGACACCAACGTGACCGCCATTTTATTGGGGGGGGGGGGGGGGGGGGGGGGGGGGGGGGGGGGTCCCATAGAAAATTGACTGGGTGATCGTCGGAAATTTGGAACTGTGGAAAAGGAACCCCTAAAAGGTACCAGAAAACCGTTTTTTGGGTGCAGCTCACATAAGGTTTTTATTGTGCAAATTGGAATCAAACAATCACCAATCACCCCTAGCTGTCACTTTGATATGGGTGGGGGTGGGGGCACGATGAATGAGTACATGCTTTACTTGATCATTTTCAGCTAATACCAAAATGCAGAGACTTAACTTTGAAAAAAGGCCCGAGCTTACTCTCTTCCTGTAAAATGTTTAGCTTGTTACTCTGTCACATAAGCGACGTGGGTACCGGACTATGTTACATTTCCATCCTAGCCATCTGCAGCCCAAGTAACTTATTCTTGCAATTTTGAAGGCAAGGACCAACGTAACAAAACAGAAACACCGGATCCAAATTGACGATCTAATCAGCTATAAATAATAGCAAACGAAAAGAGCAAGGCTGATTCGACAGTGAAGGAATATAATTTACCCAATATTTCAAAAAGCACGGCCTTTCTTCTTCAGGGTATTACAAATAATGACTATGGGTAAATAGGACGTTACAATTTAAATTTAAGTATCGCGTGTAATATGATGCTATGATAACATATAATACAATGTAAAAGTAACCGTTGAAGATATAAAGCTTAAAAAAAACCGTTACAAAAGAGATTTGAAATGAAAATAGAAAAACATGTAACATATAAATAGAAGTAGATATACACGGAAATAATGGCATTACATTTCATCTTTTTTATTCATTCCTGGAGGTTCAAGAGTGTCACCTCTATCGATGAGATATGCTTCTCTTGCTTTTCGCACAGCGTCACGATTAGAATGAATAAGTTCGAGTGGAATGAGTATTATGTCTTTAGCTGAATGGTCGCTAGTGAGGAAATGTTCTGATACGGTAGTGGGCTTAGATATGTTAGCTGGGGTTCTCAACTGTTCTGCGGTTTTCGTTAAAACGGTCCTTAAGTCGTCGTTTGGTTTCACCAATGTACTGTTTGTGGCAACGATTGCATTGTATCATGTAGATGACGTGTTTAGAGTTGCAGTTGATGTTCATTATTTTGTTTTGACCCAGACCACGTACGCGCCTGTGGGGGGGGGGGCTAGTTATCGAGTAGCTTCCTTTGGTTTTGTTTAGTACCTTTTTACTTTGGAAATCCTTGGATGAAATCGTTTGGTATGTATGACTTGCCTCGTCCTCAGGCTACACTCGTTGTTTTGACATGGTACGGGTGAAAATGTCGTATGAATCATTCCCACGATTCCCCGCGCTTCAGGCATTTTATTTATACAGGGTGGCCCCTTAAGCACTAAGAGCACTAAGGCTGATATCCATGTGAACCCTGTATCTACTTAAAAAAGACATCATTTAGAATTATACAAGCGTTGAAATAGTACATATACTTTACTATAAATAACATTCAAAGAACACAAGGTTTGTACAGAGTTTTCCAAATGTCAGTTTGTACTCATCTTCAATAATATTGTATACAAAAAACACTTCTCATAAGACTAAAAATGCCGATCGCTTGGTGACAACCAAGAACATATTTCCAAACAGACATTGAAACTCTGCATAAAACTTCCATGGCGCTGGGCAAGTATAGGGTACACCCCTCATACAACGTTTCTATTTCTTTTGAAGAAAATTTCATAAATACGTTAAATTGTTAAATATAAAAATAACCCCTCCCCGCCTTCCCCCTCCCAAAAAGAATTAACACAACGAAAAACAACAACAACAAACATTATAAAAACGATATATCAACGACACGTGACCTAGCTAAACTAAAGCCCCATTCACGCCAAGGTTAAATATGTTTAAATGTTGTTTAGTTTAACTACGTTTTTAGCCTCCATATTGAACGTTTTTAAATGTATATGGCTCAAACTATCTGGAATAGTAATAAAAGTCAATAAAGTTTCTTTTAATAAACATTTCACTCCAAATATTACGGGAGGTAAGAAGGTATTTTTCTAAACCTGTTTTAAACTAAACAACATTTAAACATGTTTAAGCGTTGGTGTGAACGGGACTTTAGACAGTCTGGACGTAATTTGTACGCTACAAGTTTCATCGCCATAGCCCAAAAGACCAAAACAAGCCCGGTCTGAATAGGGTTAAGTGTTTCAATCTTTCCACTCCTGACACACTGTATTTATTTTTTCATGTCCAAAACACAGTTGCGTTGTGTATGTATATCTATGTAAATTAAAAAATAACATTAATAACAATAATACGAAAGACAACAGCAACAGGATGAAGAGGACGGCAAAATCGTGTGACCGGGGTGACAGTAATTATGTTTAACAAAATTTCCCGCCGAACTTTGCTTTCCTCTCATTGTACATGGAGTCAACGACCACAGCAAAGCAATGCGTTAAAACACGTCAGCAATTGCCTGTTACAGCCATGCTCCGTCACGCGTGACCAGTATCCACAAGACTGAAATGAACATTTGAATATTTCTTTGTAACGTCCGAGATTTGAATGAAACCTTTAAGATCTCTCTGAAAAACACTTTGAAAGTCACGAGTTAACGGAAAAATAACTTCGCTACACGTATAAAAAACCTAATACCATTCGGATATGTAACATTTCAAATAAAATGATATTTTGTTGCTCTTTCTTTCCGAAAATGCGGTAAAATTCTCACGGGAATTCCGAATCTCGGAATGAATTTACAAAACTGACGCGTAAACTTGAAAACTCCATTCAATTTTTAAAAATACTGGTCACGCGTGACGGAGCATGGCTGAAAGCTGGTCACGCAAGAACGTTTTGCCGTCCTCTTCGCTCTGCCGTCCTGGTGCGTAAGGTAACAAAAAATCAAACAAACAATGCAATGCATTCTATCGCGGTAGTATGCTGTAGGTCAACTGCTTAATCAACCCTGGCAAGAGTCCTGTTGGAAACTGAGACCTAGAGACCTAGGTTTTTTTCGCAGGGCTGACAAATTATCAGTTAATAAATTAAATAATAACTGAGTATTTGCTAAAATTCGATAGCTGAGAAATGGCCGATAAATTAAACCGATAATTAAAATTCCAGAACTCCACTGAGACCCTAGTTGAGGGCTGATTCCCAAAGCGACGTAATCGGAAACGGAGTCGGAAGCGTAAGAAGACTTACGTTCCAGTGTAAATAAAAAAAAAAACGGAGTTGCAATCGGATTTGGAATGAACAGAAGCTTTACTATTTCTTCCGATTTCGCTTCTGCTTCCGTCGCTACTGAGAACCAAACCCCTACGCGTCTGATTCCGACTCCGCTTCCGATTACGTCGCTACTGGAAACCAGCACTTAACATAAGACCTCAACAAGAATAGGTGTTTCTTGGTGTTGCGAAAGCCATTGTTGGTTAGCTTTTGTGTTGTGGTGTGGGTGTTGTTCAGTGTCTTTTGAATTTTTTGTTTTACGTCATTTGGTGATCACACCGTCCGCAACACCAAGAAACTACCACAACATCAGATGATGATGATGATGATGATGATGATGATCTTATTACATTTTTTTTTACTGGACCGTGCAGGCTGCGCTGCTTATCTTGCCATCATTATCAGTTGATTTCTGCGCGTGAAGAACGATGTCAGCGGTTGCCTTAAACTTGTCACCTTGTCCTCCATTCAAGATATCTTCAATTGCAGCCACCTGTTTCGACAAATATGAAATTGTCACCGTGGTTACTGGCTGAATGTAATGGGACGCAAATCCCACATAAATGAAAGAAAATATATATATATCACTTTATAAGTGTCGAAGTATTAAGCACTGCAGTGCTAATTGCATGGGGTACTATAAATCAATGAAATAAATTTACAAAGTAAACTTAACATTGTTAAGAATATCAACTACATGGTGGGAGGCTAACCAGTGGTATATTAACATAGTGTGGTTAAGGATTCGAACAAGGGACTACCGGTACCCTGTTACAAATCCAGATGGTGGAAGGCTAACCAGTTGGTTATTTACATAGCGTGGTTAAGGATTTTGAACAAGGGACTACCGGTACCGTGTTACAAATCCAGATGGTGGAAGGCTAACCAGTTGGTTATTTACATAGCGTGGTTAAGGATTTTGAACAAGGGACTACCAGTACCGTGTTACAAATCCAGATGGTGGAAGGCTAACCAGTTGGTTATTTACATAGCGTGGTTAAGGATTTTGAACAAGGGACTACTGGTACCGTGTTACAAATCCAGATGGTGGAAGGCTAACCAGTTGGTTATTTACATAGCGTGGTTAAGGATTTTGAACAAGGGACTACCGGTAACGTGTTACAAATCCAGATGGTGGTCAGAGAGGCAGACTTGAAACCGGGGTCTCCGGATTCAAAGTAAGCGCCTCTAACCATTCCACCACACTACCTCACTCATCAAATCCTTTTCTCCGTGTGGGGAATAGGGCGGGAAAACTCACATGTAGTTTAGTAATAATGCAGGAGGTTTTGAGTCATTTTACACGACTGTATTTAGTTAAATAATTAATTGTGTCATCACACTGTACTTCACCCTTCCTACCTCTATTGTCGAAACACCCTTCTTTTTAGCATCGTCAATTAATCCTCTCATCTGTTTCTGGATAAGAATAATACACCAGGCTTAACTAATCAATGACATCAATGTAATCAATGAGTAATCAATGAGTAATCAATGGGTAATCAATGAGTAATCAATTGATCACTCATCGAGTATTGCCAATACTCAATGAGTACTCAATGACTAATCAATGACCCACAAAAGTTTTGGTCATTGATTAGTCATTGATGTCATTGATTTGCATGAAAAGAGGCGTTGACAGGCAAGACACGACTCATAAGCTCGTGATAACGTGGAACGAGACCTTTAGAGTTTTGCTCTAACAAGGATATCCCCCAAAGATTTTCCTTTTTTGTATGAGATAAGGGGAGGGTCTTTGTATATTTCTCTTAGCAATGGTTGGTTCTGAATTAAATGCCATTTGCTTATTAGATGTTTTTAAGATTAGGCAACGCCGGGTGGTACGTTGTTACGAAAGGCAGTATCCTTTTTCGCACGTTCTCCATTTGCTGCAAAGATGACTTCTGTTCATTGAATTTTACCTCGGAGATTATTTTCTCAATGAGATTGTGAGTGTAGCCTCTAGCACGGAGGCGTGCTTTGAAGTTGTTGATATTCTCACTGAATGATTTCGCTTAGGAATTTGTTCTTAAAAGTCTCTGGGCTCCACCTTTTCTGAGCCCTTTTCTGACGCCTGGTGGGTGGCAGGAAGAGAAATGGGTGTACTGGAAGGTCTCTGTTGGTTTAAAATGAGTAATCAATAACATCAATGAGTAATCAATGCCCCACAAAATTTTTTTGGGTTCGATTAATCATTGATTACTCATTGATGTCATTGATCATTGATTAGTTATGCCTGGAATACACGACGTTTAGTTATGCTTCTCAAACTCAAATATACAAACACTCTTCCTCGTGTTTGATATATTACATGATGGATCACCTGTCCCATGAACTGTCGCCTGGTAATTTCTCGTAGTGTTTATAATTAGTGACCGAGCTGTTTGTGATTACATTTTACAGTTGGACATTCACTAAGGACCACTTCCCTTCAACGGCCACCTTTCTTTACAACGGCATCTTTGGCCGTTGTAACTGGAAACCCCTCATCATCTTAACGGCCACCTCTGTTCAATGGCAGGGGCATCAGTGCTCAAAATATTTTTCTTACTTACAAGGACATGTGTCCTTTAAAACCTCCATTTTGATCGGACATTTTACATAATTAGTAGGAGATCTATCCAACATTTTAGATTTTCCCCAGACACAATACGATAGCTTACATGACGTTCTATAATAAGTTTTGCTGTTTGCAATGTATTGCGGGTTGAGCGCGTGCGTTTTATTAAAAGACAGGGTAGCCGGGGAAGAGCTCTCTATTTGTTGTGTAATTTCAAACCTCCATTTTGATGGGATATTTTACAAAAACTGGTCGATATCCACCATTTTGGATTTTCCCAAGACACAATCCGATAGTTTACATGACGTTCTATAAGAAGTTTTGCGGTTAACAATGCATTTTGAGTTAAACGCGTGCGTTTAATCATAAAGATAGGGTAGGGAATAACAGTCTATTTGTTACTCGATCTGCGAAACCGGCTGTTGACTTACCAATTTCTTTTCAGATCTGTCACTTCTTTTCTGTGACTTGTGAAGCTCGAGTTTCATGTTCTGAGCTTCATCCTTTGACTAAAAACAAGATTAAAATTACAGAGATATTAACGGACTATGTCACCATTTTTAATGTTACTTTTAAAAAACAGCCAAGAGACATATCTATATCAGTGGAAACCCAACAGTAATAGTCTAGGTCTGTTTAAAATAATTCTACTAATGCTACTAATGCTCTTAGAGTAGAAATAAGTGTCTTGGGCTGCAGATGGCCAGGAATGGCTAGGAGCTAACACAAAAGCGTTTGTTCATTAGTTCCTAGACATCCCTTATAATAATATAATGTATCATCTTTTTGTAACTTAATTTTGTCCTGCTTTTATCAGCTATCTAAAAATGTAAATTTCTCAGTTAAGGATGTAAATAAAGGTTATTATTATTGTTGTTGTTGTTGTTGTTAATGGAAATGGGATTGCAAGTTGAAAAAATAAATAAATAAAAAATGGGCCACTTTGTCAAGTTTATAGCCTTGTGTCTTAGAAAACTCGCTAAACTCTTATTATGGTCTATTTTCTCTTCGGAAATTCACATATCTTCCTCGTAGTGTTCTATAGGCATTTTGTGTTCGACAAAGGTATTTCATTGCTCCTATAACGATCAGCAATTCAGTATTCTTTGCAATTGTGCCCAAGAGTTAATTCAGACCGTGTGCTATTGGGGAAAACTGATTTTCGTTCATTTGGTTGGATAGTGTCTTCATCCGTTGCTGAATTTAGTTCAAACACTTCAACATGCCGGGGCACCAATTTAAACGATTCCTCACAGAACACGATCTGAAATTCATGTTGTAGCTATTTTCGCACAGAATCGTGTTTCATTAAGCAACAGATCACACATTTTTATGGTTTATCGGGTCAATAAACCACGCGGGATGTAGGGAGAACACGAGAAGAGCTTGGCTTTAGTAGAGTATTTAATCAAGAGCCGAAGGCGAGTGATTTCCAAACGTTTCGATTGTTACTGCAACATTGCACCGATAAATCATAGAAATGTGTAGTATATTGCTTTTATAATAGTCAATAGCTATTGACCAATCAGATCGCACGCATTTTCGTCAGTTATTGCATAAAACAAAAATAAACCAAACAAAAGCCAGTATTTCTTACCACGACACTTCCATTCGCCATGCCGCTAGGCGCCTCACTTCCTTCAGAGGTTCTCTTTACAGGCGCTGTACTTGTTTTCACGCCACCTGTCTCTTTGCGGCTAACTTTTCTTCCAGTTTGCTTCCCCCACACGTCAATAACAAGAGGCTTGTGCAATAAATACTCAACGAACTGTAAATGAATGACAAATAAGTTATGCAACGGTTTCGAGTGACATACCGTGAAATATCCCCGGAGTGAATAACTTACGCTGTGTTCACACTAGGGCGAAACATGTTTAGTCTGGCTTATGCTGTGTTCACACTAGGGCGAAACATGTTTAGTCTGGCTTATGCTGTGTTCACACTATAGGGTGAAACATGTTTAGTCCGACTCATGCTGTGTTCACACTAGGGTGAAACATGTTTAGTATGATTTATTCCCCCACACGTCAATAACAAGAGGCGTGTGCAATAAATACTCAACGAACTGTAAATGAATGACAAATAAGTTATGCAACGGTTTCGAGTGACATACCGTGAAATATCCCCCGAGTGAATAACTTACGCTGTGTTCACACTAGGGCGAAACATGTTTAGTCTGGCTTATGCTGTGTTCACACTAGGGCGAAACATGTTTAGTCTGGCTTATGCTGTGTTCACACTAGGGCGAAACATGTTTAGTCTGGCTTATGCTGTGTTCACACTATAGGGTGAAACATGTTTAGTCTGTCTAATGCTGTGTTCACACTAAGGCGAAACATGTTTAGTCTGACTTATGCTGTGTTCACGCTAGGGTGAAACATGTTTAGTCCGACTCATGCTGTGTTCACACTAGGGTGAAACATGTTTAGTCCGACTCATGCTGTGTTCACACTAGGGCGAAACATGTTAAGTCTGACTTATGCTGTGTCCACACTAGGGCGAAACATGTTTAGTCTGACTTATGCTGTGTTCACACTAGGATGAAACATGTTTAGTCCGACTCATGCTGTGTTCACACTAGGGCGAAACATGTTTAGTCTGACTTATGCTGTGTTCACACTAGGGCGAAACATGTTTAGTCTGACTCATGCTGTGTTCACACTAGGGCGAAACATGTTTAGTCCGACTCATGCTGTGTTCACACTAGGGTGAAACATGTTTAGTCTGATTTATGCTGTGTTCACACTAGAGCGAAACATATTTAGTCTGTTCACGAATGAATCAAGTTTCACTATGAAAAGAGTTCACATCAGGCGGGGCATTGCGCGAATTACAATCGAGACATGTTTACTCTGAACATGATTGAAACTATCTCACGAGATAGTTTCGATCTCAGCCAGACGAAACACGTTAGCGCAAATGCCGTCTCCTTGTTATACACTGCATTACCTTTCGTTCCCGAAGAGCTGGACAAGTGAGAGTAAAGCACAAAATCATACAACAGCACGCTCGAGCTTTATTCGTTTCGGTTCATGTGTAATTATAAAGATTTTATGCGAGCTTATGTCTTCTTCGTAAAACAGTATAAATCATAGAACCAGGCGTCGGTGAAACATGTGCGTGAAACATGTTGATAACATGTTTAAGGGATATGTGTTTTATTGAAACATGTTTACTCTAAAAATGTTTCGGTGCTGATGTGCACACGAGATTTTAGGCGAGTGTGTATACAAAGAAAAATCAAGGCACGAGTGGCATATTTCATGGTATAGCACGGGAAAGCAATGCATAACAACTATGTTATATGACACGGCACTTTTATAGGTCTACACTCTTTTATTTTTATTAAAACCTTTGGAGGCTGAGGTTGGTCAAAATGTTAAGAACATACTACGAATTTGGTCAGGTTAAATTTACAGTCCAATTTAGCTAAAAAGAAAACGAAGCGTAACAACACCCAAAAGAAAAAGAAAAATTACAATTACGACAAAGGAAGAAAGACTGGTTTCAATATAACAACTAACGATCGCGGACACGAACTAAAGCCGCGGCTACACAGAGTGATTCCGGGTATGACTCATCCCCAGTCTGTCCCCAGTAAGAATAGACAGTAGAGAAGACTGGCTTGCACAGGCGACGAATCGCGATCTACTCGTTACGACAACCAAGAAAACACAATAACACACAACAGATCACTACACTACGAACCTGTTTTGTAACGGGATTAAAACAGAACTGCTTTTGAAACGCATAAGATGGATTTATGGTGCCGGCGACACAGCCTGTTGCTGTGTATTCGTGATCAAGGTATAACTTAAATTTGCAGAATGTCTCTCCCTAAAACAAACAAAAACAAAACAAAGCAATTTAACTTCGGAAATCGGTAACATCCCCCCCCCCCCCCCCCCCGCCCTCCCCCCACGAAAGAACCATTAAAATAGAGTGAGATAGATTAATTCCTAAGTACAAACGAATGAGAACACGCAAAACAACCGCGCATGGGAACGGCAAATTGATCATGAAACAATGCAGAAACTTTTGATTCACGCAACCATGATAACAACTTACAGGGGAAAATGTTTTTGTGTTAACAGAAACCGAAAATAATGGTCCATTGGTGTGATAAATTTCCACGAAATGTACCAAAACTGTTTCTAGGGTCTCAATGAATTGCAACTTGAAAAAGTTAGCCTAATTTTCTTCAACTTCCCACATTTTTTTCTCCAAAACGAGCTACATCAGACCATACTTTGTTCCTCTTTCAAGAATTGGTTGAGTTTGCTGTCTTGATGTTTTAGTATAATTTTATAAATAAGTAAAGGTATTGTAGCTTGACCACTGAAAAAAGGTCAAAATTCCCGTGCTACTTTTCCTTTAAGAAGCCACAAATAAACCACCAAAATATAGACTTGTCTGTAAAGGCGAGTGCCTTTCTAACAGGATGGATATTTTGTATCCTACATTAAACAATAACAAACCGATAACATGTGAAGTCAAGCGAAAAAAAAAACATGTATGATATATTCATGAATGCGCTTGAGTTTGTAGATATGTGTCTTTCTAGCCAAATCAGCATTTTTTAACCTTTAAACAAGAACAAACTCATAAATACATGACGTCAAACTTGTAGAAATGTGTGACAGATCCACGAATGCGTTTGAGTTTGTAAGATATGTGTCTTTCTAGCCTGTTAAACAGTTTACTTACCTTTCCAAATCTAGCCGGCAAACCTCTTGCGTGAGGGATTTTTAATTTGAAATAAAGAGGTTGTCCAATCTAAAAAATGCATACATAAATTAATAAGGACAAACAAATAAACAAATGAACAGGATTATGACAAAAGGTCGTTATTAAATTATGGTTACAAAATTTGTGTTCTAAATAGTAATAGGTGTTAGATACAACGAAGACAGCGAAATGCATGATATTGGCGGCGTTACACGTAACGTCTTTGCTCTTATCTGCTTAGGGGCCTGGACTTTGAGTGGAAGCAAGGATGAAGTTGACCTTGTTTCGATACAAACTGCTTTTCATATGTAAATAATGTTGTTCTTATGCTCAAAGTGTCACGATTCACATTAAAGCTTTAAATCAGTACTATCTCGGCGGTGCTGTTTATCTCGCTGTGCTAGGTGGTTCTGACTTTTGATTGGAATGAAATCCTAGTGTCACCATTAAGATAACCTATATTGAATACCACTTTTTTCTGTGGAGCTGTATCCTAAGCTATTATATTCATCATAAATAATGGAAAATGTTAATGTAGAAAAGTGCCGAAAATTTTTAAGTTTTCAGACGTTTCGGGCTTGGCCCTTCTTCAGTGAAATGTCAATTTGACATTGACAAAATTGACAGCAATGACAGCAAAATTGACATTTCACTGAAGAAGGGCTAAGCCCGAAACGTCTGAAAACTTTCAAATTTTCGGCACTTTTCTACATTAACATTTTCCATTATTTGTGTCACAAGTGACACGCAGTTTTTTGAACTTTTTTGTTCAACAATTTTGCCTATTATATTCATCACACGTACCAATTCTTTCGGATCGTCCACAAAATCGTCAATGTCCTCGTTCCCTTTTTCATCGCAAGGATATGCTTCGATCTAATAACAAAAAATAAAGCATTTCTCTTGATACACTCCACACGATAACTGTGTCAGTGGTAAGTAAAGGCTGCCTCTACCCCTGCTTTCTCACAGCTCAGTTGCGGATTCAGACTCGCGCGTAAAGGAACGGGGTGGGGGTGGGGTAAAGAGGGTAGGGAAGAGAATAAAGATGGTTCAGAATAAAATTAAAATACAAATAGGCCATTCGGGCCTTCAAACTTTTGAAAATTAATGAGGGGGAGGGGGGTGTCAGGGGCGGGGGGAGGGGGTGAGGGTTAGAGGGGTGGGAGTAAAGATGATCCAGAATTTATAAAATAAAATCACTGGTGATTTGGGGCGAGGGGGAGGGGGTTCGACTGAATCGGGTAATAAGCTGTTTTTGAGAATTGCTAAAATTGAAAATAGCCCGCTCGTCAATCTTAATTCTTGTGCTTCCAACCTTTCACCTTAGTTAAGTTTCACCTTAGTTAAGCTTGTTCAAAGTGCGACGCTGTTAGGCTTGGCCTATCTATATATATTATAAAATATGTGTCACACCCTCATTAGATTGCATTGGCGCAATGGATAAAACCAGTACCGTTAACAATTGGCGACATCCATATGAAATTAATACGACTTCGTTTAAAGAGAAATGTCCAACAGGATTGCGAAGGTGCTTACATTGGCTGTTGCATTTTTCATCTTCAGTTTATTTTCTATCCGACCAGGCCACTCCCCACGTTTATCGACGTTAAATAAAGTTACTATTACGATTACTCATTCTAATACTAATGCTGTTACTGTTACTGTTACTGCTACTGCTACTGCTACTTTTGCTGTTACTATGACTACGACTATTACTATAAGACCCATGCCCAACAGTGATTAGTTTCTAAAGAAACTGTGGTGCTGCGTCGGTGGGGGAATGAAACACGAAAATTTGGTTTTATGTACCTGCAGATGGCCTTGTTCATTACCCTTGTGGTCTGTTATCGTGAGACTTTCCTCCACTTCAATCTGCAACACAAAGCAACTGTTTAGGCCTCAATACAGCCAATCAGGCTTTAAACCGTGGCTACAAGTGTGATTTTTTACTTGCATTGATGATAATAATATAACAATAATATCGTTTATTCAAGCCTTTTGCAGTAAGAACTGAATTATAGGCAGATTACATATATGTTACAAATTTAAGGCGCAATGTTACAAGGTGTAAAGGTTATATTACTATTAAACTACAATCGTTAATATTTCACTGTTACAAAGTTCTTGAATCGGTCAGTTCTTGTTGGTAGAGGGTAGCTGCGGCGTTCTGACCTGAGATTATAACGCCCAAGGGAGCAACCGATCAGCATACACTACAGACGCGTATTGTATCACAGATCTTATTAATGAGCGATAAAGGCTACTATGTCGGTTGTAGGCACACCACGCTTTCTAAGTTGCCTTAGGGCATACATTCTCCTGTTGGCTTTCCTCATTACATAGTCGCAGTGCACTCTCCATGAAAGATCGTCGGACTAGTACACGCTGAGTAACCTGAAGGACGATACGCAATTTTCATATCGCCAGCGCGAGGGTGATATCGCACGTGTAACCGCCGATATTCAAGCCAGGCTAAAACTAAAAAAATGAAGGATGGAAAAAGTGGCGAGAAACGCTAGAATGGCGTATGGCGTTCGCATCCGAACATTTCTCCAACTCAGTTCTGGAATTTTCGCTAGCAAATAAATCAAAACAATGCTTGTTTTTTTTTCATCTTTTAAAAGTATACACGGGTACTGCCTGGTGTAAGACCGTGACTTGAAAAAGTAAAAGCTGAACTTCGTTAAGTGTCGATGTTGGGAACTTTGATTCGAAGTTTGCAGTCTGAATGGATAACTGACAACGCAATGTCGTAATTCGCAAAGCAGTTCCCAATTTCCCAACGAACTTTGCCGCAACCCGGCGGGGTAAGGGTAAGCCTCACAAGCCAAATGGCTCACAACTTCTACAGCTTAACCTGGTTTCTGTAGCATGAAGCGACTGAGAGTATTACTACTCCTCCCCCTGGATTGGATGCTAGTCCATACCAAGGTCAACCCCAACATTATGTCACCCCAGTATTATGTCGCCGGTACCCATTCATACACCTGGGTGGAGAGAGACAACGTGGAGCAAAGTTTCTTGTCTATGGAAACAACAGGACGGCAGACACCAGTCTCGAGCCACCGACTTTCAGGTTGAATGTCCGACGCGCTAACCACTAGACCACCGCGCCACCTTGGCAAGGTAAAGTAAGATAACATCGACTGTAACATCTGATTTTGCTAAGCATCACACACCTGGTACGCTAGACTTTGCAGGTAGACATGAGCTGAACCGATAAACACTTCAGCATCATCGGGCTCCCAAAAAGGATCTTTTTCCTGTTAAAAAAGAAACAAATTTATTGAATGAAAAATATGTGTATTTGCGAACAATTGAGCCCTTAGCTTCGATACCTGCAGAGGTCACTTTTCTATAAAGGCAATTGGGCTCAACCCACATATTTTGTGTCGACAGAAGAAAACAAGAATAAATTAGAAAGTCTATTTAAAATGTGACAATTCTATTATCACTCAAAAGTAGGCTAATCGCGTTCGAAGAACGCAATCCTAATTTCGTGTTGGCTGTCCTGTGGTTTATGTGCAGTAAAATTTGAGATTTTTTGGTAGACGGTCTCCCAAATGGCCGCCCCTATTGGTTTTTTTCAGGGGCTCATTTCCGCCGGAAATTCCTTCGAATGCGTCTCCATAATCTGTGATTACTGCTAGTATATATGCTATTGTCGTGACACAATCATCCTCTAAGGATTGGAGCTAGATATATCTTAACAATTAACACGGTCATGCATGATTTGTGACAACAAATAAAAGTGGTATGCTCTTTCAAACCCACAACCACTGACAATATCTTGGAGCACTGTCTGTTGCAAACCCTGTCCCTCCTTCCCCTACTCATGCAATGTTGTTTGAAAACTGAATGCAATCCCTCATGCCTTGTGTATGTGAACCAACATTGCAGCAGCGGACAGGGGAGTGCTGTGGCACACAAATCATGTGCATGTTTTTTTCAGAGATAATCACTGACATTATCTTGGAATACTGTCTGTTTCAAAGCCTGCGCCTCCTTGTCTCACCCATGCAATGTGTATGCGAGCCAATATTGTACCAGGAGGACGGGAAGAGGTGTTCCAACGAATTGTGACAATGATTGTAGTTGTAATTTTTTTTGTTTATCCGGCAAATTTCTAATCAACAAACCTGAGGCAGATCCCAGTCTTCACCTTCAACATAGTTTTGGTACATTTCCTGCATTAAGAATTTTCTGTTAAGGAATTTATTCCGATCCCAAATCCACTCTGCATCATCCTCCAAGCTTTTCATCTTGACTTTGACCTACGTGAAAGAAAGACTAGATTTACTCTGGTTTGGAGAACATTGGGGAAGCGGGGATGGCGACATCCACCAATGTGGTCGGTGTTCGATTACCATATGTGGGACGAGGGTTTTTCTCCGAGTACTCCGGGTTTCCTCCCTCCACAAATACATGTACAACTAACATGTCCAAATTCCAATTCGATCCGGAAACTGTGAAAGGAAGACCCATTTCGTGGATTCCACTGAAATACCTATTTATTTATTTAGATGGGGTTTATCATTAATGTTATAAAGCTGGAAAATTTAATTATATGTTGTCTGTTATACAAGAAATTACTGTTAACTGTTACAATGCATCCTTGAGACTAAATAAAACAAGAAAAATAAGAACTAAAACTACAGAAGTAAAGTTATTGATAAACATTTTACCGTTAGCATGACAAAAAACGCTACTTTTTTATTCAAGAGAGAAATTACTAGACTCTGGAAGTTTCGTCCTTTACAGTTCACTTTTAGAGTAAGTCATTATTTTGACATTCTGCTTGGGGCGTTTAAATGTTTTGTACTGTTACAGCGAAATTTTTATTGTTAGCTGTTACATGCCCTAAAATTTTATTGTTAGCTGTTAGGCAGACCTCCCCTTTCTTGAATTTTGATATTTAGGAATTAAAGGGTTAAATGTGACTACGTACCTCTGTCCTTCCTTCTTTTAGGCCACGAGCTTGTGGTGATATCAAGAGAATTTCGAACTTCACCTTAAAACGAACGAAAAAAACGAATAGGTTTACTAACAGGTTTACCACCTAAAATTTGTCCTGATACGGTGTAACTTGGCTGTAGACCTCCACATCTTCATCTTCGTCGCTTTCAACTTCCTCATGGTTGCTTGACACTTCAGACAAGCTATCCATTTCTGAATCGCTAGACATCTTTTCCCTCTAAAATCCTCCGTAGCGGCAAGAACTCACTGAGAGTCACTGAGCGTAAACAAACTTTTGCAACCAACATTACGTCACATGACGTCACAACTCGATCAAAGGGTAAATTTTATAACTACGTAAAATGAATTTTCAGTTCATATGCACTTTATGGGAATATTTCAGGGATCCTTTTCAATAACTGTTCTCAAACTTATTAAAAATTCATCAGGTTTGAATAAAGAAATTCATAACGCACGACGGTGGATTGGAAACCAGACCTTAATAAGCATAGATTTTGGCGATTTTATTCCTTCGTTTTCTCCGTATTTAATGATCAGTTTTAGAAGCTATATCAAACACTGGAAACAGTGTTTCATCAGGCATCCAAACAGCTCGAAGTAGGTTAAAAAAGTTCGTCTGCACCTCGTGTTTTCAACCCACTTCTCGTTGTTTTGAAATCCTGATAAAACACTCTTCCTCGTGTTTGATATATTACTTCTCCCATAAAAAAAGAAAAATTGGAGAGCATTCTAGGACTGAGTTACCTTTTTCTTAAGTTCTTCTGCCATGGCGTTAGTTTCACTTATCATAGGAACCATTTGTACCAAGTCTTCTTGTAACAGCATATCATCTGAAATAGAAAAAGCAAAGATTTTAGGCTGATTTATCAAATCATCCCGACATATAAAACACGACTTGTTGATATAGCTTTAACAATTGTTGTGCAGACAAACTTCTGATGTAACCAGTAACCAGCCAAAAAAAAATATTTGAATCAAAGGAAACCAGACAATAATGGTCCAGGGTTGTTAACAACTACCATGGCAATGCATTAATAGGTCACTCCGAAAAAATACCATAATTATCTTTTCTGTGCAGGCCAGGCCTCACCGGAGTATAATTATTCAAGTATCCTTTGTTAGAATCGCACAATGGAATTCAGAGTACGTGTAGGAACGCTAGGACGTAGCATTGTGTGTTCGTATACAAATGTGCACCGTATGCAAATTGCCAAGAAGTTGAAGCATAGCACGTGCAGTTCGTGCTGAATACAAAAGAAATTGAAAAGCACCACCCAAACCTGCACTTTAAAGAGCATTATGTTATTTTTCGTAGTTTCTGGATTGGGAAATAGCAATGCACAGCAATGCATAGCAATACATTGCTGCAGATGTCCCGGATGGAAGTGGATTGCAACTTCTCAAACACATTAATAATTCATCAAGACCTGATCTTAATTAGCATTGATTTTAGTGATTTTAATTCGTTTTCTCTGTATTTAATGATCAGTTTGAGAAGCTATATCAAAAACTCGAAAGAGTGTTTCATCAGGTATACAAACACCTCGAAAATGGTTTAAGAAACTCGGCAGCTAGCGCCTCGTGGTTTTGTGGTATGGTTTTGTTCCACCTGTAGGAATTCAGAGTGAAATTTGTGATCCTCGCAGTGTGCTGTCAACTTAAGCAGTTGAAAGAATTCTCTTAATATCTTCATTTCGAGGTTGAAATATAATTTTGTGCATGAGCTAAGGTCCTGACCAATAATTTTACAGTTTTAACAACAACAACAAATCAAAATCCTCGTGACATAAAAATGTTTGTTTGTTTTCTTCTTCTTTGCAAAAAAATGATTTCACTCCATACTCGCTTTTCCGTTTACAAAGGCGAAAACGGTACAGTCTCGTCAACCCTGATGCGCTGTATAAACCAACGAAAATGAAATGTTCTATGCGTTAAAACGTGCCTACCCCAAACTAACGAAACAGCTTTTATTTCAAGTACAAACCTCGCACTGTCAAACTATACCTTTATAAACACATGGTTCCAGGGTAGTGGAAGTCTCCTACGCAGCTGTTATTTGTGTCGTCACGTCACGCAACGCTCCTCATTAGTGCGGATCAGCGTTGCGTGACGACACAAATAACAGCTGCATAGGAGACTAGGGTAGTGGATTAGCGGTGATAGATGCAATGCCTCTACTTCTGCTGACACGCTCGCGTCACGTTCTCTATACATTTATGTCACACACTCTCCATATGTAATTAAAGTAGCAGTGTCAGGAGGATTTGAAATGTTTTTTGGTCAAAACATGCTATGATGCCTTTACTTATTTACAAATACTACTACAACACCAAAACAAAGAAATCAACAAATTCCCGAGAAAGGAACAAATCACGGTCTGTTCTGGCCCATTTTGGGAACGAAAGTGTGACACATGAAAAAAGTTAAGCATACTTCTTTCAAGGTAAAATTCATTCGGACACATTCCGTCTATGACTAGAGACACTCATCAACAGTTTTGGTACACAAGGATGCTAATTTATCGCAAAACTGGACCATTATGTTGTGGGTTTTGAAGTGACACCAAATCCTCGTAACACTGCCCCTTCAAACCACGCCCTGCACAACGTACTTTTCGTTTGACCGCTTCCTTTGCCCATGTCAAACCCAGAGTTGGCCGCTATCTCCTCTTGGGCTAAGTCATAGGTGATTTCTTCAAGATGGGCTCCTTCCTCCTTCTTCTGTTTAAACTCAACTGGATGATGCAGAACATACAAACCACTGGAACCAAACATCACTCTACGGATACAAGATCGGTGGATTGGAATGTGAAACAGGGTTAAAAAATAGGTTGCGTAGAGTTTGAAAGTAACCCCTCCCCCCTCACCGGAAAGTAACGGCTACCCGAAAGTTACGTTATTTTTCGGACCTATTTTAGTTATTCCCGAAAGTAACGGGTTACCCAAAAGTAACGGTCCAATCGATACCATAGTGCCGACTCCATGCAGATGGAATAGCTAAGTGTTTCACTGTACAAGAATGCCGAAGAATACCAAAAAATATCGAAGAATGCCAAAGGATACCGAAGAATGCCGAAGAATCAACGAGAAAGAGAGAATTAAAGTGGCGTTCAGCGTTTGTGTTTACCCTTCTTTTTCTTCAATTACTCACGTATTTCAGCTGCTCGAAAGTATCGGCTACCCGAAAGTAACGGCTTCCCGAAAGTAACGGCTACCCGAAAGTAACGGCTACTCGAAAGTAACGGCTACCCGAAAGTAAGGGCTACCCGAAAGTAACGGCTACCCGAAAGTAACGACTTCCCGAAAGTAACGGCTACCCGAAAGTAACGGCTACTCGAAAGTAACGGCTACTCGAAAGTAACGGCTACCCGAAAGTAACGGCTACTCGAAAGTAACGACTACCCGAAAGTTTCGGCTGCCCGAAAGTTTCGGCTGCCCGAAAGTTTCGGCTGCCCGAAAGTTTCGGCCCCTTAGGCCTGCTAATCCCGAAAGTAATGGGGCCGCTACTTTCGGAACTCTACGGTACTTGCGACATGAAGAGTAGTCTCCTACGCATCCGTTACTTGGGTCATCACGCAATCTCCTTGGCACCAGTTACATGTCCCCGACCCCTCCCGCCGTGACGACACAAAACAACGGCTGCGTAGGAGACTTGAAGAGTTGATAGAAAGCATCAACTTCACTACATTATCCTCAGCGAAAAAATATGAAACAATTTATAAAGTCTTTGTTATTTCATATCGTTTTATTAAAGGCCCTTTAAACTGTCATTTGTAAAAACTATTCAAAACTGGTCGGATTTTTTGCCTGAGTGAATATTTCAGTCGCAGAGAGATTTTGGAAAAGGGAACTTTATTCTCCAAATGATCTGGTTGCTTTTGCATATGCCAAAATAACAGTCATTTGGATCTCGGGCAATATCTTACGCCTTGGCCAAACGGAACGCAAGTAAAGGCACGTTGGATCAAAGGGGCTCTAAGAGCATCTCGTGAAGTTTATTTTAGCTTTTCTTGATGTTTACAAATAAACGTATTCAGTTTACAAATAAGAAAACATGCGTCTTAGCGTGACATTGTCTGAACCGAGACATTACGTAATACCCTAGGGAGTTTACAAGTAAACAAGTTTACCACTGAGGGACAAGTTTACGACTAACAAATGTGACAAATTTACATATCTGTACCCGTATGTTATATCTCTTTAAACACGCTTCGCGTATTCACGAGATTAGAATGACAATTTGCGCTGACTTGCGCTGGTTGCCAAACGGAGTCGCAAGCTGACTCGCAAGTACAACCTAAGTTTGGTCGGCTTAGTCCCACGCGGCCATGCTTGACTTGACATTTTGAGCTGAACTTGCGTTGACCTGCGATTGGTGGCCAAACGGTTAAAAACATGTGCCCATTCGCGGACAAATTTGAGCTCGATCACAACTTGCATTCCGGTTTGGCCAGTGCTTTCACATTGTAAAGTTTCCTAACGTTGAATAAAGATTGAAGTAAAACCGAACCTGTCATTGTGGTGGATTTCTGTTTCGTCTCGCGCGGGTTTACCATTCACCATCAGCTTGGCGTCAGGATGGGCGAGAATTGTAATGGTGTTACCTTTATGCGACACCGTGGCGTGTTCTGGAAGAATGCTATAGCGTAACAAAGGTCGTTAGTTTAATGGCAAAATCGCAACCCGAATTAGTGCGTTTATTTGTATACCAGTTCCTAAGGGCACACAAATTCAAAATCAATGTTCAGAAAACTATCAAACTTTATTATGAAAAAATGCAAAAAAATATACACTAGCATCGAAAAGCACTCCTGAAGAGCTTTTATTTGAATGTTCACACTTGAGGATTTCATTCACAGACTCAAAAGTTAAAATCACCCTGTAAAGCATAATAAACAGCACCACAGGAAAGCACTGCTCAGCAGCAGCAGGGTTCTGATTTTCCATGTTTCCTACATAGAATTTTTGTTGCATTAAATCTCATAATAGTTTTCACTTAAAGGGAATCAATAGCGTTCCGCCCAGGTGACGTCATATTTGGCACCATTGCATCGTGGGATCGAAATGCGGACAAATATTTCAAAATGGCTCCCTCGGAAACACCAGTTTTTGCTATTCCTGTACATGTTGAGGAATAATTGTCGAGTTGTACCCAAGAACAGTGCTTCATTGCACCTGCTTTATTCGTAGCTTCCTGCATAGTTCTTGAATGTTTGTACGCATTTTAATCCCATGATGCTGCGCGAGTTTTCTATTTTTAGAATCTGGGCGGAACGCTATTTAGGAACCTAGAGAGAAATAAATGCGCTACCTGATGAAGTGATGGTAGATTTTCATGTTTTAGCCAATGAGGTGGACGGTTTCAACAATATCACAATTAACACCTTTCTGCATTCCTTGTCGTTAGGTTGACTAGTTCTTACTAGGATCATTACTTAAATAACTGCAACTCTAATCCCTAACAATGTGGCCCGGGTTCAATCCTGGGTCGATACGATGCGACATGTTGGCTGAGTTTGTCGTTGGTTGTCGTCTCTGTTCCGAGCCGGGTATTTCTCCGGGTAGTCCGCACCCTCTTCCTCCTCAGCCAAAATTAAACCAACACTCTAAATTCGAATTCGATGTGGAACGTATGTGCAGGTTGAAGCGAGTTCCTAAGAGCCTTTTAAAGGGGAAGTATCACGGGAATTTTGATGTCTTTTTTGGTCAAAGCCATTTCACAACACCTAAACTTATTTATAAAATAATGCTTAAACACCAAAAGAGTGAAATCGACCAATTCTTGATAGAGGAACAAATTATGGTCTGTTCTAGCCAATTTGGAGACGAAAATGTGGCAACTTGAAAAAAATTAGGCTAACGTTTTTTAAGTTGCAATTCATTGAGACCCACTCCGTCAATGACTAGAGACACTCATCGACAGTTTTGATATATTTTGTGATAATTTATCACACCACTGGAGCTTTATTTTTCGGTTTCTGATCATACAATATCATTTTTTGCTTTTTAAAAGATACCAAGTCCCCGTGATACTTCCCCTTTAAGTGCCACTTGAGTATACAAGTTACATTCACTTGTTCTTTATATACAGATTATTTTTTGAGACATTTACCTCAGACCACTTAGAACGATGTCTGGTGTGGGATCTGCTTTCTTGTTTCCAATTTTCGTTTCACCTGCAAGCAACACGCACCAAATGTTATCTATTTGCTGTTCTGGTCAGTAATGTTAAACATTCAAATGCTACTCAGTGATTAACCCTTTATCTCCCAAGAGTGCCAAAAATCAAAATTAAAAAAAAAAATCCCAAATTTCATTTTGTAAAATATTGAAAAACAAATAGTATCATGGAAAAGGACTGCCGAAGAGGTTTCATTTGAATGGTTACACCATAGGATTTCATCAACAGACTTAAAAGTTAAAACAAATGGTACCATGCAAACGTACTGCTGAAGAGGTTTCATTTGAATGGTTACACCATAGTATTTCATCAACAGACTCAAAAGTTAGAACAAACGGTACTATGCAAAAGTGCTGCTAAAGAGGTTTCGTTTGAATGGTCACACCATAGGATTTCATCCACAGACTCAAAAGTTAGAACAAATGGTACCGTGCAAAAGTGCTGCTGAAGAGGTTTCATTTGAGTGGTCACACCATAGGATTTCATCCACAGACTCAAAAGTTAGAACAAATGGTACCATGCAAAAGTGCTGCTGAAGAGGTTTCATTTGAATGGTCACACCATAGGATTTCATCCACAGACTCAAAAGTTAGAACAAATGGTACCGTGCAAAAGTGCTGCTGAAGAGGTTTCATTTGAGTGGTCACACCATAGGATTTCGTCAACAGACTCAAAATTTAGAACTACACTATATGTCTTGTAAGACTCAGTTTATTTATTTATCTGCCAATTTATTTATCTCCGTATTTTATTTGTAATGTGATTTGTTATTTATTTATTTATTTATTTATTTCTAAAAGCACCCGCCTTGATTAGCTTGATGCTACCTGCGGGTGCCTACAATTTTGAAAATCTATTTGTTTATAAAGATTGATCGATCAATCGATCTACATCATTGAATCTGGGATTGAAGGGGTTAAAATATCCCATCCACGAATCATTGAGTCACGTGATGTAGTTCCCACTTGAGTCTGACAGTGAATTACCATTCGAAAGAAAACTACAGAACATTGCTTACATTTGCAATTTTTTGTTCAAAATTTTGAACTTGTCGACGTAAAGGAGACAAAGATTTAAAACTGCATAAATTTCGCCAATAAACTCGTCCCCGCATCACCATGGTTACTGAATCGATCACTTAGTTTTAAGTAGAATCAAGCGATCCGCTAAAAAAAAAATCAAAAGTCCTGGAGCATTTTGTCGCGTTAAACACGATGAAAAGTCTTTGTTTCATTTGAACAGCGCTTTCAGATTGCCTGAAGATAAATAAGGCCGCCATTCGTTAAAAAGAACCTCCTAAAACGCCATTTCATCGTGTATCATATTCTTGGACTGGAGTATTCATTTTGGCATCCTATGCCCGACCCGCCATTTTGAATTGAACAAAGCGGAGAAGGTCCTGGGAACGAGGTTGGTTTCAGCGGCGGCGACAGCGCTGAACAACGTAAATGGCTGCAACACTGACCCGCGGAAGTCGGTTCGTGAAGTCTCGTTCAAGCTAAAATTTCACCCTGTTACAAATAAAACGAAAAATTGTTCAAACGGAAATTTTAGAGAATATCGGCGTGGCTGTCCAAAAACACAAATAACATTTTTAACCATTCAACACAGGGCTTAATCATGGCCATTGTTTTTGTTACAGGGTAACCCCATAAATGCCGGCCATTTTAAATACTCCGCCGGTTGGCTCGAAATTTCCCGCGCGGTCGCCCGCGTTTCGCGCCGCTGAGCCTGAGCGTTATTCAGCTCTGTCAGCTGCGGCTGGTTCAGGGTGAAGCTATCCCATGCAAAGGAGCTGCCTCTCTTTAGTGAACATTTGTTTATTATACTGAAGTTTTCCTTTTATTTTTCAGTGAAGCAACCCATTTTAGTCTTGATTTCCTGCTGTTTTATGAAAACCTGACAAAAAAAAGGCTAGATATTAAGCCAAAAACTCAACGATGGCAGTTACCTGGTTTTATAAAGTGCATAACTTTTCTTGATAGCTGTGAATCTTCATTAAGGTTCCAAAAGTGTGGTGTTGTTTTCAGCATTTCCTTTTCTTTTTTCTCTTGCTCTTCCTTTGCCTACAAATAACGGAAGTATCATACTGTCAATACGATGGAAAACAACAAAACAAGGGCTTGATAACAAAAGTCTAGTGAAAATCTACTGAAAAGAGACATACAATGGTCAGCTAGAGAATGAAACCGGACTGACCGCGTTTTTGGGACATATTCTAGTCACTCTGAAATCAGAATATGCCAACAAAACTATGTTGTTGACATTCTCATACACCAAAAACCTTTCCAGGTTCACATACACTGTAGTCAAAGTAGCTACTTCTTTCCATATTTTTCTGGAGGAATAGGACAGGTGCAATATTCAGAGGCATTCTGCTTTAGGAATGGCCAGAATATGTCCCAAAAAAATGCGCTCTTGAATTGCAAGCAATTAATATTGGACAGCGGGCACTTTGACATGAAATCATCCAGACCTTATAACCAGGATCGAACAGGCAGGGTTTTAAGAATTAATTCTTTGATCTTCTTTTCTATTGAATATAACTTTGTGCAGTTCATGTGAACACGAAATTAATAGCTGGCTTCCAATTTTTCCCGAATTTCTAAAAATTACCAGATGGAAGTCTGTTTCAATTTCTCGATATTCGACTTCGTGTATCGAAATTTCTACTTTTTACTGCGCTTCGCAATATACCACAACATAACAAACAGCACTATTCCTGAAAACAAAGAAACATACATGTGTATGTTCTAAAATGTTTTCCGTTTGCACGCACACGCAACTTGTACCAAACAGCCTGGTTGTACCAAGGTTAATCCTGGTGTGAGCCAGTTGGTTCGAAAGACCCGGGTTTCCTGGCCACCGAATAAACAACTTAGTTGAATAAAAATATGCTATCGAGCAAAACAAAAGCAGTAGTTTGGAGATAAAGTGCAGGATTGCAAGGATTGAAGTGGATTACAGACTCAGTTTACGAACTTTGATTTATTGACAGGCGGTCAAGAAAACAAACTTGCCACGGAAATTTTGATATTTCTAGCCGTTAATTTGTCCGTTAAGTTCATATTTCTTTGCTTCTATCACTTTTGGCGATGGTTTCTTCCAATTTCAAGATAATAAAGTAAGCGCAAAGCAGGCTCTTGGCCATAATCATGAAAACACGATATTTCAGCCGGGACTGTGTCCCTTTAAGAGCATAAAGTAAGCTTGGTAAACCTATTTTGCCAGAGAAAAAAAAAATGGTTTTCAAAAGTCTCCGTGTGGACGTTAAAGGAAAACTATTATTAGAAACAACTTTTCCTCTAGTTTACGGCGGTCTATTGTCTTCAAGTTAAACGTTGTGCAAGGAGGAAAACACAAAAGGACGCGAAAATATATCTAAAACATATGAGTTGACTCACCTTGTTTGCTGCTTCTTGCTCGGCTAATCTCTCATTCCACGACTTCTTCATCTCCTCCATTTCACGCTGGTTTTGTATCAGCTAAACAAGATGATAACACATTAAAAAAATAAATAAATAAATAAAAGCACTGGAATTATCAGTTGCAGAACCACTGGCCAAAAAAGATATTTAAGTCCCTGGAAACAAAAACAAACAAAAAATGATAGATTGCAGATCATTGGACTAGAACAAATGTTTCATTCACTCTGTTTGTTTTGGTTATTGACAAAAAAATTGTAAACTCGATCGACAGCATTCTAGTCTCCTACGCAGTGGTTATTTGTATTGAGGGGAAGAGCGTTGCGACCCAAATAACGGCTGCGTTGAAGACTAAGAGCATGGATAAAAGCACTTCTCGAGTATTTTATTCCCAAAGACTTAACCCAACAATGCATGTTGAGAAAGGTTACTTTTTTATTGATAAAAAGTCCCAGGTTGATGTACAGTACTTGTGACGTAGGCTACGTGGATTATATAACATATCAAGCACGAGGAGAAGTGTTTCATCAGGATTTCCAAACAACGTGTGACGTAGGCTACGTGCATTATGTAACATATCAAGCACGAGGAAGAGTGTTTCATCAGGATTTCCAAACAACGAGAAGTGGGTTGAAAACACGAGGCGCAGGCGAGCTTTTAACTTGTGAATACGCGTAAGCGTATTGAACGGGTTATCGGTAACGGTGGCTAATTCACTCACTCGCTCACTCACTCGCTCACTCGCCCCTTCCATCAGCTGTAAACTCAGTGACGTAATGCTTTGTTACGAATGCGTTTCGTAACAAGAATAACGTGAATCCAGCGATAACAAAAACTAATTCGTTGTAAACGAATATAAACAACAATAAGGTTAAAGATGTTTCGCATTGTGGAGTTTTTAATGCAACATTAAAATCGATCTAAAAGGATTTTCCAATCAAGACACGCGTTTTGATGCGTATCTACCTCGAAATAAAAAAAATAATAATAATCTCAATTGAGCATGTGCTCCTCCATGGTCTAGTGGTCTAGTGGTCTAGCGCTGGGACTCCCAATCGGGAGGCACGAGTTCAATTTAAAAAAAATATCGAACCGTGTCAGTGTGAAAACATAAGGTTACCGCTATATTGCGTTACGTGTAAGCATTTCTTCTTCACGGGTTGGATCTTAGGAGCCTTTGATTTTTAAACCGACTTCGAGGTGTTTGGAAACCTGATGAAACACTCGAGTGTTTGATATAGCTTCTCAAACTGAGCATTATAAACTACTAAGGGGACTATACATACCTGCTGTTCCATTTCCTTTTTCATTTCGTTCACCTCTAAAGGCCAAAAACAAAATAGAGCAACTGTTATGTTGTACATGTACGAGTGTCTACTTTTGAAATAGTTTTACTTGCAGAATGATTACAAACATTGTTGACCGTGTCGCGCATAAAGCTCCGTAAGCGCTTAGTTTTAGTTCAAAGTACCCAAACTTATATACAATTAAAACTAATAAAATAGAGAAAAACATAAAATTATAATGTCGTCGATAGACCAAAAATTAGACGCAATACAGCACTTTAAACGCAAAATGACCGATGGTTATAAACGCGAATTGCCCGCGCAACCATTCGCCGTATGAGACTACCCGTAGTTGCGAAATTTAAACATACACTGTAATAGTCCAGTTTTGTTAACAATTACTATATTAGTGCACTAAATCTATTGTGTTTTTTTTAGCAGCGGGTGGCCAGGATAGAAATGGATTGCAACTTGGAAAATTTAGGCTAAATTTTTCATGTCCTTTTTCCATGTCTTTGAAAAAATCGATTTGTGGCTCGTTCTCCCCGCCACTGGCGATGCACAGTACAACACATAAACAGGGTATGGTAAACCAAAAACTGAAAAGCGAACTAAAATTAAGTAAATGTAAATATACCGTATTTGTATCGACATCCTGTTTTAATATCGATATTCGTATCGTGAGAAATAATAGTGCGATATATGGGTATCGTGGTACATCGTTGTAACACTAGTTGCTGTACCGTCCTCTGAGTTTCCCACCATTTGTACCGTATTTGTATCGATATCATGTTTCAATATCGATATTCGTATCGTGAGAAATAATACTGCCGCGATATATGGGTATCGTGGAATATCGTTATAACACTAGTTACTGTACCTTCCTCTGAGACTCCCACCATTTGTGGCTCTCCTGGAGCCCCTGGCACCATGATAGGTTGGCCAGCCATCTTCAGTTGATCCAATAGTTTTTGGTTTTCTTCACGCAGTTCGCGGATCAATTTCTCCGTCGGGCTTTCGTTAACAACAGCTTTGGTTTTGATGGCCTTGGCCCTGTCAGCTACAAATAAAACACCGTACCATTAGCCTCGTTCTGTCAATATCCGCCTTAAAACTTACCCCCAGCCCGGGGGGCCGGGAGGCCGGGGGGTATTAAGCCAGAAAAAAATGCTGACAGAATACCTCATAGGGGTAAATAATCATGCGAGCCACACCCTCAAAATGGGTTTCTGGTACCTTTTAGGGGTTCCCTTCAGAATTTCTGACACCTCACCCCCGTCAGTTTTATATCGGAGTTAGCATTTCCTTAATGAAATATTACTAAATTTTATATTAAGTTGAAAACAACAACATATTGTTATAATGTGATTGCCTTACCGAAACGCAGTGTCGACAATGTTTCTTCAAAATTGATGTCAGCAGGACTCAAGGCCGCAATCTACAATGAGAACCATGAAATTAATTTGAAATCAAGGGCTTCTATGAGGCAACTCGTGAATACGAAACGTTTGGAAACGCCTCTCCCCTAGGGCTTTTTGCTCCATCTTCCATTAACATTACTATGCTCTGGTCGTTGAATGCATGAACAATGAGAGAAAATCAAAGTTTAGTAGCAAATTTCCTTTAACACAATTACTGTCGGGCTGGTCACACAAGCTTTTGCCGTCCTCTTCCACCTGCCGTCCGGTTGCGTAAGTTCACTAGGCCTGGGACCAATTTAGTATCTGTGGTTATCCGGAAAGCAGGCTGTAATACAGATAATACTTTAGGAAAAATGTCGAATGCACTTCTTTATACTTTTGAGTAGCTTAAATTCTCACCATAATCGTCTTGCTGTTACCTCCCAGAGCATTCTTCAGCAGCTTGGTAAGTACAGAATCACGGAAAGGAACTATATGTTAAACAGAAAAGTAAGTCTTATTGAAAACGGTAAATTTTAGAAATGGACCGTTTGATAGGCAAAAAATGGAACATGTTCTTTAAGCAGTAGTTAGTTATTCAAATAGAGGACAACATATCTCGACATCTGACAAACAAACAAGAAAGAAAAGTTTATTGAAAGTTGTATCTTGACAATTATGTTTTTATTAACACGTTTCGATATTATTTGAAAAAAAAGGAAGAAAAGAAAGAGGAAAAAGTCGCCGCTAAGATTCGAACCCGGCTTCATTGGCACCGGACCATGTTGTGGTTTACGACTGCTCTACGAGATGCTACAAAACACTTACCCAGTGCTCCCTTTTTTCCCGATGACTGATCAGCCAGCGCTGAAAGAAAAAAAAAAAAAGAACCATACAACCTTGAGTACGACTGTTACATTTTACAATCATAATGCTACACAACCATACACAGAGTGCTGAGATGCAGTCCAGTCCCAAAATTTCATCATTGTAGGTATCACTTGAAAAGCTCCCGATACATAATAAAAATGAAGTCAGTGATAAAAGTGTACAACATTAATTACTATGTTATACCTTTAATACAGTTGCCTAGAGTGGAAAGAGATTGATTGATAGCTGATCCTTCCTTTAGCCTATCTCCTGTAGCTCCGGTGGATTCTGCTCTCTCGCTATGACAAGAAAGTTAAATTTTGTTACCATAGAGATGTCAGTACATTACAATCATTTAAAGGGCAATGTCACCATTCTCGTCCCCAGGTCTTCTCGGCTTTCAAAATGGCGGGCTGGGCTTAGAAACCCCTGAAAAAGGCTGCTAAGGTACTAAAAAGTCCTGGCGTATTTTTAAAGTCGGATGACATGTCTTCGTTTCGTTTGAACAACGGTTTCAAATTGCCAGAAAACAAACACGGCTACCAATCCCTAGAAAAAACCTCCGTAAACGCCAATTTGGAGGAAAGGAAAGAGATTTGAATATCGCACATACCACACGTCTCATGGCGCTTTAGAATGAGATCGGACGTCAGCAATTAATCGTGTGTCACGTGACAAAATACTCCACGATTCTTGGAGTATTTTGGCCGACTTGTCCAGAGGTTTCTGCGCCCGCCCGCTATTTTGAAAGCATTTTAGACCTGGATTGCATTGGAGATGAATGGAGTTGGATTGCAAGGGGGTTAAATGGACTTCCGCGTGACTGGATTAGAGTTGAATGGACTTGGATTGGATTAGAGTGAAGTGGACTTGGGTTGCATTGGAGGTGAATGGAACTGGTTTGGATTGGAGTTGAATGGACTTGGATTGCATGGGAGGTGAATGGAACTGGATTGGATTGGAGTTGAATGGACTTGGATTGCATTGGAGCTGAATGGATTTGGATTGGACTGGATCACTTTCAGACTTGGAGGAACTTGAATTGCAACTTGCAGCGAACATAATGGAGAACAGTTAAAGGGGCATTGTCACGCAGATTTTGCTGTGTTTTGGTCAAAATACACTACATATATGACAAAGTACCTTTGCTCAAACATAAGATTGCTTTTAGAACATCGAGAAGATAATATAAAATGATTTCTTCAAGGAAGAACAAACCATAATAAGTTTTCTGCGATTTTTCCACGACTCTTGGGAGGAACTTGAAAAAATTTGCCAAGTTTTTCAAGTTGCAATCCATTTCCATCCTGGCCATCCGCAGCCAAAGATAACGAATACTAGTTTCTGTGCACTGATAGAGTATTTGTTAACAAACCTGGACAATTATTTTAAGGTTTCTATTGAAACAAATATGTTTTTTGGCGTTTCAAAGTGATACTAAAATTAGGTGACAGTGTCCCTTTAAAACAACTTGTAAGTTGATGGATAACGTACCTTCCAGCAAGATCCACCAAGTTAACAATAGACGTTTTGGTCATCATCTGACCAGCTTCGTTTTTTCCCTTCTGGATAAAAGTGATGGCTACGATGGTGTGGGCGCGGCTAAACAAAGTAAAGGCACAGGAGAATTTCTTCATTACTATTAAAAACATAAGAAACATTTTTATTAGAGTAACCCGATACCACATTTTTCCACGTGTACATAGCTCTAAGGCCCAAGTTAAACGATAACGTCTGTGCGACTTCATTTAGCCAAGACTTGTGCGTTCTTGCAAAGGCTTGTGATAAGTTGCGACTCCGTTTGACCAAGACTTGTACGTTCTTGTGATGGCTTGAGATAAGTTTCAACTCCGTTTGGCCAAGACCTGGGCGTTCTTTGCGATGGCTTGCGATGACTTGCGTTCGCTTTTATCGAGCTTAAATTTGTTGTTGTCGTCTTTTAATAAAGTTCAAACTTTGAATAGTCGGTCATCTTTACTTTAGTTTCCGTCCATTATAGCCTGTCATTCCTGTTGCCGGCTACTACTAACAGCCCTGAGTCTATTAATCGCCATGAAAATACCACTGATGCACTAAACATCACACACAACTCAATAAAGCAACTGCTTTTTAGTTGAGAGTGGAAGGTAATTTACATGTAACGATTGCTTTGGCTTTGCATTGCTACACTTTGCAATTGGCTAAACTGAAAATCTCGTGCCACTTGTTCAACCAATCAGAAGTAAAAGCAATCGCAGCTCGCTCGTACGCATTTTCCCGCGCTTGTCACCGGCTAGTCATTTTTTTTTTATTTGATCACTTTATTTAGCAAACAAAAACAATACAGCATATTACACACAAATGTAATATGTCAATGATGCTTCTTTGTGTGTAGTCACCGGCTACTCATGTATTTGCTTCGAGTTCTGATTGGTTTATTTGGTTTTCTGCGTGTGCTGTGATTGCATGTCCAGACTATTTACATGTAGTTGGGTTTTACGTTACGACACTCAATTGAAAAGCTCTCCATACTTGTAATTACCTGCTTGTGGCATTCATGTTGGTAGCCGCCACTGTTCTGTTCCGTGTTCCCTCTTCAATGCGGTTGTCAATATCATTGTAGTCCTTAACAGGAACAGTTACTAAGCTCTCAACTATATATGGGACAAAAATGTGCAGTCTAAAAGTAGGTTATTTTCACCTTATCCCGGAATAAGAAAAACCAGAGGATCGCTACAAATCCCTTCAATCGGAAATTTAGGGTCGCTAGAATACAAAAGTGTAAATTCGGTTGTCAGCTAGAGCTATCATGGATTACATGTTGGTTTAAATTTGCTGTGGTAAGAACAAAGGGGGGGGGGGGGGGGGGGGGGGGGGGCAAGTTGGTCCCTGACGTTTTTACCACCTTTCGACGTCTTCTGTGATCTATAACTGAACGACTCACGGCAAAATAATTAAACTGTACAATAACAGGGAAGCAAAACTAGCCTGGTAGCACTCAACTGTGGTCATGACTGTTCGAGAATTTTTTTCTTCTAATTTTGGCATTTTTCCACATCAACAAAACTACTTTTCGCTTCGTTTTCGTCTTTTGCGAATAGCTTTTGCAAAACATTTTTTTTACAATAACTGTGTGAATTCCCGCGCGCTGATTGGCTCATTTCTATGGTCGATAAGAGTACAGACCATGAAAAATTCGGTCGATTTGTTAAATGCCTTCACTTGTTCTTTCCGTAATAATCTCAAGGGCATCAAGGACTTTAAGACTTTTCTCCGGACACCGAATCTGACTCTATTCGTGCCAGCTGTTCATTTAACATTTTTTTATTATGATTTTTTCTACCTACATGTATTTAAGTAATTCTCCACATACATGAAGAACTATAGTAAACTTCATTGTTCTGCGGCATTGGCTCTTTCCCACATAGAATATCTTTGATTTCAAGAATAGAAGAGCTGATGGTTCATAATTATATTTCATTATAACAATAACGGAAATCCATTTGCGTCAAATAAATTTTAGGAAATTTTTGTGCTTCTTTGATGAAGTTCCCCAAATACAATAGGGACTTTAAGCAATGACGACGGAGGGCTCTACTACGGCCACCGTAAGTAAATTCTCACGTCTGTCGCTGATGTTCAGCCGTAGTATGAAATTTGACTACGTAAGCGGGATGGTTTGGCCGTAGTCGCTACCACGTCGAGTTTATTTCGCTTCTGTATCCTTTTCTTACGGATTTCTCAGTGTTTAAAGTGTTTCAACGGACCTTATATCCTTTTCAGTCAATGACAATGTAATTTTTCTCAAACTTGCCGCCCAAAATCGTGTGATTCTATCACGAATTTACGAACAGTTTTGGCGATTGAAATTGAAGCGGCCGGCATAGCGAAGCAAAATTCGCAAGCTCTAAGATTTTATCGCTGAAAGTCCAGCTTTAGAAGTTGAATGAATATGCTTTTATGCCTTATATATGCGGGGAAAGGATTCTACTTATGCTTGAATTTACTTTCAGTTAAAATTATATTTAGTTAGGCGTTTTAATTCGTACTTTAACACTTAATCGATTGTTATTGTTGTGGTTCAAAATACAGAAAATGTACGGCATTTCAAAAGTTGTAAGATTCGTTCAGAAATCATCTCTTGGTCCCAACAAAGAAAAATAAGGTCAATGTTCTTTTGAAAAATGTCATTCAGTTCTCAGAAACCTAAATAAAAGAACCTTAGAGAGGCTTCCAATTTCTTAGCCGTCGATACCATTTCGCAAACAGCTTCGCATTTCATTGTTCCTCGAGCGCTCACGGACGTACTCTCTACAGTCCCCTTTGTCACGGTAGCCGTAGTAGCGTCATCCGTAGTGATTTGCTTAAAGTCCCTAATATCTTTTAAAACTTACATGTGCGATTGGGTCTCGAATTACTTGAAACCTTAAAAAAATTAGACTAAATGCACCTTGAACCTGAACTTTTAGCAGTTGTTGAGTCTTGGCCAATGAGATCACTAGTTGTAACAATGAAAAAAGTTGACATCCGTTCCTTCGTGCATTGCCATTCAGCACTATCCTTCTTATGCGGATCATTACGTAATATTAATTTTACCTTTAGGAACTATTGTTCTATTGCTGTACTCAACCAGCAGTTTTCGGTCGGTTTTTCACCGCTGCAAATATCATAGCGGACGTCTCAGGAAACAACCATGTCTAACGCAAAATGGTCAAAAGGTCATGTTTGTGAGTTGTGATTGGTGGATTTCGATACATTTTGTCAGTTTTTGTTTTCAAGGATCCAATGTTTAATTTTTCGCTATGATCATGAATGACAGCAGCGTAAAACGTAAACCTTTCATTTGTAGTTGGGTTTTAAACTTCAGAATTTGCCTGCTATTAAAAGGTGCAAAAGTTTACTTGTATTTATTTTGTTATATCTGTGTCTTACCATAAAATCCCTTGGCCGGATGTTGCCTCACTTTTAGTCCTCCTTTCTTGTTACTTGCTGGGTTCAGTAAATCTCGTATCTGCAGATAGCAAAAGGAAGACATAACTCATGTACAACCTAACGGAGAGTTTCAAATTCTTATCACTTAAAGAGGCTGTCACCATTTTTAGCGTTACTTTAAAAAGCCAAAATACATCTTTCTATCAGTGAAATTCCAAAAATAAGAATCCAGTTTTGTTTTAAATTATTCTACTAGTGCTCTAAAAGTAAAAAAAAAAGTGTCTTGGGCTGCAGATGGCCAGGATGGAAATGGATTGTATCTTGAAAAAATTGGGCCAATTTTTTCAAGTTTATCGCTTGTGTCTTAGAAAATTCGCTAAAACTCCGATTATGGTTTATTTTCTCTGCTAAAATTCACTTGATATCTTCCTGTTAGTGTTCTTTAAGTATTTCGTGTACGACAAAGGTACTTAGTTTTAATTTGGGACGGTTTTGACCCGAAAACCTCAAAATCACCATGACATAGCTCCTTTAAAGGGACGGCTGACCCCACCTGAGATATCTTGGTTTTTTATGGTTATAGACATGATTGATTCAAGTTATTTGTTTTTTGGACATTGCTTGATTTGTTATCAGTTGAAATCATTAGAAAGAAAAATTGGCAAAGGTGATGAACGCAAAGAAATATAAACCGAAGAGACATGTTCACTCTCTAACATTGTCACTCCGGGTAGCTCCCTTTAATTCGCGCCAATGATATGTAACATTTTGCGCAACTTTTCATACAATATGCCACTCAAACTGCTCATGCATCTGCAAAGCCTTAAGGCTGCTGAAACTACATTTGATGACACCGTCAATGTGCTGTTGTTCAAAGATGGAAGGGTCAGTGCAAACAATGGGAAAACACACATTGAAAATGTTGTGTGTGGAGATGAGAGTAGATTGATGATCAAGCCACTGTTTTTTAGTAGGTTCACAACAATTCCAGGGGACTGGTCGATGGACAAGGTGCAATTTTGAAGTTGTGCACAATTTGCAGCAATTCAGCAGTTGGTCTTATGGTAGCAAGTTATTAATTTGTATGTACACACCGCTTCATTGTAGATTTCCAGCATACTGAATGTAACCTGTAGAAAAACAATTTCAACAAAGTTACTGAATGAAAATGCGTGTATTAAAATTCTGACTGACCTGCCTCTACAACAGCCAGTCCCACACAGAATATTCAGGATCATGGATAGGTTGGTACAGGTTGCACAAGAGCCACAGGCAGCCTACACAGGGCCACAGGCAGCCCACACGGCCAGGGCTTTACCCTGGATCTGTAGCATGAAGCACCCAGATGTAAAAGTATTGCTACTCCCCACTGGATGGGAATTGCTAGTCCATCACAGGGATACCCCAGCATTACTTTGCTGGTTGACCCATTTATAAATACACCTGGGTGGAAAGTTTCTTGTCTAAGGAAACAACATGATGAAGGAGACTAGGCCTTGATCCACCGATTAATCATGTAAATCAGTTAACGGTCCAGTGTCCACTTTTCCTTGACATAGAAGGATGTAAAGGTCAACTCTCTCTACCGGACACTTCTATAAGACGGACATCTGGTGTTGGTCCCTGCCGTTTTTCAGTTATGTTACAGTAACTGTAACTAAACTCTCTATAAGACAGACACCTCTCTAAAACGGACGACGGACACTTTGAAACCGTTTTTCAGTGAAAAATGCTTCAAAACGGAAATGTAAGTGCTGAATATGAACAAACGAGTCCACTTAAATGTTATTTTTGTTCCAGTTTGTAGGTTTTGCTTAAGTAAACGACTTTAAACAAACTTAAAACCGGCAGACATGTATTCATTGTGCATAGGTTCAGCTTTATTGTCACAGAATGACTGGTGTCATGTTACCTCGACTCTCTCTAAGCCAGACACCTCTCCAAGACGGACAGTTGGGGCCGGTCCCGACAGTGTCCGTCTTAGAGAGAGTTGACTGTATTATTAAGAGGTTTCAGTGAAGGGCTTTGAGCGATTAATAAATATAAAGTCAGGAGAGCAAAGCTTTAAGCCTCTGTGCAGGTTCAGCTGTACGACAATTTACAGACAGAGGGGTTCAATTTATAAAAATACAAAAACAACAAACTACACTGTAAACAGTGTTCACCATGACAATGGAAAGTTCCAGCATATATTTTACAGTGTGTAGTTTATATGCTTTTGATAAGTACTTTGTTTGCATTAAGATTGGTGCATGCCTATATATCTTACTGCCTGTATAAAATATTATACACGACATACTTGATATTCTGTCTCTGAAGACTCCTTTCTTTTTGCTTCTATTTCTTTGAACAGCTCCTCACAGAATATTGGAATAATACCTAAAGCAACACCATTTATTGTGTTCATTAATTTTATTAGTATTATTCAGTTCAACACTGTGTGAAATAATGATGTCAAGGGTTGCTGAAATATGCTGTTACAGATTTAACACCGACGTGCTCTTTCCAGGAAAGCTAGGTTTTCATCAATACGTTAGTGTTACACTCAGGTAATTAAATGTTGAGACCCTTTCGATGGACTTGCTGTGAAGCTTGACGTTAAAAGATGACGTTAGAAAGCCACAAACATTACAAGTGTGAAAATACAAAACTGAATGCAAGGCTGGCACTACAGCAAAGGGCAGATTTATTAATGGCCGATATTTCGACTAATAGTATTAGTCTTCCTCAGGTGATATCCCTCTGAAATTCTTCTAAACAATTTCGAGACCCACTTTTTTGAAAAACCTATTGTTGGACATCCCTTATGTTGATTGGTCATTTTATGCAAACCATAGTTTCAACAGAAAAACTTTAAGACTCAGTATTGTCCAATTATGCTTCAGGCGCCTACATTTGTATGTTATTGTTTTGGTTTGCACAGGAGCATCGGGCTTCTACATGTGCAATATGTTCAGAGGTATATTTGTGAAGCATAATGGAAAAGGTCGTCCAATACACCCAACTTGAGTCGAGTCATTTAAGGTGGTTGAAGTCAGTTGGCTTACTGGAAATCAGATCTGTGTTTAGTTTTCAGTTTGACATGACTTGACAGAAGACAGTTTGAAGACAGTTTGACACGACTTGACAGAAGACAGTTTGCAAGAGGCTAAGAAAAAATTCAGCATGGAATACTTATGGGAGGGTTGAAAAAGTTGTGGAATTGTCACAATCCACCTTGGTGAACTGTACGTGCTTCTAGATGACCCGACTCAGTTTGGGTGTATTTGACGTGGGTGAGATATCTACTTTTCTGGCTTATTTTGTAGTTATGAGGAAGAGGTGAATTTTGTATTCCTTTATGTTTTTAACCTGCATGGTTTATGCAAGGGGTATATGAAAGAGTAACTGGTTAATTAAATTAATCCTGGTAATTTAAAGCCATTTGTTTGAGTACCCGCCAGACTACTTGAATTATAAAATATTTACCTTTATTTTGTCCATAGCCAACCATGGAGTATGATTTGCCTGAGCCTGTTTGACCATATGCAAACAGTGAGCAGTTATACCCTTTCCATGCATTCTCAAGCACTCCTTTGCCAAGATCATCAAACACCAATTTCTACATGATTCAAACAATCACAACTTACGTCAGTTGTGAATTTTTTAAATAAATCAACAAAGAATACTGAATTAAGTTACAGCCACCTCAGAGACATGCTACAGCATGTGGATAATACTGGAGAATCAGGTCCAGTCCAGAGGTACATGTAAATGTAATTCACTAAACTTTAAGAAAAAAACAAAACAAAAAAAAAACAAGGAAGCTCCATTTATATCACTATTCTGTTAAAGTACCCCTGTGATCAAATTTTTTGATTTTCTTTTTTTTACATTTCCGTGTACAATTAGACTTTCTTACTCATCTTGCCAAATTTCAATTCATTACGAACATCAGAAGTCATTTTATTTTAACATTTATTTCCGAGAATTTATGGCCGCCATTCATCAACCTTGTTCCAAGGCTTGGTTGCGAATGGGAGAAAGTGACATCAAAGACTCAAACATACCTCACAGGTTAAAATTATTATAACAATAAGTATTGAAAATCACGCGAAAAGCAACAAAAACTTTGGACTTGTTCTGCGTGCAATTTTCTATGCTGAACACTTAATAAATTGTCCTTTGTTCAATTAGGACCTAGGTTAAAATCTCCTCTTAAACACAATAAATCATATCATTTTGTTTAATTGGATGAACACTTTTTAAAATATTGCATATTGGTTACTGTACATGTACATGCAGCATGTAGGATGTTTATTCTTGCAAAATTTTACATGTATATTGTACATTATGGCAATGATTGGAACCACTTCTATTAGCATTAAAAATGCTATCTGTCGATCACATCTGCATGCGCCTCTCTTGCCGATGATTGATGCCTATTTATTTAATCATCAGTGCTATACCTGGTCTGCATAATGGGGCTCTGTAGGTTCAAGATAGCCATCATCACGCTCCTTAAATGCATCATGTGACCAGTAGCTGTAATCAAAGGCAAATTTTCTTGGTTCCTGGTCTGGAGCTGCTGGATCTTTGATGTACGTACTGTTGCCCTGCATCTTTATAATCAAAACTGCATTGCGAGCTTTCTCACGAGAATTGTGTTAAATGTCAAGGAAGTAATTAAAAAAAACAATAACAAAAAAAGCAAAGCAAAATCTTGCCAAAGAGATTGGCTCCAAGTTATAATCAAAGGAGGTGGAGAGAATTCACGGTTACTTACTGGAGAATTCTCCAGATTTTGTTGGTTGACTTACATCAGTGTTCTTTTTTAATTTTCAATTTTCTCTGACCCATGTTTAACAAAGTTCTTAGTAGAATTTGGCTGTGTAACTGCATTGAGTTGTCATAAACTTAATAATAATTGTCTCAGCTTGGGATCATTAGACAACTGGAGGAAGAAATGATTTCGTCTTCTACTGCTGGTGGCATGCAGTCTTTCATCAGTTTGTGACGGAAGCTCGTCGTTCATTGCTATACAAACAACTAAGTAAGAATTTGACTATTAAAGTACATGTAGTGGTCAAAACCCTTTAACTCCCTAAAGTGCTAAATATTAAAATTCAGAGGAAAAATCCCAAATATCATTTTGCAAAATATTGAAAAACAAATGCTACCATGCAAAAGTACTGCTGAAGAGATAATTCATTTGAATGGTCACACCATAGGATTTCGTCCACAGATTCAAAAGTTAGAATTACACTTGTCTACATGTCTCCATAATTTACTCTGGGAGCAGAGACCACTTATTGGTTGGAGGCTTGATGGTGACCAGCAAATCTCAAGATCTCGCAATTAACAAGTGTTTAGGTCCAGTACAAACATACACAATGAATTTCAAAATAAAAATTATTTTTTTAAAGCTCTTGGAAACTTTTGAAAAACACCCTAAAAGGTACCAGAATCTTATTTGATGGGTGTTGCTCAAATATATTTTGCCCTTAAAAACAACACATGTCATATTGTCATAATTTTTTGGCTTTATACACTAAAAGGTACTGCAATAATTCTAACTGTGGTCATTTTAGATTTAAGTACCCTTAGCAGTACCAATCTGTAAATTTTGATCCCTGAAAGGTACAACCGAAGCACTCCGTCATTTTTATTATGGGGGTGACCCTCCCTTAGGCCTCTCCTAGAACTGCTATTCATTGGAACTTGTTATGGAAACAGTAAATCCAAATTTTCAATGATTACCCTCAGCTGGCCTACACATCTTAAGCTGTATGTACTGTAACATGATGCGAATAACTCTTCCAGTAAAGGAATCGCTAGACGAGCGACAACATGCTTTTTCCCAGACAAAACGTCGTCATTCCCACCTAGCAATGGCTGTCATTTTGCCTCGCAATGCAATCAACCAACCATGACAACAAACACGACAACTAAGACCGTTAAATGCTCAACCTGAATCGCTGTAAGACTGGCAGACAGTTCTGCATCTCAAGTTCTTCTTGACCTCCTTCAATATTGATTGTTCTTGTGCACGTGAGTTAGAGGAGGAAGAAGAAGCAGAGGAAGAAGAAGGACCTGAGATGCAAAAACTGTCTGTCAGTCTTAAATCAGCATGCATGCAAGCCTTGCAGGTTGTTACTTACATGTATAATTAATTATAGATGTTTCACTGTTGTACAGTATAAAATGCTAATTTCAATGGCACAATAAATTTCAAGAAACATGAGTACCTAGGTGTAGTTACATAAGATAAGTCTAGTAACGAGCATTTCAAAGCTTAATTATTTGCAGAATTACGGGACATTATAATCCTTTAATCCCCTTAATCATTTCTTATAATAAGTAATCTTAATTGTCATCAAGTGACAACGAGAACAAGAAACCGAGCATTAGCTTGGGCTATTTTGGGATAAATATATCACGAAAAACATTGACAGCTATCATTCACAAACCATTGCGTTGTTTAACAGGCATTTAAGCTCAATCTAAATTGTTTTCTCGTTCAAAAACATGCTCGGTCCGTACGCCATGACCTAGAGCCAAATCTGTATACCACCTGCAGTTCATTAGTACCGGAATAAAGTTGGAAATACAAATCACTTGATTCCCAAACAAATATCGATGCAAACAGAACTCAAGTACAGTGACAATATCAAAGACCAATATTGCATGCCATAACATGTGTAGAAATAAAATTTTAGGTTAAACTTAAGTCGTCAAAGGATATAAATGGCCGAACTCGAACTGCAACCCGTACGTTGTCCGCCATGTTGGTTGTTAATATGCCGGAGAAATCAGCATCAACCGCAAGTTTCCTAGGTTACGTTGAAATGTCTGGTTAAAATGGCAAGAGGAAAAGTCCCTCGATTTTCACGAAGACATGATAGCTTTGATAAATCAAATCCAGAGTAGACACGCAGCTGTCAGTGCAACATTTTCACTTAGAACATGCCGAACGACAGGACTTTTCAGTAAGTTTGAGGTCACGAGGTCATTTCTTGGAGCGACTTTACAATACCCGGCCACTTATTTACATATCCCTAAATCTTTGTTAGAACTAGCCATATGAAAACAAAAGAATCCATTCTTATTCAATGAGATGCAAATAAGTGGCCGGGTATTGTAAAGTCTAGCCCATTTCTTTCGTCACTGTTTGCGGGGGCGATGTTTACTTGCGTTACCAAAACACCAGAAATTCACGCGGAGCTACGCTCGTAAATTCAACAAACAGAAGTGATTTACCCAGCGAAAACTTACATGTTTATTTTGATCATGTTATAAGGCTTCAGACGTTTTCATTCTGTTCTGATAATTTGATTTTTACTGAGTTTGAGTTGTCGCGACAAAAAGTAAACAGAAAAATTATTCTCACCCCTCACCCCCAAGTTTCCTTCACCTCTCTCCCAAGAGAAAAATAATTTCCCATAGAGCCCTTGTGGCTTCATAAATCCAACATGGCGGACGTACTCATTCGTTCCTGTGGATTTCGTGTATTTCTTCCATCTTGTTGCAGTGTGTGGTCAAAGGCTCGACATCTGAGAACGATAACAGGTGTCCGTAAAGGTAATTTGATCCTACATGTACATGACCTTTTTTTGTAGTTTAAGGATGTTTAGAGTTGATTTTTACAGCTGTACTGTATGATTAAGCTTAAGTTTCATGGTTCGAACGTAAACAGCTGCGAACAGAAAAATTATGACAGTGTGTCATAGTAATTTTGAGACTACAAGCTGAATTTCAATTTCATTTATTTATTTTAATTATATTATTAGCTCACGAAGAAATACTTTTTATCTTAATTTAAGCTTATGTAATTTAAATCTTAAGCTTATTTTTCTATGCACTCAGTTTTTTTTCTTTTTGGGTGTACTCATCCACTCGATTAGCTCTAGCTATTTGGATGCTCCAAACTCACAAATTCTACCTGTTAATTTTTTCCTTTGGTTTTTCTTTTCTATATCTATAATCTAGTTTTTATTTTTAATTATTTTCTTTTTCCTTTTTTGTAAAGATCTTGTGTGAGTTGCAATAAAATATTGTTGTCATTGTTACATTAAAAACGATTTCTTGGGGAAGTGCAATTGAAGCGAAAATTTATACCAAAAAAAATCCCTTTCAACCAAATTTAGGTTCTGGCCTGGTGTACTGGTAGACAAACCAGGGCGGAAACCAAAGTCAAATTCCCTACCCCCGGGCAACCCATGAAAATCAAAATTCGTCCCTAGGGTAACTGTTTCCGTGGCATTCAAATAGTTGCATCCAAATTCCGAGCCCGGATAAAAGCCCTCTTTGTTGGGGGATTTGCCATGCAAAATTTGAAATTTGCCATGTAATCGCATCAGAATTTCAGCCCGGGCTGAAAAGTGAACTTGGGCATGCGCAGTCGAATCTTCGATGCCATTTTGATTATCGTTATCAATCTTCCTGCGCAATTTCAAACTTGGCGCCCCAGCTGAGATTCGCCCGGGCTGAAATTTGTCATGTAATCACAACAAAATTTCAGCCCAGTTGACCGGGCTGAAATTCGCCATGTAATCGGCCCCTTAGTCTCTTGATAGTGAAAGGGTAAAGCATAAGCTTAATACAGGGATTCTGACAGGGTGCGCGGGTGCGGGACCGCACAATTCGGTCAAACCCGCACAATTCCGCACAATTCCTAAAAATCCGCACAATCCCGCACAATACTGAAATATTTGCTTAAAATTTTAATTAAATCAGGTATTTCTATTGATTACCAAGATTTCGAGAAACGTTTTAGGCTATTTTCAGTCCATTTTCCTTCCAAACAATCGAGAAATCCCTCGCTTTCCTCGAACAGCTCGAGCGATCGATATAAAAACAACAAGGCGTTCTCTTCGCCGTCCTGGGAACTAGTTTCAGTTTTACTTCTATCCGACTTCCTACCGAATTTTTCGCGTAGCTTTTTAGTTGTCGTTTTCCAGACATTATGTCGTTTTTCTAAGCAGCCTGTCGATATTTTATCGAGCGCTTTCGCTTCCTCTTTCAGTTTAATATGTTGGGGACCAAAGAAGAAACACCGAAGAAATGTACCGTCGCGCCGAAATGAAATGTCACTCTGTCTGAATTAATTTCGCAAAGAACTGATCAAGTTTGCGAATCGACAAACAAACTATTAAAGCGCTGGAACTTCGGGTTGATAGGAGAAAATTATTAAGTTCTGAATGATCAGAATACTGGATTTCATTTTTTCCATCAAGTGAAAGACGTTTTCATTCAGGAAAATGCAAAACAAACATGCTATCAAATTACATTTAGCACGCGATTTGCATACATCTCGAGGTTCTGTTTTTGCGGCAAACTTTCGAAGAAATTGTGTGAACCTTTAATGGAAATTATTCACACTACATAAAATGTACGGATTTTTAATAAAGGAACTCGCTCAGATCGGAAACATTTTATTTTGAGTGGTATTTCGGTTTTACCCGATCGAGTTCATCGTGTCACGCAATGTGGTTTTGTTGAGACAAATAAACTTTGGTGAAGAAAAACAGCCGCAAATTGGCGATTGCTGGTACATTTTGATCCCCAAAGTAAAACATCTATTTGTATTTTTCATTTATGCAGAATTTCCTCCCTGTCATATTTTTCTGGCCTGGCTAGAACACTGGTGATTGAATATTTGGTTGGTCACAGGATTGCGCAATCCCGCACAATTTCCCGCACAATCGAAGAAATTTACCGCACAATTTGCCCCAAAACTCCCGCACAATTTTAGTTTTTTTCCCGCACCCTGTCAGAATCCCTGTTAATAGTTACAATGTCTTGCATTCTACTGATGCAGTCTTTGGACAGCCATTGGTGAAGTTTAAAAACAGGGAGAACCTGTTCCCAGTGACCAAAACCTGCCCAACCTGTGTAAAAATAAGAGCACTATCAAGCCAGGCAGAGGTTGTTTTGTCAAGTCAAGTCACTACTGCTAAAAGGTTTGTGATGTTAAACTCTTGGGAAAAAAATGTTTAGTAGCAATTTTATAGAACTGAATAAAACTTGATGATCTTATATTTTCTGACACCCCTCCCCCCCCACCCCCCCTCCTGGGTGGTTACTTCAAATTTTGTTTACCTTTTTAGACCTCATGCAACTAACCAATCAACCTGAAACTTTTTTTGTATTTGCGGCAGTAAAACTGGAGTGTTAGCGACGCATACTCTCTAACATTTGAGGAAGAAAACCAAATCAAAAGAAAATAATAAATGGATTTACACTTGTTGCTACAATGAGCATTATTTTGAGAGTATATCTTCAGAATCCCACCCTTCCCCCTAAAAAAAATAGTAATAATAATAGAATATATAATTATAACAATTAGGCATTGTATTAATTATAATGCACAGAATAAATGGATCCACCAATCAAAACCCACAAATAGGCTTTTCACCTCCGAAGTAACACCTGCAATGTAAGTATTTTTTCAAGATGTTCCTACTGGGTACAATTATTTCTGACACCGGTGTAATATTGTACCGCTCTGATATTTAAAATGCCTTATGCAGAGACCTTCTATAAATGCCAAACACATGATTATCTGTTTTCAAGTTTGACTGAAATGATAATTTATATTCCATTTCTATTTTAGCAGTACTGAACTGGAAAAATCTAAGAAATATCAGCCACTTCATGTAAGTAATTTTCTGATAATTTCTTATTTTTTATGATTTATTCATATTCATGATTCGTTCAGTTTTCACTATGTTTCAATGTTGATGATCATAAAGTTCACTTTAGTTAAGCTGTACACATAAATGTTCTATGTTACATACTATTTAGCTGTTAATAATCATAAATTGCAACACCTCTATTTCTATTTCAATTTCTAGGTAATGCCTTTTTCTGTCATACAAGGAGGAAAGTATGTTGCGCATGTGCTATTAAAACAAAAGCCAAAGAGGGCGATAGTGTTTGTTCGCACAAAAGGTAAGTGGATATGCATAGAGGTACAATCATGTAAGTTGATCATCATAGGGGAATTCTTATTAAATAGAACTCTGTTTCAAAATGAACATAAAATAATAAATAAATACATTAATAATTATCTACTCCCTGTGAGGGACTTTTTATTGAGTAATGAAAAAATTGGATGGCAAAAGAGGGCTATTGTTATGCAGCAGATTTTGCACTTTTTCTACACTTATTTGCATGAAAGTTTGTTTTTACAGTTTTCAAGGAGATGTCTTTTGCCATCAAATTATTTTTTTATACATTTTTTTTTGTATTAATATATTTTTTTCTTAAATTCTAAATACTGTACAGTAACTTACACTTGTAATTCCGAAAGTAATTCAGTTCACTCTGATATTAAATTTGGAAATAAAGACACAATAGTTTTTTTTTATATTAGGTCTACATGTAGGAGGTATAACTAATGGTTGGCCTACCTGTAGGTTTAGATCATGCAATTTGTAATTTGATTTGATTCGTCTTTTTAATGTGAGTTTGTTGCCTATTTGTTGGTTTTGTTTTTGGCAGTTCTTGCTGCAGAGCTTATAAGAGAACTGGAGGAGTATGGCCTGAAATGTTCATCTATTGAGGTAATCATGTGTCAGTGTACATAAGATTGTTAAATACCTTGAACACTTTATACAGTCAAACTACTTGTAAGTTGCTTCATACAGTTGTGTACTACAGAATAATACATAGTGCATGTACATGTATGTAGGGTAAAATCTGTTTAGTTGGGCTGCCTGTGACCCAAGTGTGACTCTATCTGCCTTTTTAAGTTTTTGATAAGAAGTGGCAGATCCAGACTCCATCAAGAGGGGGGAGGGGGGGAGGGGGGGGGGGGGGGGGAGGAGGGGAGGTGTATATGTATAAGGGGGCGAGATAAGGAGGTGGCCCGACCCCCCCCCCCCCCCCCCCCCCCCCCCCACACAACCCCTCCCCAAGATCTGCCACAGATAAGTTGTTATAAAGATATCGTGACCATTTCCTCTATAGTTAACAGTTGCATGATCATGTGTATACTTCAAACTTCATTTCACTGAATAAGTGGGTGAAATAAGGAGGGGGCCTGACACCCCAACCCACCAGCCCCTCCACTAGATCTCCCACAGATACATGTAAGTAATGACAAAGATATGTTGGACCATGTTGAATCTTCCTGATCATGTTGCATGATCATGTGCACTGTCCATTAACTTCTTCAGAAACAACACACAATCAGCTAATTTGCTTTAATATTTACAAAGGTCAAATGCAAATAGTTTCCATTCAACACTTTCTCATAGAGTGCCACCTCTACAGAGACCATTGACTTAGAAGAAGGTGACAAAGAGAAAATACACACAGAGAAAATGGACAAAGAGAAAGTGGATGCTGAGCCAAGAATAACAGTGGTGAGGTTTTGAAGTTGGTGAACAACTGCTAGTAACATGTACAATGTACATGAAGGAAAATAGAAGTGTGGCTTTAAAAAATCAAGGTTCTAAAGTTTAGTCTTGACCATGCTGAACACATGGAAACTTGGCTCATTGTGCAACTTTAATCTCTTGCAAAATGGATTGTACATTGGCAAACTTGGACTGCAATGTATGTCTGGCAATTTCACTTTAAGTGCTAAAGTGAAGTGAACTGATTTCTTTTTCCAGATGACAGAAGGTGAAGTAGAGGCAATGGAGTCATTGCTTCCTGTTGATCTTATTCTACTAGGTCAGTATTATTATTAACTTGCAATATAATGTTTTTCTTTTGTCCTCTTATTAATGATACAACAGTAAAATCGCGCTGGAGAAATGCGTCTTCTAACGCGTTTTTAAAATGTGTTAACGTAGAAAAACGTGAGCATGTTGTTTTGCGTTTGGGTTGGACGGATATTTCTGACCTGTACTGTAGGTGCAGCATGTATTCTTTCGACGATACATCATAAGTACATTGGATATGCGATTCTCTTACCATCACTGTAGTTAAAAAAAAGTTATCTAGTTTCAATAATCGTTATTATAGCTATAATATTTTGTTAGAAAATCGATCTCTGGAAGTTACAGTTTTTGTTACCTCTCTGTCTCAGCCTGAGACAGCAGTCCAAACTCTTGAGATGTGAATCTTGTCTCTGGACACAAGTGACGATTAACGTATCCCAAAGGAGACGTTTGATTCAACGTCAACTGCAGGAAATACTCAGAACCCATGCTGCCTTTCATCAAAGCTTATAGAGATTATGTCAGAGGGATTTTGTTGCCTTTTAGTCCAAACTGTGCTTATTAGTAGACTAATACCCTGTTCACACCAACGCTTAAATGTTGTTTAGTTTAAAACAGGTTTAGAAAAATACCTCCTAACCTCCTGTAATACTGATTTGGAGTGAAATCTTTACTAAAATAATCTTTATTGACTTTTATTGCCATTCCAGGTTGTTTGAGTCATATACATTTAAATACGTATACGACAGAGGGTAAAAATGAAGTAAAACTAAACAACAGTCATTTAAACATATTTAACCGTTGGTGTGAATGGGGCTTAAGTATCTTCCAACGGCATACGACTACAACATACATTGTAGTTGTAGAACACTAGTAAGTGAATTTACGAAGATTTAGCAAACCAAAATCACTAATTTATACAATCACATTTTATCCAGGGCATAAAAGGGCGGAACTGAAAAGATACCTCATTGCAGAAAAGTTTCGCGACAGCTTAATTTTTGTGACACCAATTTGGAGAATTTGTGGAACTTTTTGTCGAAAATTTGATGTCCCAAACATTTCATGCAAATAAGGGAATAAAGATGGTCATGCTATCCATGGCCATTTTAAAATTACTACACCATCATCGAAACGTTGTTTTTGGTGTTTTAAAGTGTTACTAAAGTAGCTGATAAAGTTAATTTACTGCTGAATCCGCAACCTGATTTTTAGTCCAACAGCCCGTGACTGGGAAGAGCTTTGCACTATTTTGTCTGAAAAAGACACATGCTAAAGCTCAGCCGCTTGATGTAATGCTGCTCTATTCACACAATGATCTTGCATTCCTAGGACAGGTAAGATAAATGCTCCTCTGATAACTAAATCATTCTTTAGTTAGATATAGTTAGATAAGACAAATGCTCCTCTAACAACTTAATCATTTATAGGTCAGGTAAGACAAATGCTCCTCTGACAACTAAATCATTCCTTCGTTAGATAAGACAATTACTTCTCTATCAGCCAAATCATTTGTAGGTGAGATATGAGAAATGCTTCTCTTACAACTAAATCATTCATACTTCTTAAGTAAGGTAAGATAAATGTTCTTCTGACGACTAAAGGCCCGTTAATTACATAGGTGTTTTTTGTGCAATTTTTGTCGCACATTTCAATGCAATTTTTGTCGCACTTTTCAATGCAATATTTGATGCACTCATCGATGCAACTATTGTCGCAATTTTCAATGCATTTTTTCTCTCTTTTCAATGCAATATTTGATGCACTCATCGATGCAACTATTGTTGAACTTTTCAATGCAATTTTTGCAAGTTGCATCATCAAATTGTGTGTGTAAACTAGCGGCGATTTCAGTGCGATTTTGGCGCTATTTGTCGCGCGATGTGGTTTTACAATTTGAGCCTCGAAATCTTTCAAGAGTTCGACTTGAAATGCGTAGTGTAAAATTAAAAAAGGCAAAAAAAAAAACCTCACCTAGCATCAGCGAAATGGAAAAAGAAATTGAGGCTGTCAAGTCAAGTTCTTGTGTTTTATGTGGGTAACATGAAAGCGGGCTTCCACGTACTAGTAACTACTGTTCATTACACAGTGCATTTTTGCTGGTAGCTTTCGCAGTGTATTCTAGTGGTGAAAAGCCAGCATAGCTGCTCAAATCAGGATTTTTCCAAGCGTTATTACTTTTACAAATTCAGATTATGTTGCCACTCGCTCGCTGCGCTAAGTCTGTCTGCCTGGTGTCCTATATTTTTTTTTATTCATAAATACAGACAAAGTAACATTTAACTCGTAAAAATACACATTTTAAGACACCAAGATACTACTTTTTATTGTAAGAAGTATTATTGTAAAGTAGTATTGATAGTAATTTTATTATAAAAATTTTGTTGTTGTCAGTATTATTTTCAAAATTAAGTGCCCTATATAAGAAGCTATCCTAAACAATTTTGAATTTCCATACCGATATTTTGTCAATGTTGGAACTCGCAAAAGTTTCGTTTGCTTTGCCACTAAGAACATGGTTATTTTCCTGTAAACTAAAGATGGAAAATCTAAACTTGTCCTACATCCCTAGTGTCTTTGTTTCTCTAGATGCAGACTTATGTCGATGTAAATAAGCTGTCACCGCCATCGTTTTATAATGTACCAATGATGACCGAAGGACTCCCATCACTTCCTGGCGAATCTGTGGTATGAATTAATGTTCTTCAAAGCGGCGCTTTGTGCCACGTACATTTTTTTTTATTTTGTTCTGTTTTCTGTTGAATTGACTTTTTCAGCCACGTGACCTCGCCAGTTTAGCTGTTTTGATCAACTTTAAAAAACAATAAAGTGTTAATTTGAATTATTGAGCTTCTTTTACCCAGCTGAGAGAACTAATTCATGTGTGAGAACCAACCATTACATATAATGTACGTTACTGATTTGACTCCATGTTTGTAATTGGCTACGTATACTTTTGAGCTGGCTATACTGTTTTCTTCAAATGAGGGCTGGTTTAACAGCATGTTTTCTCACATGTTGATGAAAACGAACCTCCATATACTAAGAGACATGAACTGAGTTGTCTTGATATGGTAAATTGACCACCATAAAGAGATTCAAAAGCTGACACTTCGACCGCTAGTGCTAGAGACTCCAAAATTGACATTTCGAGCGCTAGCTCTTCCCGCTGACATCAAGCTTATGAATATCTTAACGGTAGCCAATGTACCTTTTTAGCTCAGTTGATTAAAAAGAACAGGGTTCAGTTGCAGCATGTAGGTCCTCTGGCCTTGTGGCGCTGTGGCCATAAAACTTCCAATGTTCATTCATACAATACGCGGTCATCGACCTCTGGTTAATTTTATGTAAAAACTCAAATATTCACTCTCTCGATTTGGCGTTAAACTTTGGAATGAGATACCTCACTATATTAGAGATCTCCCAAGGAAAAATGTTTTAAAAACAGTACACAATTTGCTACTTGATATTTTACAAAACGAAAATGACTATATTGAAACACCTTTGATAACAAAAAAAATTGATTTCTAGTTAAATTCAACAACAGTTATTTTTTTTATTTAACTATTCATTTATTTTCCCTCAATTCTAAACTTTCTAATTGTAAAAAATTACAACTTTCTCCGTGTACTTTTTTTTAATCTGCCCGCCTAAAATAGCCTTTGCTAAACGCGGGCAGCTAAAATGCAACTGTTTTTTTTTTTTTTTAAATGAAGACTTTTTGTTTCGTTGTCCTTTGGGCTCCTTCTCTCCAGGACTGTCTTTATTCAAACTAACCCTTGGTTATTTTTGCATTTCGTTGTTTTGTTAAGGTAGTACCTGGAAGACACCTAATAGAACCTCCACCGCCTCCTATCACAGCAACTATCCCGCCAAAGCGACCTCGGTCCAAATTATTTCATCCCTCGGTACCGGTACCGGTCAAGGTAAGGTACTATAATTGGACAGTCATAAGCAGACGAGAACTCTAAGCCGTTACCTAGACAATATTCTATTCTTTTTTAATAATGGATCCCTTCATTTGTGATTGTTTGTTTTTAATTCGTGAATATGCTCAAGCGTCAAACGAGTTATAGCAGTTTGAGACAAAATTTACTCAATCGGTTGGTCAATGGACTGTTAGTATTGAGCCCGCGATATGTAATGGTCATCTACCTTCCCCATGGGAATGGATTGGAGGGCGGTGTGTTGGACGCAGGGGGTGGGGGTCGGGGAGTCGGTGGAGCGCGGGGGTTGGGGGGGGGGGGGGGGGGGTCCGTACCTTTCGCATTCATAATTCACCTTTTCACACTTTTACTGTATTCTTTATTCATATTCGATTTTCCATCATTCATCAAAGGCTACAGAAAGATATCCGAAAGCTCATAATTTTAAGTTATTTTAACCAGAAAACACTATTATAATCCGTACTGATGTTTAACCCTGGCTACGCGTCCACTTTTACACGTAAAGGATTATATTAGATTATAATATTGATCTTGTAAAATTATGAGGATCCACAAAACTCTTTATAGTTATAACAAGCGGTAATCACAGATTATGGAGACGCGTTCGAAGGAATTTCCGGCGGAAATGAGTTCCTGAAAAAAAAAACAATAAGGGCGGCTATTTGGAAGACCGTCCAGCAAAAAATGTCAAATTTTACTGCACATAAACCACAGGACAACCAACACGAAATTAGGATCGCGTTCTTCGAACGCGACTAGTTTAAGAGCATTTACAGTGCGACTGTGGACGTCGAAAATAATCGCCCCTCACACGTTTTCTGATCTGAGGAAAATTATGCCAATATAAGATAAATTTGAGTAAAACAAACATTTATATTGCGTTATTTTTCAGCAATCAGAACGTCATCGACTCAACGACCGCGTTCGCGTTTACGTCCGCGGGGGGACTGGAGGCCAGGGATCGCCTTACTTTGGAGGAATGGGTGGGGATGGAGGGGACATAATTGTACAGTGTTTTCCAAACGCCACACTGGGCCACTTCTCAGTCAAGGAAAACAGACGGATCTTAGCCGAGCATGGTACATACTTTTCGTAAGTAAAATGTTGGAGTTCAAAAATAGTGTAATTACATTTGACCAAGTACATTAAGTTCACTTCGCAGACTAATGCATGAGAACTTGAAGCCAAACATGACAAATCCGTTGGTAGCAAGCAGGAAAACGCGCCAGCTGTTCAGGCTTGCTTCATGTATCCATCCATTCATCCATCCATAATGTTAAACACGTTGCGCATGTGTCGACCAAATTACTGAAGATCTCGTAAAATATTTTGTTTGTGTATCGCTTACAGCCTTTTTACAATTGAATGAATATTCCATTCATTAGCATTGTCGGTATTTCCTGTGGTACTGCGTATTATACTGTGCCATGTGATTTCAATAAGCGCCGGCGACCATTCAGATAAAAGCTACTTTCCTGTGGTACTATTTATTATGCTATACAAGGTGGTTCTAACTTTTGAGTCTGTGGATGAAATCCTAAAGCGTGATCATTCAAATGAAAGCTACTGAGCATTATTTATTACATCATTCTATGATGGTGTATGCTGTGTAAGACGGTTCTAACGTTTCTGTCTGTGACAGAAATCCATTTAAATGAAAGCTATTCAGCAGCATGTTCCTGTTTTGCTCTCATCCTTTTTCCCAGTTGAATTCTTCTGCAGTTTGACACTTACAAGAGACAGAGGTTTAATTAGCTCGGTATTTTTCCCTGTATCTATTATACCAGGGGTAAAAAGGGTAAGAAGCAGAAAGGCACACGTGGGCGCGACACAGTCATCCCAGTGCCTATGGGTACTACTCTGTCAACAGATGAAGGCCACATCATGGGAGAACTGGACGAAGTGGGATCCAGGATTCTAGTGGCTAGAGGTGGCCGTGGTGGGTCACCCACGACGGAAGACTGGCGCGGAGAGAAGGGCGAGCGACTCATGATAATACTGGAATCGAGGCTGATGGCTGACATTGCCTTGGTCGGGTAAGAGACTAATGCTGTGTTCACATTAACACCGAAACATGTTTAGAGTAAACGTGGTTTTAACGAAACACGTTTCCCGTAAACATGTGTGTAATTTCTTTGTTCACATTAGTTAATCTTCAAAACACATTCTTCTACATGGAGATTGGACTAGAATTTGAAAATGTTTTTGTATTTTTTTTTTATGAAAGGATGGCCTGCTATTATCAAAACGCCCAAAGACATTTGAATCACAAAAAATATTAATGGTATGATATTTAGAGAAGAAAACTACATCACCCGCAGATGATTTTGGTGCAGGTCTTCTACATGATCTAACATGGAGATCATACTAGAAAAACGTGTCAAAAAAACTCAACCCATATATGACGTAGAGTATGGGAGTCAAGCGAGATAAACATTGGTGGATGGCGAGTGATACTGGACCAACCCTGCAGATTTAAATCTCTATTTCCTTCTCCGTGTGAAAGCTTCAAAATAATGATCATTGTTGTTTGTAGGTTTCCTAATGCGGGCAAATCGAGTCTCCTCAGTGCCATCAGTAAAGCGACTCCAAAGTCGGCAGATTATGCTTGTAAGTAACTTTTCATTAGCTATTCACAAAGTAGAGTATCTAGTAATAAGTGAACCGAATACCGTCTTTCCTCTATTAGGCGCCCCGCTTCAATTAAGGATACAGGGGGGCTGAAATTTGGAAGAAAAACGGTCAAAATATTTTTTTTTTTAGTTTTAAACTAATTAAGTTGAAATGCCGGACATCCGTTTCTTCGAGAAAGAATGAAAAGAAAAGCTCTTATAGATCGAGATAGACAAAATAAGGCCTGGGGCAAACGTCGAATCTTAGTCAAACTTAATTCGTCGAACCTATGAATTTTGAAATGGGCGCATGAGTGGTGCGACGTCTGCCGCAATTAAGTTCGACTCAAATTAATTGGTTCGACTCCAGCATAAGTTCGACTTGCCAGGTCGGATAATGCGACAGTGGTTCGGCGTTTCAGCAAACGCCGTTCTAAACACGCGCTGAACTCAATTCATAAATCATGCAAATTACAAAATAATTGATTCAAATGTGATGGACTGCGCAAACGTCACAAAAATACCGACTCCCCCATCTGCCAAACGCTATTTCCCCCCCTGAAGAGCATGCGCTGTACAAAGACAATTTCACGACCGGGAATGCATGGCGAGCTATCGAAAGTCATTGCTGACATTGCACAGCGTGATGGAAATGTGTTTTTCGTGTTTCACGAACACTAAATATAAATGCTTGAGATGCGAATGCAATAAATGTTAAGTGTTTGAAGAAAACGAGGACGTTGAGGGATGGACAGCCGGTAAAAGCGTTGCTCAGAGCTGTATGTAATGCGAGTCTTCTCTTTCTATTTTTCGCAATTAAATACCAAAGAAAGGCCTGAAGAGCACTGTATTTTGGAATTTCGCTAGCAAGTCCTAGGCAGTAACTAGCCGCGCATCGAGTGAATAGCACGGGGACACGTGCTTATTCCCGTGTTTTAATGAAGTGCAACTTGTGAAATAGGATCGACGCAGGTTCGACGTTTGCTACCACGCTGGAATTAAGTCGACTCTTTGTCCAACCTATTTTTAATAAATTCGACGCGACTTAGATTCGACGTTTGCCCCAGGCCTAAGGTATTTTAAATACCTAAAGTCGGACTGTTTATTGACTATTGACAAGTTTCTGTCATTAATGATTAAAATTTACCGAAAGCTGTCACGCGCTTATTATTCTAAGTCGATCACAAAAAGCTTAACTTTCTAGATCTATTTTCCTTGCAGTTACGACTATGCGTCCCAGCATTGGAATGGTGGAATATGCCGATCATTCACAGGTATAAGAACAGTAAACCACGTTGAGGGCGCTTTTTATTGGGAAAACCATTTTGACATCAATCTCTGTCAAAACTATTTACAAACTTTTAAACAATCCTTTCAACCAAATCAAATAAAACAGTACTCCACTAACCCAACATAAGGCTGTTGTCTAGGTTAACTCTTAGGGCTTCTTACAGCCATGCTCCGTCACGCGTGACCAGTAATCCACAAGACTGAAATGAACATTTGAATATTTCTTTGTAACGTCCGAGATTTGAATGAAACCTTGAAGATCTCTCTAGAAAACACTTTGAAAGTCATGAGTTAACGGGAAAATAACTTTGCTACACACATAAAAAACCTGATATTGTTCGGATATGTAACATTTCAAATAAAATGATCTTTTGTTGCTCATTGTTTCCGAAAATGCGGTAAAATTCTCACGGGAATTCCGAATCTCGGAATGAATTTACAAAATCGACGCGTAAACTTGAAAACTCCATTCAAATTTTCAAAAATACTGGTCATGCGTGACGGAGCATGGCTGTAATTTATGAGTATATTTTTGTCTTCTCTTCACTACTATTCCCACCCTGGATCCAGAGGCCCGTTCTCTGAATATCATGAGTGAAATTAACCGTACAAACGGTTAGAAGAAGCTCGCGAGTTTCTCGGCGCGTTGCGCCTCGTTGTCGCGGCTTCGCCGCTCAAACTCGCCGTTTCCACTAAAAAAAAAAAACCTCTGGCACCCAGGGTATACTATTCCATGCGGACCCCAACAATTAATCCTCCTGTTTATACCTGGTAAATGACAAATAAATACCGTCTTACCTTTTTTTGCAAACCTCTGGCATGTGAACCAATACTGATTATATTTGTAAACGTCCATCTGAATAGAGCGGTTTTCAATTGAGTGTCGAAGTAATTTGGCAATTGCTTTGGTTTTGCCTTGCTACGCTTTGTGATTGGCTAAAAAATCCCGCGCCACTTTCTCAACCAATCAGCGTCGGTAACATGTATTTGCTTCGAGATCTTATTGGTTCATAAGATGACCTGCGTCTGTTGTGATTGGCTAGAGTGATTACTTGGGTTTTGGTTTCACGACACGATTAGACAAGATTAGACCTCCTTTATATCTGAGAAGTTTGCTTTCTTAAAGGGACACCGTCACCTATTTTTAGTATCACTTTGAAAAGCCTCCAAACATTTTTTTTTCAACGGAAACCTTAAAATAATGGTCCAGTTTTGTTAACAAATACTCTACCAGTGCACAGAAACTATATATAGTATTCGTTATCTTTGGCCCCGTTTACACGGGTCCGGACAAATTTTTGCACGGACAAAAACTTGCACGGTTCCACCTTGCGTTTACACGGGACCGGCGGAACTGGACGAATTTTTGAACGGCTAAGTGTGCAAGTTTCCGTGTAAACACCACTGCAATCTGTAACAGAATTTGCACGGATCCATGTAAACACGTGGTCTGGGAACAAAATTCATCCGTGCAGAAATTTGTCCGGACCCGTGTAAACGGGGCCTTTGGCTGCGGATGGCCAGGATGGAAATGGATTGCAACTTGAAAACATTGGCCAATTTTTTCAAGTTCCTCCCAAGAGTCGTGGAAAAATCGCAGAAAAACTTATTATGGTTTGTTCTTCCTTGAAGAAATCACTTGATATTATCTTCTTGGTGTTCTAAAAGCAATTTTATGTTATTTAGCGTATTTTGACCAAAACACAGCAAAATCTGCGTGACAATGCCCCTTTTAAGGAAACAAACGTCTACTTGAACGCGGTATTGTTCTTTGCCTAACGCATTTGCATTATTGTTAGGTCAGTGTGGCCGACCTTCCCGGGCTTATAGAAGGAGCGTCAGTTAACAGAGGCCTGGGGCACAGCTTTCTCAAACATACCCAGAAAGCCAGGGCACTAGCACTAGTGGTATGAACTTGCCACCACACTGTTGTTGTTGTTGTTACTGTTGTCAATGGTGTCAACATCTAAAGAAAGTATTTTTAATATAGTGGAGTAAGACACATTGTAAGACACATTGGCATGTGATGAAAAATATCGACGGAGTTCTCCATCTTGGTATGATATTTTCTGCATTGAGTAAAGAAGAATACATCCCATCCAAGAAAAAATAGTGATATTATTTATCTTGTTGTGTTACGGAAACCAGTGGAGATAGTCGTCGACTTTGCTTATGTTTATCATTGACTTACACTAATCCTCTATTGAAACATTTGTAACTTTACCCTACCATACTGCGTCTTTCAGGTGGATATCGATGGATTCCATTTGTCAGATAAATATCCAGCCAGGACAGCATTCCAGAACGTTTTTATTTTGCTCAAGGTATTTTACTACCTTTTAAAAATTAAGATACTAAATGTGATGATCTGGACGTCTCTATGCCTTATCAAAATATATAGTTTTAGATTTTTTAATTTTTGGGTTATGAAATCCATGTATCACCTTTTGATATTACCAATAGCTTTGCACATTTAAAATGCGGAAAAACAGAACTAGACACATTTCCTCTAATTTTATCTGATTCCTAAATAGTTTTTAAGTCAGTCTTCAAGAATGTCGAACGTGTAATTACATAATCAAGGAATCAGGCAAAAATAGCCAAAGATAGATTGCCTTAACATCAAACGACACTTTCGAACCTCAAGTGAAATCCCTCTTTATTTATTTATTTATTTATTTATTTAGGAACTGGTTTTGTATGACAAGGAACTGTTGAATAGGCCTAAGATGCTTATTGTTACAAAACTTGACAAAAAAGGAGCGACCAACAGATTTCAAGAGTTACAGCAGATGTTGCAATCTGTTCAAGAACAAGGTAAACCATACTCCATACTTTTTTCTTTCCTGATATTCACCGATATACTCCCGCAGACGGGTATGGAAGGTGCAGGCCTTTTTTTTCTTGGAACAACATTAACCTGTCAGGTGTCCTTCGGGTGCACAGTTCCTGGAAACCCAGAAAAATGCAGGACTTTCCAGAAAAAGAGTGTGTTGGATATTTGTTAACTCACGCCTGCAAGTTTGACAGGCAAAGCTGAATTTTATAGAAGCAAGACATTACATATACAAAATACTAATTGTGCACTATTTCGCACCAACTGCGATTCCTGAAAATAGCAATGGGTTCTGAGAGCATCAGATGAAGCATGGTTGTTGTTGTTGTTGTTTTATGTTGTATAATTGGGCACCGGTGATGTGATAAAAAGCTGAGGAAAATGTTATGACTTAACCCTTTCACTCCCAAGAGTGACAACAATGAAATTTAAAGAAAAATTCCAAATTTCATTTTGTAAAATATTGAAAAACAAATTGCACCATGCCAAAGTACTGTTAAAGAGGTTTCATTTGGATGGTTACACAATAGGATTTTGTCCACAGACTAAAAAAAATAGGACTACACTACATGTCTCCATAATTGACTCTGGGAGCTGGTGAAAGGGTTAAACTGCAATAAACTAGTGTCCCACCCAGGGATAGTTATTATATTTCGAGTGGCTTCTTTTAGAGAATCCTGTATTAAACGCAAGTCGGCAGTGTAGTCCTTTACCCTGACATATTATGCATTAAATTTACAGAAACTCTGTTCTCCGTTTTACAAGAAATACGTTCAAGTTGTGCAATGATCCAGGAAAGTACAGACTTAATGGACTTAGCTGATGAACTTAATAGGACTCGTTTTGATTTTATAATACCTTTTTCCGCCTTCACGTCCTTTGGCTTAGAAGACGTGCGAGACAAAATCAAAGCTCTGCTATAAATAAAATTATTGTCTTCTTTGTATTGAATAAAAAGAGTTTAGATGAATCAATTGACTGTTTATTGACCATGAACCAATTGACTATTAATATCATATTCAGGGTAAGGATAATACTACAGATTCTTATTATGAAATATTAATCAAATAAATCCTATATATGATTAAATTGAGAACTGCAAATGGGAGAATAATGGACCTCTTGTCAGCTGGTTAGATGGCCTGCAATGATGTAATAGTTCCTTTATTGGAACCAGTCAAAACGCCATTCTTTTCTCCAGTTAATTTGCAAGAGGGTCTCAACGGGGTTAACTGTCAGCCGTAAAACAGCCCAAAATTTAGTCGTTAGGCGTAAAAATTGAAATATTTTAACCGTTAGGCGTAAAAAATGTTAACCGTAAACAATATTTCTAGCCATGATTTGTCATTTGCCATCTCTTGTTACGTTAAGACTGTTATGTTGTTGTGAGAGTTCGTGTCTTGTCCCAGAATGGTCGACTAAGACCTTAAATGTGTTTTACAACAATGGGAATTAATTTTTAACTTTTTAAAATATAAATTAATTTTTAACTTTTTTAAAACAATGGAACTGATTAATTTTTAAGATTTCTGTTAACCGTAACGGGAAGAAATTATCCCGTTAACCGTAAAAACGCCAAAATTTCAACCATTTACCGTAAAAGCCACCGCCCCATTGCTGCTTGAGTTGCTTCGGACTTCAATTTGATACCTTGTTATTCCAGCTATTTCTTGGATGTAAAATGGCGCTGTACTTTCTTTTGTTAAAAATTCCTCATTCCACGCATTAGTTTTCAATCAAGCCTCGAAGTATCTGGTTTAGCTGAGAGCGGAAGATTGCGGATTTCCGCGCTGTAGGGCACGATCGTGCGCGATGGCGTGTTTTGCTTTTCCCCTTTCTAGTGTGCCTACACTTGCATTTACCTCTCAGTAACAAATCAAAGGCTCCTTGCGAGCCAAGTCGTGAATATGAAACAACCATCGGACCTTTTCCTACCCTACACAAGGTGGGTCCTCTTAGATTGTACATGTTATGACTACTTCCCTTATGTTGCAGATCCACGTGTCAATATCTTTTACCAAAGAAGGACCTCTAAAACCTTAATGTGTAGCTGAGGAAGTCCTGGGTTATTCTCCAGAGCGTATAGCAAACACGTGGCAGGTAAAATCCACTGTGATTTTTATCAACAATGCTTTAAAAGATGAATTACAGTCCGTACTGTGCAATCTCAGCTCGGCAATGTTTGTCAGCCTCAACACGAAGGAATGTGTTTACTAGCGAAAATGAAAATTACGGGACAAACTGACGTTTTCCTTCATTATTACAGTTATTATGTTAGATATCCTTGCCAAACAATAATAACAAGTAAAAGAACCCCAACGTTTTCCCAAACCGACGTTTCATCTCATCGAACATTCGTTAACACAACGACCGTAATGGCGGACTTGGTTTACTCTCATTTTAATACTCCATGTATGCTATTACCGAAATGTAACATATCAATAAAAAGAAAGAAAACAAAAGCACAGCAAAACTTTATAATGCATCACTGTGATAACATTTGCTGGTGATGAAAATGTTTCTTTATCTAGTTTCTCGTCATTATGTGGACGCGAGTAGTCTTGGGTTACAGAAATGTTTAAAAACCAGAAGGAGTTCGTGGATTAAAATTGTTTTAACCGTATTCAGGTGTGCGTTTCTCAAAACTCCCGAAGACTGTGCAGGCTGTGTACCAAAAGAGATTCAATTTTCGTTCGTTTTGAAAACTACTTTTTAAGCAATAACATCCTAAGTTGACGAGAAACTTTGCACTGGTTTTCAAGTTAAAATCTTTACCGCCACTTGAAACAAATTGAATTTCAAAAACAGCTTTCGGGACCGAAAAGTCTTTGGAAGTTTTGAGAAACGCACGCCAGGCCCGCGCTTGCATTTTGAACATCATATCTCTGTCAATAACTTTATCACCACAAGATGAGATATGACATTCTTTACGTGAATAAAGTGTAATCGAAAATGAAATAAAGCGGATATGATTATTTCTAGATTTACGTAAATGAATCCCTTTTTTATGTCACACTTGTACCAAAAAGTCACGTCCTTCCATTTAAAAAAAAATAGTAGATGTGTCTAAACTAACTCGTCAATATTTTTTTTTTTATAATAAACATTTTGTAAAAGGAATGGTTTTTCATCCACCGGAATAGCGTCGCGCTGACAACAAAGAAGACTGGGAATTATGTGTTAAAGCTCTTGAGATTTAAAATACATGTTAGGTTTATTTAATTTGAATCTCACGTACTTTATTTTAAACGTTGGTCTTTTATTAGCTAGAGAACATGATCAGTGACTTATGAATGACAGCTGACGTATTTTATGTTAATAAAGGAAACATGCGTGGCTTCTTGAATATTGATACCACAAAAGGAAGCTAGAAGTCGAGCTTTTGCAAAGAGAAATATAGGTTTAGTTTTCTTGGCGACAAAAGAGAAAATATAGGGATGGCATGAAAAGAGTATTGCGAATGTACTGTTTAGTGATATTTGCATAAGTCTATGTCAAGTAATGTCGTCAAGCATTCAGTGACTTTGTTTAAAGTTTCTTGAAGTCGATTAATAATTCAACAAGAACAACATAATACCGAACGTAGCAAATGCAAAGATGCATATAAACTTGTGGCGAGCAACATTACTGGCGATTTTTTTTCTTTTTCTTGGCAAAATGATGTTAATAGAAATTCTGAACTCGAGAAGGGTATGTTTTAATTGTTGAGTATTTGTCTGCACAATCTCCCGCGCTTTACTTTCTCAGTTTTCTAAACGCCACATATCAAGCCTTTGTCTATTACTAATAACATTTGTCAATTTTGATTGGCGAAGCTATATCTAAACAAATATCTTGGCAACGGATTATTACACCAGAAAAGACCACACATGATAAACTGTCAGATGAAACTACAGTGATCGTTTTTGTGGTCGGAATTGCCTCGAAATGGAAAACAAATTTGACTCAAAGACTGGCCAAGGTTCCACCCCTCTAAGGATATTTTCCATTTCAACCGCTAAAACAGATAACAGAAAAGTAGACGAGGAAGAGATGGATTTTAATAGTGCTGGCAGTGATGTTTCTAGTGCCGTTGAAATGACAAAAGAAAGAATTGAAAATCTTTCACATTCATGGACTGAAGGTAATTGGGCCTTCCGTCGAGATGACGTGGACGAGGAAATTCCTTCATTCGAAGTACGCTACGAAGCTATGAAGCGAATTTTTCCATCGCTCGGTCAAACAGACGGACGAGCCAGCCGCTTGGAAACACCAAGGACCCCTGACGGGCGTACATCTGCGATTGGCGAAGCTGACAAAGGCGAAAGCGACGAATTTTATGTGAAACTTCAGGAGGCTGTGGAGAAAAGAGTGGCCGATAACTTCTCGAGATTGTCGAATCCTAGTATGGCTTCAGGGGACTTCTTCCCCATGCCTGAAAATGGCAAGCCGCCGAAAACAGCGACATCTGATGAAAAAGGCGATCGTGGAAAACAGTACTACTTTCCTGAGCTTCGTAGTTTGATCGAAGGCAGGATAGAGGAAACTAAAGTTGAAACGTTGACCAACCGATTAGAGCGTGAATTGATGCGAAAGCAGCATCTTTGCAATGAGCAGGCCTTGATGCTGCAAATGTTAATGAACCGGGTTCAAGATCTAGAGAAACGGCAGCCAAGGCGAGGGACAACTGCTCCTTCAAATGGATGGTCCCGACACCCCCGTGGAAATCAATGCATGTGCTGCCACACCAGCAACTACATCGTGGAGAAGGCGACACAGACACCAAGTGAATTTCATGACGCCGAAGGTGTCTATGTTATGGTCGCACGAAATTCCGGCGCGAAAGCTAAGAAAGTGCAGAGGAAGGTTGCGTTCGGCTATCCCGAGCGGGTAACCGAGGAGAAAAAGGTGTCGACGCTTTTGAACAGAAAGATTGTGACACAGCATATGGAGTTCTTACCGCCTATCCCTGAACCATATGCCAAAAAGAGACCTCGAGACGCCAAGAAACCAGGGTGGCATACATTGTGAGTGATAGCTCTTGGTTGCCGCCAGTTTTTCATTTTTATATAAACAAGAGCGCATAAGGGACACATTTTGTTAACTGCAAGAATTTCATGTAAAACTGCTTAGCCTACTTGTTCCTATCCATGTCAGCTGCGAGGATATATATATAGTTTGAAAAAGATAAACACTGATATGCAATTTCATATTATATCAGTTTTACTTTAAAAGGTAGCTCATAACAAATTATGTACCTTAAATGACTCAATCCATCAGTTATTTTGTGTTTAAAACCACATGGATAAAGTGAGAGATAGTTTTGCTACTTGGAAGCATCCAATTATAGCTTCGTTACTTTCTTGTTACTAAACAATTAAAACAAAAGAACGCGTCTTTTTGGAATCGACGTTTTCCATTTTTACACATGAATTCAAGACTGCAGAAACAATATGATATAGAGACAAATTCTTCACTAAAATCATTTATCCTAATTACCATTTTTTTTTAATAGCACAGTACCATTAATGTAGATCTTGGCTATTTTTTAAGGATTTCCATTTTCATAGAATTAATGTCGTACTAAACGGAAATATTGTTTAACTGTTTTAAGGTACTTTTCGTTTTCTTTAAAATTGACATTTCTCAAGATTTTGATAATTAATAGCTTCTGGTAGGATTGAACTTTGCTAAGTTCGTATTAGAAGCGACAGTTCTTATTGGTCTATAAGCTTGCCTTATGTTCTCTCAGGGCAATAAATACTATTATTATTTCTCATCTATTTTATATAAAGTAATCACATTCATACTTTCAAGAGGTCACAGTTTTAGAGAAATTATGAAAAGGTTATATTCACTCAAATAGATTATGAAAAGTAATATTGGTATAGAATTACCAAGTACAGATTAAGTCATGTTGTGTACAGAAATTTTAAAGGTTTCAATATTATCCGAGAATTGTACATATAGCTGTCAACTATGCTACGTCGGAATAAACTTGTTGGATGAATTATCCAACAGCTGCAGTTGAGGCACCCTATAACGTTGACTGAGGGTCGTCAAGGCAAGGTTCCTGGTCTCCAACGCTCAATCTTTCATGAAAATGGTTATACACACCATAGCATCAAATTTTATCTCGGAGTATATGATAACAGCAATGCAAAGTCGGTAAGCTATCGTATTAGGTAGTTTCCAATAAAACAAAGTTCTCATAAAACAGGAATGTCACAAAATGTTTTACTTATCGCATGCAGCTCTCATGAAGTCTAATCTTGAGTCCATTACAATAATAATGATTCCTGTTCTTACTCTTCTTGTTAACTAGTATTTTTCTGTGGTATTTGTCTCTGATATTTCTTTAGCTCGTATTTTCAAGCAAGCATCAATGCAGAATGTATAACTCATAAAACCGGATGCATATAATTTTAGAAGAGATTTAATTCTTCTTTGAAGTTAGGCGAATATCTCATATTACACGATTTGTTTTGCTCAAATAGTTTTTAGCCATTGAGAACAGGTGGAAAAACTTGTTTTTGTTAATATCAGGAATAACAATAACAGCTAAGAAAAAGGGAGATCCTTGAAGCCAAGGAAGCCGACAACAAAAGTTAATTTCTGGTTCTGAAAAATGTGTTTGACATGTGTGTTTGTGTGTGGAACATTGAAAGGATAGTTTATTTGACTAAAATCTGTTATTTTAAATTCATATGTTCAAGCAAACATCAATACAGAATGGATAACTCATCTGATGGATATAGTTTTAGAAATTGTTTAATTCTTCTCTGAAGTTAGGCCAGTATCTTTATGTATTACACGATTTGTTTTTTTCTCAAATCGTTTACAGCCATTGAGGACAGGTGGAAAAACGTTTTTGTTGATATCAGGGATAACAATAACTATTAAGAAAATCATGCATGAGAGAGATCCTTGAAGCTGAGGAAACCGACTAATATGTGTTTTGACTGGTACATTGAAAAGAAAGTTATTTGAATAAACTCTGCAATTGTAAGTTCATAGACTGCTTTCAAGAAAACTGCTTTCAAGCAAACATCGGATGCATATAACTTCATATTAAAATTATTTAATTATTCTCTGATGTTCGGCGAGTATCTTATATTACACGATTTTTTTTCTAATATCGTCAACGCTATTGAGAACACGTGGAAAAACTTGTTTTTGTTAATATCAGCAATATTGAGAGAGATCCTTGCTGAGGAAGCCCACTACAAAAGTTAATTTCTGGTGTTGGCATATGTTTTGACAGGAAAATTGAGAGGGAAGTTTATTTTTTGAATAAAATCAGTAATTGTAAGTTTAATTGAACACCAGCATAGGTTTCATACACAGGAGAGAGGAAACGCCATTGGTTAAAAGACTTAGATTTATTACAAGGGAAATTCAACAACTTTCTAAGAAGATTGTCCGGCTATCTAGTTAATATATCCTTTTGGGACATTTTTTTAAGAAATTTGGAATGTTTTTTATTGATATCTATTCAGATTAATTTACGCCCTTTCATAATTAAGGCTGACGTAATTTATAGGCCACATGGCCGGATAGACTCTTTTTTTCAATGAGGCTATAGAACTCTGACTCCAGTGTATAAATGACCACCATACGCGTTTTGTTCACAGCTGTCAATATGCGAATATTTGTTTACAAATATTGCCTCATCAGCATATGCGGGCCTCATTCCATAATTTAATCGAACTACAAAAAAAATCAACTCCAAAAAAGAAAAAAAAGGTGAATAGCACAACTCTGAAAATTTGAGCTCGATATACTATATACTCTTTTTGCAATGCTGTTTTAAACACCCACTGATTTTATGCATGGTTCATTGGCACTTTTTCCACCCAACAATTCTGCAGTTTTTGATAGCTGATATTTCCTTGAAAATTACATACATACATACATACATACATACATATTTTATTGTAACTCCCTAAAAGGGTTTTTCAGTTACAAAGTGGATAAAATAAAATACAAAGAATAACAATTAATAAAATGCAAAGAGCTAAACATTTCCAGGTTACTAAGCCGATTAACAAGCTCTTTCAACTTATTTTGATCGAAATCAGTTCGTACCTTCTCTAATAAATTCGTATGCTAATAAAGGAAAGATTCGCAAAGATTCGCCTATGCCCGCCGTACCGGCCACAGTGGTCGCATTCCCCGTTATGCGGAGACAATTTCAAGTCAAATCCTTGGGGTATGTTCCGGGAGGGGCTACATCGATAATAACGATTGGAATTGATGGAGACGCTAATAATATTAATAATAATTAACGGACGCGATAGCAGAAAATTTGTTATGAGTTGAAGAAATAACACAACAATTTTCAATTTGCAAGACATGTTTCGGCAAACTTATGCCATCTTCAGTTGCAGAAGCTCGTTACAATTTGAATATCTAAAGTTATAGAAGTAGTAACAATTTGAATATGCTAATTACGGCAGTTTAAATGGAAGCTAAATGTGACAAAAGAACAATAGGAAAGAAACAGAACTAGCAAAAATGACAACTGAACTAAATGGAAAGTGACAAGTTTGCATGCTTCACCTGTTGATTTAGAATAGGTTTCTCCCACTTTATATACATTGCCTCCTTAATCTTTAACTGGAAACCAGAGGCAGCGGTATCAAGGATAGTAAAACATTCCGTAGAACAGGACTCTCTGCAAGTTTGAGATGAAGCAATGTGTTTGTAGACATGAGAAACCTTGTCCGATACAAGGTGCTCACGGACGCGAGTATAGAGAAGTGGCGAGTAGTTTCGCCTATGTAACAGGCATTACAGCCAGCACAAAGAAACTTATAAATTACCCGAGATCGGAGGCCTTGAGGCACGGAATCTTCTACGTTGAAAAAAATGCCTAACTTTAAAAGTGGAAAAAGCTAACTTGATGTCAAGATCTGTGCAATAATGATTAATTAAAGTTGGGCATTTTTTCAGCGTAAAAGATTCCGTGCCTCAAGGCATGTCTTGCAAATTGAAAATTGTGTTATTTCTTCAACTAATAATAATTAAATAATAATAATCGAATATTTGTGCAGGATAACCCTTCCGTACTACATTTGTATAGTACTGTTATGATCTGTTATCAACGCGGTCCTGTTATCTAAAAATATATTCATAAAACTAGAAATACGTGTCTCGCAGAACCTCGCGAAAGTCGCCGTTCTCGCTCCATCCAGCGGAGTTTCGGCAGTAAATCTTCTCAGGCAAGGATATTGCTGTTCCTTCTCATTTGCATGAGAAATTGGCCGTGTTTCACCGACAAAAAAATCATTTTTTTTCACAGACGGTGAATAAACACGTCAGCTCTTCATGAATAAACATCGCCTGCGCGCGCTAGCGGTCGAGATTCCTTTTATACTGAGGCATCGACGTCACACTGCATGACGTCCGTCAATTGGAGCTTTGTCGCGGTTTTGTTGCTAGGCAACTGCAGGACACCCTCGGGATATATATAAAGTCAACCCGAGATTCCATCGCCCTACAGCGATCCACGCGCGATCCCCACGCGCGACAAATTTATAAACCTCGCTTCGCGAGGAAAAAGCAAATAATGCTCGAAATTACAAACTAAATAAGAAAACTAACCTCTAACCCTAACCTTCACCTTAACCCAAAAACATTAAAAAATGCAATAAAGCCTAACAAGTAAAAATCGTCCAGCGCTTTCCTAAATTCCTAGAGTTTATTTAAAATCGATGCACCTAAAAAATAAAAACTACCGCGCGCGAAATCATGTTTGACCTTTGGAAGTTTTGCTGTCTTTTCGTTGTTTCTAGTGTTTGCGTTGTGATTTAATCGTTCGAAGAAATTTTTAAACGGAGAACACACAGTTCCTTGAAGACAATCACCGACAAGAGAGCACGCTCTCTTAATTAAAAAAGTTGTTAATTGAAAAAAAAAAAAAATGGAAGATCACAGTTTCGCGGACTGGATTTCGGGGATTTCTATTCTCATTGCAGCGGACCATGCGTTTACGGGACTCATTCAAGACTGTTATGATCACAACATGTTAATACTGGCATAATCATCGTTCTGTAGATTCGTTGCGCACTGAAGACATCAATAGTAGAGCGAGTACGCCGTGACAGGTTGACTCTTCCTGCTGTTTTCTTGTAAACTTTGTGAAAATGAGTGTCAAAATTTAGTGTCGGGTCCAAATGCACGCCGAGGTACTTGCAACTAGTAAACACGTAAGTCTTCCCCCGCATTATCACATTGACTCGTGTTGAATTCCACCGGTACTTAAAAAATGATATTCAGGTTAATAAAGAGAGACACAAAAAGTGGGTTTTCTTCTTTTATTTACTTTTTTTGTATACATCGCTCATGTATACACCGGTTCAAATTTTTCATTTTCTTTTTTCCTTTGTCCCAGAATATGGAAAATGAATCTGGGACAAAGCCGGAAAATAAAAACTAAACTGATTTGAAAATTTTTAAACCAAAGAAAAATTTGAACCACAACATATACATGTGCGTGTATTCTTTTTCGTTCTACTAAAAAAATTCCGCTATATTGACGCAACACACTGCCTTAGAAGATAACCGTGCGCCACTTACTTAAAGCACCATGTTTATAAATTTTTATACTTACTATAAGCCATAATTTTATAACATTGTTTTAACCTATCATTGAAATCAGTGTTGATTATTACGGGACAGCCTAAGGTACAATTGTACCCTTATTGTCTACAATTACCATCTACATACCTCAAGAAATATAGGACCTTAATTACCTACTTAGTATACATCCTATTTTGTAATACTGATTTGTTTTCTATTATTAAGTGTTGGCTATTACAGTCTCAGCTATATACCACTGCAGCAACTCCATTCTAAATTACTGTATGCTGTATACTGTGGAAAAAACGCAACCTACATGTAACATGTGCTATACTTGCTACTTTAAGAATAAAAAAGGTAAAAAAAAAATTGAAATGGGTATCGGGAGACGTTTGTTTACCTTAGCAAATCCAATTACAAGCAAAACAATCACGACTCCTTGCGATCTTGTTCTTTTTGTTCTATTATTTTTCCGCTTCTTTATTTCTCTATTTAATTGTTTTGTGTTTTTTTATTTTTGGATTTTGTCTTGGGGACAATATTTTCCTTTTAAGGAATTAATATCCCACAAACCATTTTAAACTGAGCCTATTAATCAGAAAGGAAGATTCTACTGGTTTAACAATACCAATAACTAAATTTGCAGTCAAAATGTTTCATTTTGACCATTGTTACCAACTTTTGTTTCAGTTTAGCACCCACCCCACCCCACCCCACCCCATCCCCTCCTCCCACCCTTACAAACAAGGTTACAATTGACTGGCTCTCAACGTTGGGAGTCCCAAAGTGATAGCCCTTTTCTTGTTATTTTTGTTTTAGATTGTCTCGAACCGGCATTCTAATCAAAGTTTTGCTATTAGGGCATGTTATAATTTTTGATTTATAGAATTAACTCTAATCTTGCCAGATTTCATCGCCTTCTTTTATGTTGTGTTATAATTACATGCTAAGAACCCATTATTGGTCTACAAGATAACTGGCAATTATACATAATTTTTGATCATCTCCAAATGAAAGATACATTGATTAACTAGAAATACGTGTATCGCAGAACCTCGCGAAAGTCGCCGTTCTCGCTCCATCCAGCGGAGTTTCGGCAGTAAATCTTCTCAGGAAAGGATGTTGCTGTTCCTTCTCATTTGCATGAGAAATTGGCCGTGTTTCACCGACAAAAAAATCATTTTTTTCACAGACGGTAAATAAACACGTCAGCTCTTCATGAATAAACATCGCCTGCGCGCGCCAGTGGTCGAGATTCCTTTTATACTGAGACATCGACGTCACACTGCATGACGTCCGTCAATTGGAGCTTTGTCGCGGTTTTGTTGCTAGGCAACTGCAGGACACAATCGGGATATATATAAAGTCAACCCGAGATTCCATCGCCCTACAGCGATCCACGCGCGATCCCCACGCGCGACAAATTTATAAACCTCGCTTCGCGAGGAATTACATATCTTACATCATATCTGTGTATCGAGACAATAGCATTGCCTCTCAGTGACTCTCGAGGGACACTAACAATATATCCTGATAGACCGATTAGAAAGACGAGTTTGCCGTAAACACCTGAACCCTGTCCAAGTCGTCATCGCCAAGACTCTCAGGTGTCCTTAACTACCTCCGTTATTTCAATCTGATATTGTGCTCTGATATTGTGAAATTGTGCTATAAGTACTCATGAGTTTAAACGCGGGGTACATTTCATTTAGCGTTATACATTTTATAAGAATTCATCTTATTCATCTACTATACTTTTGTGAGAAAACAACAGACAAAGGAATGACCAGTACCCACTTGATTGGATGCGATCACTCGTGGGCAAGTCATCCGGGAATAAGCTCGTGCATTTTTCACAGACTTTTTAAAACTTTACTCGAATTTCTTCCAGTAAAATAAAAACTTTAGCTTGTTGCTTAAGCTACTACTTAAGAATAGGATTTTTTTTTCACTAAACTTATATCAAACAATAAATGAAGTCAATGTTGAAATTTGTATTATTCGATGTCTATGATTGAAGCAAGTTATTGCATCAATTATATAACTTGAAAGCTGACGAAACTTGTGGAATGAACTCGTATTCTGCTTATGATAAAAACATTCAGTATATACAGATCATTAAATATATACAGATAAAAATACAGGCAAACAATTTACAATGGCTTAGGATCACTTCGTTAGTATTATCTTCATTGAGAAAGGCCTGCTTACCATAACCCCAAAGTCATAAAAAGTGCTAAGATTTATTTCATGCCAAGAGTAATTAAAAAATAATATAGTAGGTTAGTAATCTTTATATAATTGGATCACTGGCTCGTACCCTCCGGTTGCTGGAACAGCGGATGGCGACATATTGGGCATGTGCGCCTGTAAAGAACGGAGAATTCTAATCAAAAGTAATTACAACAATTTTATTTTTGTTAGTTAAATCAACGTTGATGTCAGTACCGTCTACATTCGTATAAAGAGAAACTGAAGTCATCGCTTTTATCTCAAAAAACTTAATATTTGAACCTAGTAAAAGTAAGCAAAGTCGCCTTCGAGACACATGTGGCCCACACGAGTAACAGGTGGCCCACACCGCCGGAGCTTAACCCGATTTCTGTACCATGAATCATTTACGCGTATTGCCACTCCCCCTGGATGGTATGCTATTCCATCGCTGGATTGCCCCCAGGATTATGTCGCCGCTACCCATTTATACACCAGTGCCCGGTTGTTCGAAAGCCGGTTAAATCCTAACCTCGGGTTAAATCTCTTTAACCTGAAATTAAGTTTTAACCGCAGGTTAATTATGTTGTTCAAAAACAGGTTAAGGCTAACCTCTGGTTAAACAGCGGGTTAAATTTAACCCTATCTAGGTGGGTTAAAAAACTAACCTCGGGTTAAATCTAACAAATATTCTATGATTTACGGCAGCGAAACGTTTTCAAAAATATCAATAAATTCATGGAAGATGAATAACGTCCTCACTATAGCTGGGCGACAACGTTCTTTTTGTATGACGGGTTGTGAAAGAGCGTTATAATGGCGAAATTGGCTCCAACGAACGCTGAACTCGTCACTAAAACGATGTGGTGGAAAAATGACAAGCGAGCGTGCAGTCGTCAAATTTAAACTCCGACGGTTTTCCCTGGTTTAGTTTCTATCTTTTAAGAGACAAATAGGGTTCTTAAAAATCTATGAAGAGCTTTTTTTACTTTTGAAACAATAGAGCAACGGTAGCAATTATTCTGAACTCCATCGAATCAGCAGAAAGTTTGCCTTTACTTATTTGAGCTACCTCCGTCTCCCCTAAAATTGCAACCAAACTCCAAGAGAAACTAAACCGGCATTAAATCTAAGAAAAGGCCTGCAAGCTGTTTCAGTATTCAGTATGAAGTTTTGTGTTTTATCGGAAAATATTTCTTCAGAGGCCATTTTTGCGAACTTGCTCCATAAAAACTGGAAAATGGCGCCGGCCGCTTCGAAACTATTTTTTTTTTCGAACAAGGAATCAGAGAATTTACTCTGTGTGTAAATTACAGTGCCGAGGTCAACCAATACATTTTCCTGTACTGAGCGTTAGCCCTAGTACGGAAATGAGGGAATACACGAGGGAAAGAAAACAATCTTTGACCTCGGTGGGATTCGAACCCGCGACCTCCGGATTAGATCCTCCGTCGCTCTACCGCTTAGCCACGAGGCCGTACGGGATTTTTTTCTTTCCCTCGTGTGGTCCCTCATTTCCTTACCAGGGCTAACGCTCATTACAGGGAAATTTATGGGTTGACCTTGGCACTGTAATTTACACACAGAGTTAATTCTCCGATTCCTTGTTTGTATCACCAGTGCTACGTGGCTCAACATTTATTATTTTTTCGCCCTATGTTCCAGCGTGCGAAACTGAAAGTGATTTTATTTTAAACACATTTTCACAAAAATGTATATTGGCTTTTTTCTCTATTTTACGCCACTACACTGATCCCATCGTGTCAGCACTGCAATATTAAAACACAAAGGAATTGTGTCCTCTTATTACAATTTTCTATGAAATAACGAAGTAAAAATATACTTCAGTAAAAAAGCATGTTTTATTAATCCGCCTTTCTTTCAAATGATACAACAAGTCTGCTGCATTTTTCCAAAGTTTTCGCGGGATAATGTCCGAGAATCCAAGAAAACTGTCGCCACATGTAAGTTTAAGAAATAAACAGACAAGCGGCTTGTTGGAATGATAAACTCTAGATCAAATTAATTCCAGTACTTTTCCACTTACTTTTTCATTTTTGACTCCAATTAAATAACCTTCCAGATGTCAGTCTAAAGTTGTTGTTTTTTTCACGCAAACGACCTCCACAACACTAGTTAATATTTTCAAGTTGTTTGAAAATAGAAAGATAAGAATAAAAATCCGTTAATGTGAGTTGTTTTTCCTTTTTGTCTGTGATGCTTGACTTTGAAATTCTCGAAAAATTCTTCTCAGAAGAGCTACTATTCGGCCACAAATAGAGTTAACTTTAAATTCTACAATATTTCACTATTTTATACTCGAAACATTCTGAATGGATCGGGCGAAGTAAAGCGACTTCAAACTCTTTCAAAACAACTTCTAAAGAGTATTATGATATACTAACCGTAGGTTAGCGGTGGTTAACCCGAGGTTAACTTAATCGGTCCGCTTACCGGGCTTTGAACAACGCCATTTCAACCTCGGGTTAACAAATCCGCGGTAAAGAAATTTAACCTCCGGTTAGGCCTAACCGGAGGGTAGTTTAACCCTGCTTTCGAACAACCGGGCCCTGGGTGGAGAGAGACAACGTGGAGCAAAGTTTCTTGTCTATGGAAACAACACGACGGCAGAGACCAGTCTCGAACCACCAACTTTCAGGTTGAAAGTCCAACGCGCCAACCACTTCACCACCACCCCTCTATACTCAAATCTAAATCGACGACACGGAATCGTTACGAAGACCACAACAAACTCCAACGGTCAGCAGAATCTACTGACAATGCTGCACTGCCCTTTTTGTGCGGCACTGTAACGCTTTCAAAAGAAGTATACTTTTGATTGCGATTCTGTTATTCGTTAACTGTTTAAAATGTCTGATGGCATTGATTCTTGCTCAGTCGCGCACTATTTTTTTGAAATACATGTAACCTTCTTCACATTTCTTTCACGCATAATTCAGTTACGGTCTTGTTACAAAATTCATGTCTTACAAATATTACCTTGCTGATTATCTGGAATGATGTTGCAGAAAAATATCAGTGAACATTTATATACTACTGCGAGTATCACAAACAATACAATAAGGTTTTTGCTTGTTAAGAAGAAGCTGCGAACTGTAAATAATACTTACACTCCGTTTTGTATCATGGCAATGGCGCAGTCTTTGTGAACTTTATGGGAGCAAGGAAGAATTTGACAGCCACTAAAAGCGTCCTAAATCATAAATACAAAATATCATTTTTTTAGGTACATGGTTTATATAGGCCCGGGTTCGATTCCCGGCCCGGCGTCATATGTGGGTTGAGTTTGTTGTTGGTTCTCTCCTTGCTCCGAGAGGTTTTTCTCCGGGTACTCCGGTTTTCCCCTCTCCTCAAAAACCAACACTTCCAAATTCCAATTAGATCTGGAAAGTGTCCACAATTAGTACTCACGTACCAAATACTTTGACACTTCAATAAATTGATTTTATTTTTTTTGTATAGGATATTCTAACACGATAACGACTTAAAGACAACCGTTCAGTTTGGTAATTTCACTACTAGCAATACGTCATATCTGAACCAGTTCAGAGAAGTTTCATTTGCCTACATGTTTATCCGTATGTTATGTATCATGGACTCTTGCTTGGGTTATCCCTTCACCATTTATTCATTCCATCAACGTTGTTATTATCTTAACAACAGCAAAATTGTCCAGCCTTCGCTTCAGATTCTTGGACCAAATTCCAATGAAGACTGTTTGCAATGAAAAAATCTACAGTTGTCATTGTGATTTTTGAAATGAAGACACGACAGTGGCTGTTCAATACTCCGCTAACAATTACATTACACACTGCATTCAGTTTTAATCAGGGAAACAGAAACGAAACAATTGGATTAAAACACCGAAATTACAAACTTTCTTGAGACGTTTGCCAGGAAAACGACGTCTGTTTAAAACGCAGCTGTTAAGCCCTGGTCAAACGGGAACGGAATTCAACGCAAGTTGTAAACGGATAGCTTGCGTTTACTTGCGCTGGGTGACCAAACACAGTTGCAAGTTGACTTGCAAGAACGCGCAAATTTATTCCGCAGCCTGGTCCCACGCGATAAAACGGTCCTGGCCAAGCAAAGTCGCAAGTGTTCCCGCTTGACCCGGGCTTTTACACCAATTTGCAATAAAATAATTGAAATTCCGTAACTAAGGCGAACAAAACAAAAATCTCACTTCCAGGCAAATACAGCATTCATCATGTCCGGAATCTGGTCGGCACTTGTGTTTACCCTGAAGTCGTTTGTCCAGGCAGACGTTGCATACGTCACAATGAAACGACTTGTCACTGTGAATTCTAAAGAGGGACAAAAATTCATTATTTTAATCAGAACAATTTCTGCGTCTGATTCTAAAGTCTTTTGCATAATCTAAGGGAAGTGTGAGCAGAGGTATATCTGTTACAACGATCGAGGAACGCTTTGGAAACGCCTGTTTAGATTTATATGACAGAACTTTCGGCAGTACTTTTAGAGCCCTGTAGGAGAATCCTTCCATGCATTTATGTATCTTAATCGGGTAGAATGCCAAGTCTGGCCGATTAATAAAATGAGTAAGTGATTCTCGGTCACGTTTTGACGCCTGTTCTAGAAAGTTTTAGAAAATTCTTTTTGAAGTGTGTTTGAGATAAGAGTTTCAAAAGTTTAGAGTTTACCATTGTTAATGTTTTGTATGTGATGTCAAACACGAAATGATTATAGAACACTAAGAGGAAGACATGAAGTGACGTTTCCATGGGAAATTCGACCATAATTAGTTTAGCGACACAAGCTGGAAAACTTCAATTTATGACAAATGAACTGAAAACAGACCTTCGGCGAATCATCTAAAAAGTTCTGCTCATCGACTTATCTTCTCAATGCCTGTGTTTTAAAAAGCAGACGCGAGTGCTTGTTTACTTTGAAAGATCGAGCGCTTTCTAAAATGGCTACACATTTAGAAACATATATCGTGCTGTAGCGTTTACCGAAAAAGTCTTGAAAAATCCATTTGAAGTGCACAGATCTGTTTTAATTTTCCATACTGAGTTTGAAGTCAAAAAATTGCTTCGCATATTCACGAGATAAAAATGACCACAAAGTGACGTCATATCACCTGACATACATCTTCAAGGTCATAAGAGATATCAACTAATTGATTTTCAATCTGTCACAACTCGTTTTGTAGTTTATTATTAAAGGGGCATTGTCACGCAGATTTTGCTGTGTTTTGGTCAAAATACACTAAATATATTACAAAGTACCTTTGCTCAAACATAAAACTGCTTTTAGAACATCAAGAAGATAATATCAAGTGATTTCTTCAAGGAAGAACAAACCATAATAAGTTTTACTGCGATTTTTCCACGACTCTTGGGAGGAACTTGAAAAATTGGCCAATTTTTTCAAGTTGCAATCCATTTCCATCCTGGCCATCCGCAGCCAAAGGTAACGAATACTAGTTCTGTGCACTGGTGGAGTATTTGTTAACAACACTGGACCGTTATTTTAAGGTTTCCATTGAAACAAATATGTTTTTTGGCTTTTTAAAGTGATACTAAAAATAGGTGACAGTGTCCCTTTAACAAGAACTCTACGAGTTGTGAAACTGAGCTTTAAGCGTACATAATAAATTAAGAATTCAAAGCATAGCCAGTAGTGTAACTGCTCCACAATCGAAGATTCACTGTGACACTGTAGAATCCATTGACTGTTTATTCTTCATTTCGTAGTTGTAACAGAAGGCTTTTTACATATGGCTGTGAAAAGTGAATAACGGCGGGAAAACCATTATCAATATGGTGAAACTGAAAATCAATTTACAACATAAGAAAAAGGAAAATGACGAAACGAAACATATCAAGTAAAACGAACTTACATTATTGCCGGATTTGGCGAGCGTTCCGATCGATAACGATTTCCTTTTCTTTCTTTTCGAGAAACAGATCAATGGACTTTCTAAACTGAACTTGCATGCATGAGTGACTGCGAAAGTCTGATTAAAGGTTTCAAATGACGTAGTAACGTGCGTCACGGATCACCTTGTGTTACCGGAAAAAAACGACTGTAAAACAAATCATATCAATTGGTTTAATTGACCAACAACCCCCCCCCCCCCCCGGTTTTTCCGATGTTGCAATATTTCGGAAATATTTTACACTTAATAGATAGCACGCGATGTGCTCTACAAGATAAGGTCAAAATTATGGGTTGTGGCGCTGCTGGGGGTCCGTGTCGTCATCCAAAATGGCCGCCAAGACGGCGCCATCTTGGATTTTACTAAAAAATTTCTACTAAAAATTCAAAATTTTTGGAAAAATGCGGAAATTGAAAATACTGTTTGCTAGAGTTGTAAAATAACATACAATTAAACATTTTGATGCTTTTAGTAGCATTTTATGTTTTTTTTTTCACTGAAAAAAGGTAAAAAGCATGCATTTTTATTCAAAAATGGATTGACCACATGTTACTTATGACGTCATATGTCGTTTCCATAGCAACCGGTTGTCGCCAAACTTTACCAAAATGTGTCTCAAGGATAAATGAACAGCTACTGAAAACGGTATGTGCTAATCCTAAATGGTCTTTAAAATATTGGAGAAAAACCTTCAGGGGGGCAACCCCACCCCCCTTGTACGACCGAGGGTTAAAGCCCGATTTCACTATTCGTAGAGTTATTGTCTTTATTTGGTTTCTGCAAATATATCTCAGCCATAAAGAGTCTTCTTCTCAATTTATCGACAAGCATTTTCGTCAGTGTAAGTGAAGATATTTTTACTTTGTTTCCGGTGGCAGCGGTTTGGAGGCAAAATGTAAACTGCGTCGAGATTTTTCTGTTAAAAGGAATATCCTCCACATACCTACAGATGCCGCACTTTCCACAGTGAAATGGATTTTTGTCGACTGAGGTGTAGTGTTTACAGATGGCACAGAAATAGTCAGACATTTTAGAATTACAGTCACCGCAGTTTTGGCCTCCTTCGTCAATCTAAAGTTTATCGATATAAAATAAGTTGGTTAGTATGTTTCTTTGCCGATGTTTTGAAGAAAAACAGCTGTCGCGCTGCACTGCTTAAAGCTTTTGCCCAATGTTCGTTCAGCAATGCAGTTATAACTAATCCTTCGTTGGCGTACTTAAACAAACGTACGGGGACCAGGGATGGCGCAGTGGCGAGAGCACGTGCCTTCCACCAATATGGCCCAGGTTCGAATCCCGGAGCCGCCGCCATATGTGGGTTGAGTTTGTCGCTGGTTATCCCCTTGCTTTCTCCGGGTTCTCCGTTTTTCCTCCCTCCACAATTTTCAGTTCGATCCGAAAATGTGGAAGTAAGGCCAATTGTGGATTTCCACTGAAATAAATTCCCATTTTATATTTTACCATAATTTATTAGGTACATTACAAAGCTCGTAGATAGACACACTTACGACTTAAAGGGTAGGAAAATAATGTTGTATGAGCATTACCATTTTCCTAAAGCAGCTATCGACACTCAAGTGGCCGATTTTTCTGATATAGCTAGAAAGTCTGAATCAAAAGCCTGAATGTAGTAGACGTCGTATAGCAATATATCATCAAATGGTTTTACAATGACTTGACACGTCGTTAATCATCCCAATGTGATATGACGACATAAAACACAACGTCAAATAACATACAATTTCATTAAATGACAATGAAGCGCCCGTGATGACGTGATTGATATTTATTTATTCTGGAAAACTTTGAAATAAGACATTTTATTTAGATACGCTATGATCTTACCAGTTGCTCGTGGTAACAGATAGTGCATCTCATATGTGTGGCATTAATAGCTCTCGCTTGGTCATCACTGCATGCCGTTGACTCATTGTGGCAACGATGGCAAGGATAGAACCTTCCACAGCAAGGAAACTTGACCAGGCATCGGCGCTGATAATGACCGCATGCGGGACGTGGAGTTTCTTGTACAGGTGTGGTCCGGTCTTCTCTCTCCATGTCCACGGTTCGTTCATTGCTCGGAAGAGGGTTTTCCTGTTCTGTTGAAATTCTTTCTCTGGCTGTTTCAGTGTGTTCGTTTTCTCCTTCATCTCTTGCTTGTTCTTGTATGCCTACTTTTTCCGCCGGTTGTTGTTCCCAGTTGGCTTGTTTTCGTGCCGCATCGTTTGAAGCGATAAGGCTCACAGTTCTTGTCATGGTGTCTTTCAAAAGTGCTAGAAGAGTGGTTGTAGAGTCCTCCGTTGAATTATGCTCACCCTCTCTTCTTACAAGTGAAAGTACTTGGTTACCACCAGCCGAATACTCTGGGCTTTCACCATAGCTAATATTTCTGTTGTAGAATTCGTTTGTCATCGAAACCAAGTCGACGTAATCACTTCGAGACTGAGGGAAGTCAAACAGTAGTTTGTACAATTCCGTCGAGTTTTGCTGAGTGGCACATTCATGGTCATCATAGAAATGAGTTGGTAAAGGTGGGAAATGCCAGCTTTCATCTTTCCTGGGAGGAGTTGCCTGATGAATTATCTGAGGGTGAAGACTACCTTGGATAGAACACACCATAGCTTCATTTGCAGAAAAAACTGGACTACTACTGTTAGGCTTGTAGCTACTATGCACACTGCTGCAAGGTCTTGGCTCATCAAAAGTGCTTTCTCGAGGGTTTTCCCATGTTGCCCCGTTGAGGGTCAAGTTGTGAAACGAAGAGGAAGGCGAACTGTTAATTACAGCATGACGCGCAACAAAATTAGGATCCAAACCAAGGGGACTTTCCTTGAATTGTTGATTAGATATTGGACCCATAAAGCAGCTGCTAGGACTGGAGTTTTTTGACGTTTTAGGGAATCTTTGCTTTGGCCTGGCTCCACTGAAGTCTGGGGAAATACGCCAGACGTTTCTGTTATCCTTAGGAGGTTTGATTGGACCATCGACCACATCTTCACTTTCGAAGGGTATTGGGTCACGATTCCGAATCGGTTCCAGGTCATTGATTCTCTTCACCTCATCCACATTTCTTTTGCTCTTAAAAGCGTTGCCTATATTAACACCCATTTCTTCCCTCGTGGAATAACCTGACAGATAAGTTTGGGATGTCGAGGCAGGACCGTCGACATCATTTTGGGTTGTTTTGGGCAAAGCATCTGTGATACAACCATCTGCAACAACATCGCCCCCAAGAAACGGAGATTGAACACTGGTCGCCTTCTTGTCTTTGTTATGAACGTGATCTGTATGGAACAAGGCGAGACCGTCATAAACATCTTGAGTTGCTTGTGGGAAAGCGTTTGTGATGCAACCATCTGCAACAACTTCATTGCCTGCTTGAAACGTAGTCTGATCGTTTTTATGTACTTTCTTTGTCTGATACAAGTTAGGACCGTCAACAACATCTACTGTTCTGTTCTGTTCTTCTGCAATAACATCCTCCCCTAGAAAAGTAGGTCGAATACTGGTTTTAACGCCATCTTTGTTTGGAACATCTACTGTACCCAACAACTGTAGTTTTTCACTCTCTTCCTTTCTTGTAGCATTTTGCTTTGGCACACTACATCTATCGTGTTCTTTGCTTTTTCCAGAATTCAAGACTCCTACTTCAAAACGTGGATAATTTATCTCGATAGGCAATTCAGCAATAGGGTAATCAGTCATGTTTTGGGTCTGGAACCCGTCGCGAAGAGTTTCTTTTCTTTCTTGAAAATGCGGTTTGTAATCTTTTTTCATTGTCGCATGTTGGTATTTTCCGAATTTGCTTTGAGAGGCGTCTTTTTTCGGTAGCACGCTTTCGACTTTAGGGTTTCTGAAAATTACATCTTCATCCTGGGCTATTTCTTCATGATCCATTTCTACATCGTTTACTTTCCCATGAAGTGTTTGGATACGATCGGAGAAACCAGTTTCACATTCATTTTGAGAAACTCCAGAGGCTTCATTCAAGATGGGATTCGTGGCTCCAGCGTTTGGCAGGATATTTACCATAACGGTTTCCATGATGTCAGTCTGGACTTCTTTCGTGGCTTTCTGAGGACCTGCTTCATTCAAAGGTTTTGAGCTGTTTTCTTCTTTCTTCTCTATTCTTGTTACGACAACACCTGTACTCTTTTTCTCATTAGAGAATTGGAGATCTTCGCAACTGTCTGTACAATGCTCTTCCTTCTGTTCATTACTTTCTTCCTGATCCTCTGCTTTCTCTGTACCACAATTTGTGGACTCGCTTTTGCAAGATCCATGGTTATGCGACCCGTCGTGCGATGAACTTGCAGAACTTGCATTGTCCTCAGATATGTCATTTATAGACCCATCCCCGCTATCCAAAGGGTTCATTTTCCGCCACCTCTCTTTTTTCTTTAGGTCTTCCTGTAATTGTGCGATGGAAAAACTTCTTGATTTTCTGTCTTCCTCGAACTGTTTTCTCCCCAACACAATGGCATCGTCGCTGTCTCTGATGTTTGCATCTCTTTCTTTAAGTGATAAATGATCTGCTTCTGTTTTTAGCGAATCAGGAGACTTCAACGTCAATAGTTGTCGCCTTTCAGGATCAGATTCGTGATTGGGCTGTGGAAAATTAGTGGAAATGGTATCCTCGACAAGAAGACTGGACGTTGTGTCTTGGTCAGGTGGATTAGAAGTTGTGTCTTCATAAGCCGTACTGGACATGCCATCTCTTTCTGTTAAGTGTGAATGCACTGTAATTCCGTCTTCTTGTATGGCATCTCCATAAAGCTGACGGGATAACTCACTGATTGCCGTTAAGCACTCTAGGGTGCTAACCTTTAGGCTTTCTCTGACACTTTTCTCCTAACAACGAGAAAATAGTAGCTGGAAATACATTGCGAATATATTGCAATTCTCTGGTATATCCGTTGTAGTGATGGAATTATGTTATTTGTGAAACAACAGTATGCAACGCGTTCATGTATGCAAGTGACCCTACTGGTATTTTTATTGGATTGAAATGGTTGGAAACGTCTGAAATTGGCAAGTGATTGATATAATTTTGCTAACCATGCTTGCTGGTCATTCAAAAGATTCTTCTTGTCCCTGTCTGTTTATGTTAAGATGGTTTTTGGATTGAGCAACAGTTAGTCGTGACATGTGTTTACCGCAAGAGACTTCATTACGATTTTGCGAATCAAAGGACAATCTAATTACTTACGTTTTCTTCACAGGAGATTTGAGAAAATGTTTTCTTCGGTTGACGGCCATTCAAGGAAAAGCTATCTGGTTCACAGGACTCGTCCAAGAAAATGTGAGGTTCAACGGAGTAGGAACATTGACGTCTAATCACAGTAGGCTCGCATCGCACTTCATGTCCGTTTGCCCAGTGCAGAATGGTTGGTGCAAAAAATTGCTCAATCTCTCTACAGCAATGGCTTGAATTGCCCATTAAATCTTTGCAGCATGGCAGACGCGGTCCAATCCAACCTGATGGATGTATTTCTTCTGCTGAACTTATGACTTGAACCTTTTGCTTGATGAACATATCCTCATACCACAGTGTTATCCGGGCCTTAACTGGATCGACGACTGTTAGAACAACGCACTGATGTTGTACCCTCAGCGTAGATATCGTTCCCAATTTACACTGCTGAAGAAGCTGTAGAGCAATTCTGTCGAACATGAAACAGCTTGTCAACTTATCGGCAAATGTCATGCATGTGACCTTCTCGCACAAACCAGGGAAGAGCACAGAAATATTTCTCCCTTTATCACGTATCTCTTCTGCACCGACAAATAGGCAAAGAGGCAAGAGTTCAATGCGACTGCCAGTTGGCAAGATTTGTTGCTTGCAGAAAGAAGTGCCAGTCAGGTCAACAACAGCCTGAGTCGCAACATCGCCTTCATTTTCAAGACATTTGATCTGAAGATACTCTTGGAATGAACGCAATAGCTTTTTTTCCAAGTGCTTCACATCATCGACGTCTGGAAAGATAGGTGCACTGCAAATGGCCAGGAATCTGTAAGTTGGCACGTTGTTCCTGTAGGATAAGCTTCTGAACAAAGGCTTTCCAGAAAGTTGGCAATCTGAATCGGTTTTGGTTTCACAATTTGCTGAGGAAATAAGAAGATCTTGCACGGCAGTTTTTCCGTCGCAGTTTACTGACGTTCTTGATACGTAAACTTGAAGGTCGTCGTTGAGAGTTAAAAATAACTGTTCGTCGTTCGGAAAATGTTTGTCATACAGATCGTACGCTGCAAAAGTGGTATCGTGCATTTGTATATGTATGGAAAACAATATGAGAAATATCAGCGCTAGCTTCAAAGTTAAATGGCTGTCGAAGGTTAACTTTTCTGTGTCTTTAGAGCTTCTCTCAGGACCACCATCAATACCATTAATTGCTGTGCGTTCCTTAAGCTCTTCCAAACACTTGTTTAATTCGCGGTTCGTCTGCGATTTGTTTTGTTTTATCAAGTTGGCCTGACTGATGATGCTATACAAGCGCACCAGGGACGCATTGGGATGGTCTTGAACGACATAGTATGCTTGGCAGTGTTTGCTTCCTTGTTGAAAGAAGGCGAATGCCGCTTTTGCCATTCCGTAACGAAGCAACGTTTGACCACTTCGTAATAGATCGCGAATGCATTTTTGAGAAATTAACATATCAGATTCTGAGCATTGAACTTTGAACATTCTCCTGACTAGCGGCTTCTTGCCCTTGTTTCTGGTCTTTCGCAAAGCATGCGTTTTTTTGAGATGTGGCCGCGACTCGAGCACCGCCAAGGCTTGCCCGTGCTCGGCAACCAGTCCTTCAATCACTTGTTCCTGCAGTCTTTTTCCTTGACCTCCTCCAAATGGGATATGTGTGGAGATTCTGGTCATTTCGACGTACTTCATTAAAAGCTGATTTTCAAATGAAACTTGGTGAATAAGTTCTACGTTTTCCATCGCTCGCTGGAAGTAAATATACGATTCATCTGTACGTCCCAGTCGAAAGGCCACATCACCAAGAGAAATGTAACACTTTATGAGAAGTGGGTGTGTCTCACCAAAAATCTCTCTCAAAATCTTCACCGAACATTTAAATTTCTCCAGTGAGCCATAGATCTCTCCCATAAGTTTCAAAATCGTTCCTTCCTTGTAAAGCAATGAAGCGACGTTGAAATGATCAGATCCAAAAACATTCTCGACAATTTTCAGACCTTTTTGCACAAGTTCGCAGGCAGATTTAATTTGTCCACTTTGGACAAAGACATCGATCATCTTTTCAAAGACCTCCATTTTGACATTAACGTGAAGTTCTCCAAACAGTTCATACACATTTGCCGATGATAGGTCTTCAAAATGAAATATTTTGTCGGCTTCTTTCAGTTGTCCACGGTGAAGTAATACCTCGCAGAGCTGAAGTGAAAGGTAGTTTAATAGAAAGTCATACTCGTCTCTTCTCAGCATGCTGCTGCAATGCGATATGAGCCACCTTAACTCTCTTTCGGCTTTGGTAAAAATTCCAAGGGTAGTATACAACGCTGCTTTGTTTTGCAGAACCATAAATATCGTTTGAAAAGGTAGTTCGTCGACCTTAGTTTTGCAGCTGTCAACAAGTTTTTCGTGCTCTTCTAGCACCTTAGAAAAATGTCTAGACATGAGTTCTAAACGACTGATGTTGCTCTTCACTGCAATTGTCATAGCTCCTACTGCCGAGCCGTTCAGCCGTTTTTGCTTTTCGCAATTCAAATTTTGTAGACAATTGTTGAAATCACTTTTTGCTTGCTTGTATTGCCCCCTTATTAGTAAAAGACAGCCTCTGTTATTATAAGCAGCTCCCAAATCAAGCCGACGATTGGCTACATCTGACAGTCTGTGTACATGTAAGTCAATCAAACGAGAAAATGATTCTTCCGCAATCTGAAATTCAGAGATTTCTGTAGCAAATGCACCTTGAATGTTTAACAAGCTTACGTAAAACTGTGCATTTCTTGAGTCCAAAATTATAGTACCGTGTTTAACAGAACAACTCACGCTGTTTTCGAAAAACGTTTCTTTCCCTCGTTCTAATAATTGCAAGCCATACTTGGTTGGAGTTTCGAAGTTTCTTAAATCGAGTTTCGACATTAATTTGAAAAACTCTTGCAGTTTAGTTCGGGCTCCTGCAATGCAATCACTTTGGCGAAGGTTAATCGCATCATCAAGTGTTTTCAAAACTTCGACTTCCACTCCATGATTGTCTGTGATGTGACATATTTGTGGAGTTATTCGATTAATGTCCTGTTTTGTTTGAATAAAATGAGAAGCTTCCCCTTCAGTCGTGGAGAAAGGTTCATTTGGAAACACTTCAACGAACGCTACAATAGGAAGAAAAGAAATGGATATCAAGGTGGATTTAATTCTAACAAAAGCATAACCTGTTGTAATAAAATTCGGCACAAAAAATGAACTTCGGCACAACACTTGTTTTATGTACTAGGGAACAACCTTTTTGAGGAATATTTGCTTTTCAAATAAACATGGCATGAAAACGATGTTTGGACGTTTAATTTTTCTTTAGAAAGAACAAAATAAACATAACAAAGTAGGAGGTCATCCGCCCAATAACACATTAAAACGTATAGAGAGCTAGAATTATTTAAACTTTGGTGATACTTAGTGGTCTACGGCACAGCAGCATTGAAGCAGTAAAGGAGGAGGGAGATTCTCATCTGTTGTATTTAAGCTATAGCAAAGAACATTGAAGGCTACTATAGTTTGTCCAAAATCCCCTAATAAAAGGTACAGGTCACAATATATGACGAAGTCGTTTAACTTAATATTTAAGTCATGATCTCCAAACCTCGCTCCGAAAATAATTGGCCGAAATGACCTTACATTGTAAAAGTTTTAAACGTGATATTCAAATTTCAGTAAACACGTCTGTTAAAGGTGATCCCCATAGAAAAGTCATATGTCATTTGCCACAGAAATCATCAATGCCGGATATTAATTAAGTGCTTTTAAAGTTCTGAAGTGTTCAAATTCAGCGTGGGCACTTTATGCCCCCTCCCTGTGCAGAATCTATAGATACTGCATAGAATAACTTTTTAGCTAATGTCAAAGTATGATAAGGAAACCTTTCACACCTTTCACTGATAATACACGTAACAACGTAACAGTCAGTTAAAGGCAACAAAACCCAATCATGGCTGATACTTTTTTTTTAAAAGCTTTTAGTATAAGTTTATTTATTTACCTATGTTTTGTTTTACTTATTTACTTATTGTATACATCTGATTAAAAAAAATGTAGTCTGATGTAAAGTGTAAACCATGAAAGAAACGACCGAATGGTTTCCAGGGAAGTGGAAAAAACTTCTTGTGTTTTTAAATAAACACGTAAAGCCAGGGAATCACGTCTTATCTATAAAGGTAATATTTTAGAACCACACGGCATGAACAAACGTGATACAATGTAATACTTTTTCGTTTTTACTTCCAATTTCGTCATATCCTGTTTTTTACTTAATTCTTCTATATTGTGAAATTCTCCTTGTATAACATACAGTAAACACCCGCATATAAGAACACACGATTTCGGAGGTCAGGCTGATTGAGTTCTTATTTATCGGGTGCTTAGTGACAAATCAGCCTCAAAATGTTCTTAAAATGTTCTTAAATTTTTATTTAGTAATACTATCCAAAACATGTTGCTAGAGGTATAATTAGCATATTTTAGGAAAATAAAATAAATAATTATTCTTTAATTTGATTATATTAACAAATGAACACAATCAATAAGACAGCTTGACAGCTGATAGAGTTATGTAGTTTTCTGACAGCAAACATAAACTTACATGTTTTGTAATTATGACACTTTTTCCATTTTATAGTTAAGAACATGTTACAATTTTCATGCTGATCTTGTTCTTATAAAAATGGGGCTTTATTGGCCAAATTTCAGCCTGGTGTTCTTAATCCATTTGTTCTTATATGCGGGTGTTTACTGTATAACATATTGTATATTGTATATTTAGCAACCTCTTATACCTGAAGAAGGCTGGTCTGGCCAGCTAAAATATTGTAATAAACAAAATACATGTATACGCTGTTTTGCTTTAAAGTTTTATATTCAATTTCTTTGGCGGAGGCAGATCCTCAAGGATCCAGCGTACAAGCAACGGGATTCTCGTACATGGTTTCTTGCCATTTAACCAGGTATTAAATCATCCTCGGAATCTTTTAGGAAGGAATACATCTCAAGAGCAAATGTCACTAAGGGTTGACAAAACTGGAAATGATCAAAAAACACGTCCCTTCTTTTCTTGTGTGTAGTTAGTCATCTGGGAAAAACTACTCCCCGTGGCATTTGTTTGATTTCTAAGAAGACCCAACAAAACAAAAGAAAAAAACCTGAAACTGAACCTGAACTGAGTATCAGGGGTGGGGGTTTGGGGCAGTTCATGCCCCAAAAAGCGCTTTTGTAAAAATGGAAGCTTTGTTAGCTAATTTCCTCATAACATAAGTAGAACATAACTTAAAAATCTCTTTGCTTCCAAGCATAATACCATTCTTCCTCCCTACAAAAAATAGCAGTCTTTCAGTTGTCCCCCTAGAGGTCCCCAACTTTATATGGGTTATATGGGGGGACCTGTCTTGTAAACCTTTTGGTGCTTAAAAGAGTCCACAGGCACTCAATTAATGTTTAAGCGGGTGTCTCTTTAATAACCACCCAACCAACTCAATTTCGCATGAAAAATGATTTCGCCTGAAACTCTAACAAATAAAAGACTTTATCGAGACTAGAAAAAAAAACAGGTTTGGTTTGGTTCAAAAGGATTTTCTGCCCGCGCAAGGAGCCGTTGAATATTTTGTCCGGCGAAGGCCCGTCGCAACGTCTCGAAAATTGAAAACTTGGCAATTTTCGTGGCGGCTATAAAATATTTAATTCGTGTCTACTAGCAGTAGATTTTATATCAATTTGCTTAAAAATCTTTCTAGTTTTCTATACAAGGTACAATTTTTCTCTCAATTAAGCCGCAAACGCGAAATTAAACACATTATGACCCCCACTAAACGCCATCCAACGAAAGCTGGAAATGGCCTTGATTTAAAAGCTCATTTTTAAAAATTGGGACCTATATAAAGCTAGTTCATAACTCAAGCCCATGCAGCCGGAAAGTGTAGTCTTTCATTGGCAAAAATAGCAAAAAACCCTGTACGATTTCAGTATTTCAAAAGTTATGACCGTTTGTATCAGCACATGTGCGAGCATTTGCGATTTTCCCGACTATTGCGAAATCGACCCATCTCGAGCAAACTTTGCAATAAATATAGCTTACCTGCTTCGCAACTCGGCTTAGCTTATTTCCAGCTTCAACCACTTTCCAAAGCCTCAGATGGCTTAAATCGATAACTGATCCAGTAAATAGGTAGGTTTCGCTTTCGATTCTTGCCGCATGGCCTCTCGGTATATCGCGTCGTTTGAATATTAGCGAACCAATACTCGAAACCAAGGCCACATATCACGCTAAATATTCTGTTGAAACATCGGTTCACGGCTGATTGTCTTCGAGAATCAGACAATAAACTATCCAGTATACTATTCGGTATATATGTAGGAAGAAACCCGAGTTGTCGAAGAAATCTTCCCAGTTTATCGCCGAAAGATCGAGTACTGGTCTGACACTGTTTCCTCAGAGGTCCGCTCAAAATAGACCGCTGATCGCCCGCAGTTACGAACGAGATCGAATTTTCATTTTGTTTTATCAAGATATTTGTCACAAACCACTTTTAGATTTCGGAGGGCGAATAATTACTTTTTTCTTTCATTGATTTTCTTCTTGCTATAGTTGATTCTATAAAAGCGGTACCGTATTTCCTTGAATAATAGCCATCCTTCGAGTTATCGCCCCGCTCCTCCCCACACGAATAAATGCCTCTTTTTGGAGGCATAAATAGTTCATTATCCCTCTTGCTGCCTCATTAGCATTAAGGTATGGGAAAGTCCTCCCTGTCGAGTAAACGACAGAGAGAAGCACGAAGTGCTAGAGAGGCAACGCGAGGGAGGGAGGGTGAGGCGAGTTGTATTCCCCGTGACTTGTTAGCTTAACTAACACAGATGCATATCATTAAGTTGCTTACATAATGCCAATGACGTCATCGCGAGGGATCAAATATTCAATGAGGTTTGAATAGTTCATTATCCCTCTTGCTGCCTCATTAGCATTAAGGTATGGGAAAGTCCTCCCTGTCTCACCCGGTAGGGGAAGCCCTCCTAAAGTGACCACCTTACCATAACATCTACAGATCAATCCTTACCCCCAATCCTTACCAATCCCAATCCTCACCTCCAAATCTATTCTCCTAAAAATTAAAATCTGCAATCCACACAAACACAAACAGGCTAGAGTGAGTTCACGTTTATTGGTCACTCAGAATGCGTGGAGGTTAATAGATAGATTTCCAAAACCCTTAGAATCAGGGGCTCGAAAAGGATATCGGTTACTCGTCTCAGATCTCCGTCTAGAACTCTGTCAAACTCCTCGAATAACGCAGGCTCTGTCACTTCCTCCGAGCTTGGGATTCCATCCAGGAGTACCCACTTAATACTGCGAAGTTTGGCATTCTGACAAGCCGTGATTGGGTCAAATTGCCAGTGTTCCCGCGATTTCCGTTGCCTTTTGTTTTGTTTTGTTTTGTCTTTTTTTTTTTTGGGGGGGGGGGGGGGGGGGGGGGGGCTGCAATAAAGCAAAAGAAAGAGGATGCTTTACCAAGAGTAACGGTACCCCTAGATGGAAACCCAAGCACGGACGAAACGATTCATCTGCCCGAGAATTCGTGGCAACAAGGGAATACCTTATAAGACAAAACGCTTGCTGGGTCATCCCACCGATCAAGGGTTACCGAAAATAAACAAAACACGTCGTAAATTCCCAAACACCGTAATTCCCTTAAAGATGATTATCGTATGCCTTTGTGGGCGCGTGCGTGTGTAAAGACAAAAAGGCCATTGTCCTTTATCATATCAGTGTTCCTTTCTTTATTATCATCATTTGCCATACTCATTTATATTACATAGTCTATCGATTATCCAGTGTCCAATCCATTTTTCTTTACATTCCGTTTACAGTACTTGAACTTCTCGGTTATCCAGTACTCTAGGCTACAGTCCCTTTTTCCACGCTAGAACTCGGTGAATCCTGCGCAAACGGACAGAACTTGGCCCCATCTTACCACAAGAGAAGCATTTCAGATTGAAAGCTCTCCTCCCACTTCCTTTCGGATATGGTGAGGGGCATGCACTTCCAGGTTCTCTTTCGCCCTTTTTCTTCTGGTTCACCACCTTCAGTGTCTTCTCGATGACTTTGCAATTTCTGCTTCTTGTTTCGACGCTACTAACTTTACAAGAACACGCTGTAACACCTTGCTTTCGACTATGCGGCTTCATAAACAGGAGCCCAGATTCCCGACATAATTCTAGTTGCACACTGAGACTTCGAGTTCCGCGCCTACCACGCCTAGCTTCCAGTCCCATCAGAGGGTTACTCTTAACTTCAACTCTAATGCCACAAGGGCTATTTGCTGCGTTATCCCTTGTGTGGCAAACTGCCACGCCCCTGGTAAGCATATAGCCACATCTCCTTTGTGGGCACACAGCCAAATCTCTTTGCGGGCCCACAGCCACACCTCTTTGGACACACTACCAGACATCTTTGTAGGCATCCACCCCAGCTTTTGTAAGGACACGGCCACACATCTTTGTGGGCACCCAACCACCTGTAGTTCTGCAAACAGCCACATCTCTTGCGTGGGCACACAGTCACACCCCTTAGTGGGCACACAGCCACACTCCTGAGTGGGCACATAGCCACACCTCCTTAGTGGGCACACAGCCACACCCCTTAGTGGGCACACAGCCACACCTCCTTGGTGGCACATAGCCACCTCTCCTTGGTAGGCACAAAGCCACACCCCTTAGTGGGCACACAGCCACACTTCCTTAGTGGGCACATAGCTACACCTCTTCGGTGGGCACACAGCCATACCTCTTGGAAGGGCACACAGCAACACCTCTTGGATGGGCACACAGTCACGCCTCTTGGATAGGCACACAGCCCCACCTCTTGGGTGAGAAGCAGCAACACTCCATACTCTATACCCAAAAGGTTTCACCCCCTTCCGTTGGTCGTATATCCAGATCCTCTCTCTGTTCTCTGACAACAGCTAAGCAGCCTACAAATACAAAAAATGCAATATAGGAGTGTATGAGCAAAGCACAGGTAAAACTACAAGAAGACCAGTCGCGTCCGTAAAAATAACAGACACACAGCCACACCCCCTTGGTGGCACATAGCCACATCTCCTTGGTGGACACAAAGCCACACCCCATAGTGGGCACACAGCCACACTTCCTTAGTGGGCACATAGCCACACCTCCTAGGTGGCACATAGCCACACCTCCTTGGTGGGCACACAGCCACACCCCTGAGTGGGCACATAACCACACCTGTTCGGTGGGCACACAGCCACACCCCCTTGGTGGCACATAGCCACATCTCCTTGGTGGGCACAAAGCCACACCCCTTAGTGGGCACACAGCCACACTTCCTTAGTGGGCACACAGCCACACCTCTTGGAAGGGCACACAGCCACGCCTCTTGGATAGGCACACAGCCCCACCTCTTGGGCGAAAAAATGCAATATAGGAGTGTATGAGCAAAGCACGGGTAAAACTACAAGAAGACCAGTCGCGTCCGTAAAAATAATAGGATTGTAGGCCGGCAAAGTAATTCCAAGTATTATTATTATTATTAAAAGGGCTAAGTCATAACACTAGACCAGCATGCCCGTATGAGCATCCTTGCATAAATTACCAACCATGTGCTTGCAAAGAAACGACCAACAATCCGATAAATATTACGGCTACAACAAACTCGTTATAACCCAACGAATAAAGCAACTAGCAGGATTAAGCTATAATTCTTACCCCCAAGTTCCTTCTGCCGTCTTAGTTTCACCAGTTTTTAGAGTTTACCGGGGCTCGTGAATTAACAGAATCTTGTCGTGAAGCCGCGAAGACCTGTTGAGAGTTCGCCGGGCCAGAAGAAGCTAAAGCCGCCTCAGAGACAGGATTATTCGTCGCACAACCGCGTTGGGCTGTAAAGCCTGTAATATTTTCATATCTTCTTCGTTGCTCACCGGAGTAGGATGCGACTGGTCTCCCATAGCATAGCGAGTTGTTGACTCCGTGACTTGTTAGCTTAACTGACACAGTTGCATATCATTAAGTTGCCAATGACGTCATCGCGAGGGATCATAAATATTCAATGAGGTTTGAATAATAATAATAATCATCATCATCATCATCATCGACATCCTCATCATCATCATCATTATAATCATAATAATCATAATCATAATCTCTAGTGACTATTATTCGAGGAAATAGGGTAGTTTGGTAGGCAACCCGTAGAGTCAGATAAAGGTGCTGTCCCTAACTTGCAAGTGTCCTGAACTTGCTTCGCCCTGTTGTACTTTGATTGTGCTTAATTCAGACCAACCTGACAGTCAGATAAGAGACCAGCTACTTTGTGAACGTTTATGACAGCAGACATTATCAGTGTCTTTTTTTTCAGTTGTTAAAAAGGCAACGGTTACAGACAACAGTTTCTGCATATTTTCGTTTTTCTTTATTTTGGATCCAAGTTATAGAAGAAATTGTTAAAGGATAGAGGTTATTGTTTACATTTCAAGTAAGGTTCTCTATGGTCCAAGTAAGAGATTATGATTATGATTATTATGATTATAATGATGATGAGAATGATGATGATGATGATGACGATGACGATGACGATGACGATGATGATGGTGATGATGATTATTATTATTATTATTATTATTATTATTATTATTATTATTTATGCCTCCAAAAAGAGGTGGGGGGAGGGGCGGGGCAATAACTTGAAGGATGGCTATTTTTCATGGAAATACGGTATTGCTTGTATAGAATCAACTATAGTGAGAAAAACAATCAAAGAAAAAGGTAATTATTCGCCCTCCGAAATCTTATAGTGGTTTGACAAAAAAATGTTCGATCTCGTTCGTAACTGCGGGCGATCGGCGGTCTATTTTGAGAGGACTTCTGAGGAAACAGTATCAGACCAGTACTCGACCTTTCGGCGATAAACTGGGAATATTTCTTGGACAGTTATGGCCTCAAAACACCAGTTTCTTCCTAGATATATACCGGATAGTATACTGGATAGTTTATTGTCTGATTCTCGAAGAAAATCAGCCGCGAGCCGATGTTTCAACAGGATATTTAGCGCGACATGCGGCCTTGGTTTCGAGTATTGGTTCGCTAACATTCAAACGACGCGATATACTGAGAGGCCATGCGCAAGATTCGAAGACAAAACCCACCTATTTAGTGGATCAGTTATCGATTTAAGCCATCTGAGGCTTTGGAAAGTGGTTGAAGCTGGAAATAAGCCGAGGTGCGAAGCAGGTAAGCTATATTTATTGCAAAGTTTGCTCGAGATGGGTCGATTTCGCAATAGTCGGGAAAATCGCAAATGCTCGCACTTGTGCTGATACAAACCGTCATAACTTTTGAAATTTTAACTGAAATCGTACAGGGGTTTTGCATATTTTTGCCAATGAAAGACTACACGTTCCGGCTGCATGGGCTAGAGTTATGGACTAGGTCCCAATTTTTAAAATGAGCTTCTAAATCAAGGCCATTTCCAGCTTTCGTTGGATGGCGTTTAGTGGGGCTCATAATATGCTTAATTTCGCGTTTGCGGCTTAATTGAGAGAAAAATTGTTCCTCGTATAGAAAACTAGAAAGATTTTTAAGCAAATTGATATAAAATCCACTGCTAGTAGACACGAATTAAATATTTTATAGCGCCACGAAAACTGCCTAGTTTTCAATTTTCGAGACGTTGCGACGGGCCTTCGCCGGACAAAATATTCAACGGCTCCTTGCGCGGGCAGAAAATCCTTTTGAACCAAACCAAACCTGTTTTATTTCTATAGCCTCGATAAAGTCTTTCATTTGCTAGAGTTTCAGGCAAAATTCTTTTTCACACGAAATTAAGTGGGTGGTTATTAAAGAGACACCCTCTTAAAGGCTATGTAACTAAACATTCATATCTTCGATAAGGTTGGTTAAGATTGACGACCGGGCTATTTTTCAGTTTTAGCAATTCTCAAAAACAGTATTACCCGACCGTTTGCACAGTACATTTAGACCGTACAAAAGTTCACAAAAACAACTTTCTCCTTCTAGAATAACTAGTACGATTATTTTCCGAATAAAGTACACTTGCCCGAGAAACTGACTGGGAAATCAAAATTATAGCGCGAAAGCGCGCGTGATATCGCCTAATTCTTAGCTGACGAGGCCGTAGTCCGAGTCGGCTAAAATTAGGCGATATCACGCAAGCTTGAGAGCTATAATAGTTTTATAATTCAACACATTGATAACAAAGCACAGTTTGAAGAAAAAATATCGAGTCCGGTCCGTCATTTTTGCATTCTCTTGTCAAAATGCGAAATTTACATCCATCGTTGGATATACGTCATGTGGACATAGCGTATATCGATAACTTTTTGACCATATTTGGGCAGTGTATCAATGTGTTGAATTATAAACAAACATATTTGCATAAGGAGACGCGAGTGAAGATAGAACTACAAAATCCAAGTCTTGTTTTGTTTGCATAAAATCGCTTTTCAATCTATGTGATGAATGAACAAACAGATAAAAATGGACAACACAATCTTCTTTCGAAAAATTTTATTCAAATCTCATTAGTTTATGTTTTAAAGGAAAACGCGTACCATTTATAGCGCATTCGAATTCGATACAACTGAATTTAAGCACGTTTTAAAAACAATTCTCCAAAACTAACAAGAACACAAAGAAAAAGTCAATCATAGATTGATATCAACATAAATTGCCATCGAAAATGTAATCTGTTCTACCTTTAAGTCCCTCGCTTGCTTGGAAATTCTTTAAATCTCCGCTTCTTCAGTTCTGAAACCCGAAGTGACAATGCTCCCACACTGATAAAAACGTATGAAGTTCCTCGAAGCAAGATTTTATCCCTGAAAGCTCTTCTTTTTCCACTAAAGCGGCTTCTGAGTATCCCTTTATTAGTATCCCAGTCCTGAGCAGCAAACCGCGAAAAGTTCAGGGAAATAACGACTTTACTTCTCCGCTAAACACAGCGAAAGATCCAACTATAAAAGTGGGAAAAGTGTTTACCGAGCTGACGGCTGTGTAGCCGCGCGAAAAACAAAGCCTCGCTTTGGTTTCAAAATTGCTAAGATCCCGGATGTTGTGTGGTGTCATACGCACATGTTTTGCGACGTCATACGCGCCCGCGAAGCATTCCGCTAGCCATGACTAGAAATGACGTGCATAGGCTTTATGAGTATGGGGCTCCGCAGCGGACCTTCGGCCCGCGAGAGCTCCGCTAAAATCTATAAAGACACATTTAAGGTGAAATACTATTAAGTAATCACATAAAGAACTGGTTATGTCTTGTGCTACTCAACAACACCACCTTTAAACTTTGGTAAGCTACAATCTCAATTTAATACAAAGGAAAAACTGCAAATATCAGTTTTGCCTTTCTTTGATCGAATTTATAGTAAGCATAAGCTCATTTTAAAAAACATAATTTAATTAAAATTACCATAACTCTCATAACAAGTAACTGATAAACTGAACAGTGAATCAGGTAGAAGATCAACATGTACATTGTTACTTAAACAAACTCAAAGTTTAAGTGACTTATAAGTCATTGAAATCTAATGTCAATGTCTTTCTAATGTCACTGAAAATAATCCTTGTATCTGTTTGAAGGCTTGATGACTCGCCCGATCAGGTCATATTCTGGACTAGGGAAGTGGTTGAAATGGACAAATATTGCTCAGCATGTGGTGAGTCAACCGGAGTTTCCCTTTTAGGTTTCTCTGCAACAGTCATGTAGGTTTCTGAAGTTCGAGTAGTTTCCGGTGCGGGTGTTCGTGTTCCCCTCGGGTGCACACGATTTCTGCGGTATTTCCAGAGCGGGGTCGTAGTTGTCCAAACGAAGTCTGTGATTGGCGAACGGTACAATTTATATATCACTTGAACAATGCCCCTATCCCTAATCCCTATCCCAGCGGGACAAATCTATTGTTTTCTTAGCGAATCACAGACATCGTTTGGTCAAGTGCAGGATTACCCTATTTCCCTCCTTGTACTTCCACAATGTAGCTGCGTGGTACCACTGAGTCGGCAGTACTTTTGCTCTCTCCCAATTGCTGTGCGACTGTTGTGAGTGCGCCTTTACACATATAGGCTGACCAATCACTAACTGTGGCAATGCCTTGGCGCTGCGATCATGGTAGAGTTTGGCTTGTTTGTGTTTGTGTATGATCTGAACTGGTACTGAGGTCTGTACTTCGGGCTCGAACATGTAGCTGCTGCGTGGCAAGGAAGATCTAGTTTGCCGTGACATAAGTCTTTATGCTGGTGAGCTAGATGATCCGGGGGTCTGTACATTTCTCCATTCAAAGACTGCTTTCCACATGTCCTTCCCTTCCTTGTTCTTCATGATTTTCACAGCGTTTCGGCTTTTCCATTCGACTTATGGTGACGTGGACCGGAGGTGATGTGATTGATATCCCAGGATTTGTCAATTCAGTGGATTCTTGTGAGCTTTAGTTGCTGCCATTGTCTGTTACTAACACTGGTGGAGTTCCATGTGTTTTAAACAAAGGTTTCATTTTCTTTATCGACAGAAACCGTGTGGACAACTCGGGAAGGCTTGCAACTTCAATGGAGTCGAAGTAGAGATCTACAGGAATTACATAGTTTTGTCCTTTGATCTCAAAACAGTCGCTTGCGACTGCTTGCCAATACATTATATCCCTGGCTGTGTTAAGAGTGTGTAGCATACCGAGGTTTGATGCATGAGCTCTATTGGTCATCTCTGTTCTCGTGGTCAAGGGGATGATGACTCACAGTACGCTAGACGAGTACGTCAGTTCCGAGTGGCTAGCTCGTCTCTGTATGGCCAATACTCATGAATGCATAACGGTACCGCTGCTCTCTGTCTAGCCATCCATTTATCATGGTGTTCATCAGGGTTTGTAGCGCGCGTCGTCTCGCGTCATATGCTGTCGAGTCTGGTCAGTTACGAATAGTGCTTCTTGCATATCGGTTTCTTCTACCTTTCTACGGGATTTATGCTTTTCCTGGATTTCGAAGATCCAGTAGTTTTCTGTGTGGGAATCGACTTGAGGTACATACATGTAGGAAGTGTCGCCCTTGACAACGTGTCGCTGATGTGCACCTGGGAGCCAGGCTTTTACTTTACGTTACGTGACTGCTTCTGTAGTCGCAACCTCATTCGTTGACGACGTTTCGGACTGGTAAGTATTGGCTTCTTGAAGATCGTGACCAGCGGTTTGTGGTCTGTAAACGCATGTACATTCTCCTTTCCTAAGATATAGTGCTCAAATTGCTCAGTGGCGAACACGATGGGGAGGTATTCATTCCGTTTTTAGTCAATGTGGGCACTATATCATTCTGTCTGTGACAGCGGTCTTGATGCGTAGGCGATGGAATGCCCGTCTTGTGTAATGACGGCGCCCAAGCCTATATCGGAGCTGTCGCTTTCTATGATCACTTCTTTGCTGGTGTCGTAGTAATGCGGAATGGGGGGCTTGGGTTAGGAGGGTCTTGATGCGGGGAAATGCCGCTTCCTCGTGTCGTGGCAGCCAGTCGAACAGTGTTGATTCCTTGTTAATGAGGCGCCGGAGGGGTTCTGCGATTGAACTTAGTTGGGGTAGGAACTTGGCTAGATACGTGACTACCTCGAAGAGCCGCTGCACACCTTGCATGTCGGTGGGTTGGGGCATATCACAAATGGTTTGAACTTTCTCAGGAGCGGCTGAGATTCCATCTGCGCTCAGGACATGTTCCAGGTAGGCCACTTTGTCTAGCTTGATCAATTTGAGCTTCTTCTTGTTGAGTTTCAGGCCTCGATCCCTGCATCGTTCAAGTAGAGCTTTGAAAGTGGAATCGTGAGATTGTATGGCCTCTTTCTCAGTGTCTCTCGGTGTCATTATGAACTGCTTCTACTGTATGTTGGGCAGGCGTTCTACGCATTCGCTGTCTAATCTGGCTGGAATTCTTCTGGAGTTGATTTTATACCACCAGTAGCGACCTTATGGTGTCCAGAATGTTGTTAGGTAACTTGACGGCTTGTCAAGTAGAATTTGCAGAATACCATCTTTGGCATCGACTACTGAGAACACTTTTGTCAGAGAGGTGCTACGTCCTCAATGGTAGGGATTAGATAGTGGTTTCTGATTATCGCTTTGTTCAGTTCTAGTGGATCCTTTCGGAAACTGATAAGCCGTAATTGACTTTACTTGACCGTGATTGACATTTAATTAGCTTTCCTGTCCCTTATAGGCATGTTTATAATAAAAGGCTTAATAATAGATATTTGAGCTTTTTTTGCAATATATATTTGATCTTGTTGTTTGAGATTGTTTTTTTTGCTTCGAGACCTAGGAATTTCAGCAAAACAACATCGGGACAAATGTAGATCATTGGATTTGACTGTGATTTTGTGTTGAAAGTTACTTCACGAAGGCAAATTTCCGACAATCCAGACACACTCTCCACTCGTTTGGCTGTAGACAACAACCATGCTGCTTATTCAGGGGGTGGTTCTGTGACTTTGGCAAGAAAAAAATTGTTCTTCAGCTCTTCTTTAACATGTATGGGAACAAATCTTGGGTTCTTTTGCACAGGCTTGGCCTTAAGTTCCATGTAAAAGTGATAGACTCCTGGCAGTGTTCCTTGACCTGTGAACACGTCACTGTAGTTATGTAGGACTAGTTCCTGTGCAAGTGCGTTTTGCTTGGCTGATGTAACATGCAAAACACATTCTTCGTTGAACTGTAGGAGTTCTAAGGCTTCGCATACTTTTCCAGAGAGACGGGAAGTAGGCGCATCTTTGATGACTTGAAAATGAACCTTTTTGGTGCTGTCATTTCCCTCGTAGAGCAGCTTGGTTTGTTCTTTTGGCGTTACCGTTGATTGATCGTCCTGATAGTACAATTGTATCCTGGTTTGTGATTGCTGGGGTGCCTGCTTAGTTAATTTCGTGTAGTCGTCAAAGCTGATGGTGCTGCAAGTAGTACCAGTATAAATCTGGAATGTATTTGGCTGTGGCTCCGCATTGTCTGTGCTGTCTTCTGCTTTGACTAATTATATAACACTTCTGCAAAGTCCTGGTTTCCTTGGCTCTGCGTCTGGTTATATAGTGTAAAGACTTTCGTCGCTGCTGAGGTCTTCAGAGTTGTAGTGACCAGTGACGTTTTCCTCGCATCGGTGTATCCGGTCCTTGTTTTTTTTGTCTGTCATTGTAGATTTGCTTTCGTTGGTATTGTATTTTCCTTGAGCAGAAAAATAAGGCTTGTGAATCTGGCATTTCGGTTTGTTGTTCCCAGTAATTCAATATGGCGTCCGGTGAACGGAACGGTGAATGCATGTTTTGTCGCTTATAGACTTGTGTTTGTTCTTGGACTGATAAGCTGTGATCGGATGGCTTTTTTGTTTCTTGCTATAGCTCTAGGGGGCTTAAATCTAGCTTATAACACCATGCATGTTATGCTGTCCGAAATAAGACTCCGAAGTTCCAGTAAGCATATACTCATTTAAAATTTACATAATTTAGCATACATTAGCAGAACTCTCACAATCTTGTCCTGTGCTTATACCCGCTTATCCGACCCCCAAGACAAGCCGAGGGGGAATTGTTAAATGGCTGTAGCAAAGTTTACCATTTTAAAATGGGATGGGGAAACTTTTTGAATTAAAGTCTTCTTGGTCAGATTTTTTTTCAACAGAAAATCTCATTTTCACTATTTCAGTATGACATTAGTTAAATTCCCGCGTGTTATCCCCATTGTTGCCATCCAGGATTACAGATTTTTACAATTCTCCCAACCCTCTTTCCCCTTCCCGGGTGTAAAGAATACATTGAACCCCCAGTATTCCCCAACACATTACCCTGGTTCTCCTGCGAGTCGACCCCCAGGGGAAGCCGATGACATGTGCATAAGTACAGGGTATAGCCTCCTGTTAGGATGCCATAATCGTTTTGGTCAGCGGAACACCGAACGAACATAAACATGCAATTCGCAAAGTTTAATAGTGCCATGGATTTCGTGTTCAAGACTTAGCATAATTATAACTTACCATAAAAATTTCATAGCTAAGCTATTTATACAAAGGCAAGAACTTAAAGTTTGTTTGAACAAGACGTGTATTTTAAAGAATTCGCAAAGGCCGGACAGCAAGAAATGTCCAAGAGAACACAATTCACAAGATCCAAGATGGCCTTCTGAGCGACACTATCGTTGAACATGGAATTATGTTTGGAGCTGTTTGTAGTATATTTTTGGTCTATCTGTCAGCATCAGATTAAATATTATCACAGAGGAAACCATTTGGAGCGGTTCCTAAGATGAGAACTGTACTTCCAACCCGACAACATTATCTTCTTGTCGTAAAATTAATTAGACTTTGAAGGATTATGATTTCGGCGTGATTTCGTCTTTGTTTTGCGAAGGTTCTTGAACAAATTGCCTTTAAATGGTATGTAAAGCACCTACTGTTTATTTTTTAATCCCATATAAGTGTCTTTTTGAGCTGCACTGCTAAATTGTATACATTTTTATCCTTTTATCTGTAGGCAAAAATTTGCATAATTTACCGTTAGCGACAACATTTGATTGTTAAAAAAATCGAAATTATAGATGACAAAGAAGCAGTGTGGTGTTAAATTGCTGCAATGAAACAATTAAGAAACTGGCAAGTAGCTTTTGGAAATGACCTAAATTATCATTTTGTTGAAAATATGAATTTATAATCACACAGCCTGCAAATATTAATTGAAGGAACTGAAAAACCGTTATTATTTTTGTAGAGAGAAAGAATAATACTATGCTTGGAAGCAAAAATATTTTAAAGTAATTTATTATCTGCTCCATGAGAAAATCAGCGAGCGAAACTTCCATTATACTTAAAATATCCCAAAAAGGGCTTTCTTTGGCATGAATCCCCCCTCCCCCGGCCCCAGATACTCAGGTTTGTGCTAGACAGCAGACAAATGCCACAGTGAGTAGTTTTACCCCTAGGACTGACTACACACACACAAAAAAGAAGAGTTGTATTTGACCATTTCCAATTTTGCCCAACCCTTAGTGACAATTAAGCCGTCACCCTCGGGAATAGCCAACTGACCACATAATAGAGGTGACCGCTTAAAGGGAACCTCCACTATTATAACAAATTGACGTTAAATTGTTAGAACTAACGTTTAGATTTCAATTATGTTAATAACAAGTGGAAATATAATTTTAGTGTACACAAATATTGGATATGAATTTCACCTATTTTCGCTTTTAAATTTCCCGCGCGCCGCCATTTTAAATATTTATGACGTAACTTGGTTGCCGCTATTGTTAAGAATCGACGTTCTTTTCTTTGGAACAATTGGGCAACCAAGTTACGTCATAAATATTCAAAATGGCGGCGCGCGGGAAATTTAAAAGCGAAAATAGGCGATATTCATATCCAATATTTGTGTACACTAAAATTATATTTCCACTTGTTATTAACATAATTGAAATCTAAACGTTAGTTCGAACAATTTAACGTCAATTTGTTATAATAGTGGAGGTTCCCTTTAAAAGATGTCACATTTACGGTAAATATGGGGAGCGACTTAATTCCGGGAATTGTTAAGTGACCGCTTAATAGAGGGCCGATTAATAGACGTTTGACTGCACTGAGAATCCTGATAACAAGCCTTATTTGTCTTGTCCCGGAATTCAGATAGCGCCTAGATAATGCAACCGTGCTTTGACATATACAGCCTGTTATAACGGCCCTTTTTCATCACATGTGAGAAGACGTTTTGCGATTCTCATTGGTTGAGTGAATATTTCGATCGCCTTAAGCCTTTTTTCCTACAAGGAATTATTTTTATTACGTTATTTTGGTTATACACATTACTTACCAGATGTTGCTTGAGAAGACAGACGTGATGGGTTTTGCCTTTTCTTTAAACGGACAATAGATTTCTTCACCCAAAATAATACATCCCTGAGGACTCCCGTTTTTCTTGTAGCATAACCAGAAAGTCCATGGGTACATTTTATTACTACATGAGGTACCACGAGAGATTCTTCCATTATCATTGCAGTCAAACAGTAAAAACAGTCTGCAAAAGATCAACCCAGATCAACGGGCGAATCATATAAACTAATGTCCTGAAACTAGATACAATTATTTTTACGTTACCTATTTTTATGCATAATTAAAATAAAACAATTCATTGATGATTTTTAATATTCTATTACAGTAATAGTGCACTTCATTCCAGTTTTTTTTTTAATTCAGCTATGTTAAGTTATGTTAGTCGTTATGTTGTGTTACAAGGGTAACATAAAACATCGATGTATTAAGCTGCGTTTTCCATTTGCGTGACCTGGCCGTTATGTCGTCTCAGCTTTTGTGCGTGACATTTCTTAATGTTCCCATACAAATTTCTAATTTAATGCAAAATAATAAAAAAAATCAGTCGTGGCCGCTTAAGATAAAAACCCACTCGAGTCACAGCTTAGACAACCAAAGCAGAACTTCAGTTTTGTTAAAAAGGGGTGTTTCTTGGTGTTGCGGAAACAATTATTGGTTAGCTTTTGTGTTGTGGTGTGGGTGTTGTTTACTTTCTTTTGAATCTTTTGTTTTACGTCATTTGGTGATCGCAACACCAAGAAACTGCCAATAAAAGTGACAAGACGAAAATAATAGTAACCTGAGCAACCACAGTTAAAAACATAGAAATATTTCAACTTCATCGTGGATCTGTTGTACTTAATCTGAGTAAATGAACTATTACGAGTAGTATGAAATCCGTATGTCTATGTACTATTAATTAGTATGAAACCAAAAGAAGAGATAAAAAGAAAGAAATGAAACAAAACAAAACAAATCAAAAAATTCATTTAAGCACTACATTCAAGACAGAGAAGAACAGAAACCGCACCTTAGAAAGAAATTTAATAGAGGGAGCGAGCCAGCGGACTTATTCTTTTTTTTTTTTTTGAGTTTTTGTAGACCAGGAGCCGTATTCACGAAAGCATCCTAAGTCCAAAGAGCCTCCTAAGATATAACTTAGGAGATAACTGGTATTCACGAAGATCTCAGTCCTATTTTAAGACATGTCTTATTTTTTTCTCCTAAACTTATAGGACCTCCTAAATTTTTTAGACATGTCTTAACTGGTATTCACGAAGACCTCCTAACTTAAGATATGTCTTAATTTTTCTCCTAAACTAACTTATTAAAAGATGTCGTGACGGAGGCTAAATTCGATTGTTGACGAGTTTTACGTCGATTTTCAGCGTGATTATTGTGTATCACAATAGTTACCGATTAGAGCATTATATTGCTTTCCTAAGAAAAATTAAATATTTTCTAGTGATGTCAAACAACACGGTTAGTTAAGTATATAGGTCTTCGTGTCATTAACGGGTAAGTCCACACTTCTTTTATATTGCAGAGTTATATTTCCGTTTTACGTGAAACTATCTTGAGCCCTTGTATAAACTATCTCTGATTGGGTTACTTTTACTAATCGATAACTGCCCGCGACCATTAAACTTAGGAGACTGCTAAGTTACGCGGCTTACCTCTAGGATGGTCATAAGATATCGTTCGCGAATAGCACTTAGGACATAATCTTAAAAAGCTTCAAAATTTTCTCTTAAGTTATATCGTAAGATATATCTTAGGTAGGATTTCGTGAATACGGCCGCAGATCGACGACATAACCACCCTGACCTAACGCTTGGTCAGTAGCGCATTTCAGTGTCTAAATAAACGGCTGCTAGGCTTGTTTTTCTTACCTTGGAACAGGCAGTTCCCTTTCCTATCGTTTTACTTGAAAGAACATCTTTACAAGTCCCATTGTAACATTTCTGAAACACAGATCAGAGTTAACATTCCTGCAACTCGGAACAAAATATTAAGGTCTCTTCTGAACAAATGCGGATCTTTTTGGTATCAGAAATCATCACGGATAAGTTCTTCTATTTGTAGAAGAATAAAAAAAGGCGAGTTCGGAAAAAGGAAAACCCCTCGCATGGAAAATTACTGTTGCATCAACACATTCTTTTGAAGGTGCGAATATGGATATTTTAGTCCTGTGTGTCAGTGTGAAACTGAAGCAGCTTAAGGTGGTTCGATACAGTTTTCTGGAGACCATACCAACATTTTTCAATCGGCTTTTAAGCGGCCTTCTCCAAGTCAGATCAACGTGAAATTTTCACCACTAACTGGTTTTGAATTGAAGTTTGGCAAGATATATTTTCTGGTAAAATCGATATTACCATGACAACGATAAACAAGAAACTTAGAAATCAGTAAAAGTGAAATTTAGCCCGTTTAAGATTTCGCATTGAAAATCCCACATAGGCATCTTAAAATATGGTATATGGCATATATATTTTGCAAGAATAAAAAAATTCTGTATGTTTGAATTAAAATAAATCGCAATAACATTTCAAACCTTACTATTTGTGTACTGGTATTAAATTGATCGAGAGATTAACACTGGTTTTGTGAAATTACTTAATGATAATGGCTTTTGCAAAAATCTGAGAAACGGCTCGATGGATTTTTTTAAAACATTCACTGTGCATGCTTACCGATGTGCAAAATATTATCTGAAAGTTTCATTGCCATTGATTCACTGGAACGCCTTTAAATTTAAAGATGAAAACGACGTTCGAACCGGCCGAAAAAATGGCGTTACAAATTTACTTTTTTAAGTTTTGCTTAATAATGATTTCAAATCAATGCACACTGCATTCCTCCGTGATTTATACTTTCGTTGTGATCTGCTGTGCATCTATTATTATCTATAGTCGAGCATGATTGTACCTTATTACTCTCCTTGCTACTTTCCAGATTCCCTTAAGTCTCTTTTTAGGATTATTTTGAGCAATAAGGGACCGGTCATTATTTATCGCCTGGGGGGGGGGGGGGGGGGGGGGGGGGGGGGGGGGGTCGGAGTATTTAGGGGGGGATCACATGGTTTTTTGAAGACCTTAAGGGGGGATCAGCCGTAATTGACAAGCATAATGGGGGGGGGGGGGATCAGACCAAAAAAAGGAATTTTAGGTCTCGGCGGGACCCCGGGTGAGTGCATTTGTAAATACTTTGGTAGGATTTGCCGCTGGGACTCCAACCATATATTCAAGACCACGTTCAGTTGTATTTTGTATTATATTAACTTTATTCTAGCCCAAACACAAAACCCAAACCCTTTTACAGACCCTCCATTTTGAAAAAAAGTATCACTATCGTAGTCTAACATACACGTTTTTATTCAGGCACGATCTATTGAAATTAGAAAGGTAATTTATTTTGGTGTGGCTGTATCTTGGTCCGCTTCCCTGTCAGAATCTTCGGCAGCCCTCTCCACTGGCTCTTGCACAATCTCCTCGTCAGATTCATCGGAATCCTCGCCCGAACTTGACCCTTTTTCAGCACCATTACTGCTATTCTCTTCCTTCATTCTGGCCACTACCACTTTCAAATTGCGTGCCAGCTCCGTTTCAAACACGCCTCTTTCCAAAAGCCATTGCAGGGGATCCAGGTGAAGACGCTTGACAAATCTCGCAGTGAATCCTGCATTAATACTTGAGACACATTTGTAGGTATTCTTTTCGAGTGAATCAAAAACCTCTCTAGCTACCTCTTTTGAGGTAAGTTTTTCTAGGAGAATTGCTGCTCGCTGACGTAACCTTTTCTCCTTGATTTTTTTCACTTTTCTCTTGTTTTCTTTTTTTCTTCGGGATTGGCCGTTGGTCCCCATGGGAGACGGAAACTTTCTTTTCAAGCTCATGAGGGTGGTCGTGAGCTCATTGGAGGCTTTCTGCAGCTCTTGGTGTATGGCCTTCACTTGCTCTTGAGCTTCCTGGAAATATTTAAGCTCATCACTTGCAAACGGCCTTAAGGTATGATCTTCCGTATAAAGGTTCTTTCGTCTGTTGTCGATAAATGAGAGCAAATCGGATGCTGAATTAAAGGCCTCATTGACAGTGGTCAAGGAGGACTCACACTTCGCGACATCACCACTGCCCTTACATCCATCCACGCCTGACATGAACTTCCTGATGTTTTGGCACACTCCCCAATTCTCGTTTCTAAGTAAGTTGTTTTCTTTTTCGGAAAGGGCTTTTATCTTTGTGTTCAACTGCCAACGCATTTGCTGTTGCTCGAGGAGATACTGTTTGAAACCGGCTTGTTTACTCGCGAATGAAGATTCATAAATCTGCGGTACAACACTATTGTAGAATTTCAGCCTTTCTGTGTGTGGGTTGGGAAGAAGATATTTTTCCCACGGCTCCTTTTCTGGTGCTGAGTCGTTCCTCAGGACTTGTAGCTGCCCGGAGCGTCCAAATGACAAAATCGCCTGCTTGCGCTTCTTGGGGGCACTGGCGGACGTAACACCTACCGATCACATTATAAATGTTTCAGTGTTAAGGATTGCGTTACATATTATGCACCATGTTGCCTTTTATACGTTTTTTGTTCATGACTGGTTTGAAGCACAAGCCAATTATTTTATAGAGACCTTCAAAATAATCATCTAAGAAACGATAACTCCATACCTTCACTGCTTGTTCCTCTTTGCTTTGAGTCGCCTTGTATCTGTGCGAAGAAACGCCTCAGACGGCGAGTTTGTATCTTCGTTAGTCCAATGTCTCGTTCAAGAGTTTCGTCATCAACGTCCAGGAAATGCTCGACCTTTGCAACACCAATTTGTTTAAAATTGTCTGTGTAATTGCTCAAGTCAGCTTTTGTTAAAAGATAGTCAATTTCTTTATCCATTGAAAAGGCTTATAATGAAAGGAAATCAGCGCAATTTTAACGAGTTCTGTGCCCACGTTTCGGCTAAATAGTGGTTTTATATGTTAATATGTAAATAATAAAGTTAAAGTTAATATGTCACAACGATGTAATAGTACGTCCCAACAATAAAGCGTTATTAAGCGCGCTGAGAAGATTTCCGACATTGATTTCCGACATTGTAATTGAGCAAGAATGGAAGATATGACAGAAAAGCTTAGCAATCTGGACGAAAAAGGTGATCAGCTTGGAAAGCATTTGGATTTTAGCGATGAAAGTACCCATAAGCGATGCCATAATGAAAAGCGAAGCGAGCGAAGGGCGAGAACTGAGCGGCTTGTATCAGATATCGACAATGACCAGGTAAAGAAATGATGGCTTTGCAGTCTTTCTAAAAATATAAAAGCTAGTAAATGTTGTCTGACGTTTCGATGTTACTAAAATCATTATGAAGGAAAACGGGGCAATTTCTTGGTGATACTGGTTCATTATTTTACGCTCAAACTAGTGGGAAATAAAACAATAGAGTATACATGCACAAGTATAAGTAATCATTAACACTGAAACGTCGAAACGACGCGGACATTAATTCTTTGTATTAGAGAATGCAAATCCTGGTATTTGTGGTCACTATAATTTAGATAGGGTTATTCCCATCTGAAAGACTATAATTTGCAGATCAGAGGTATTTAACTATGCTTACAATTATTAAATACAATAAAATTAAAACGGAAATGTAGAACGTGACGCAAGCGAAGCGAGCGGACGAAAAAAATGTGGGGGCTCCCTCATGCGTGCGTCAAATGCAGACTATAAACCAGCAGACTTACGAGAAGTTGACGCGATTTAAATTATCGCAAAGTGAAGGAAAATACTTTCTAATAAAATAAATAAATGCGAAAGGTGTGTTTTTTTTAAATTTCAAACTGATGAAGAAAATTAACGCGGCGTTATAAAGAAACGGACCTTGTAGAGAAACCCAAACTCAAACGAATACAACGAACCGGTGGATCTCCACCATGATAAAACAATACAATGCTAAAAGAATCCAAATTAATTATGGAGAACTAACCGCCAGCACCCTATAACCTGGGCCCAGTTGTTCAAAGGGTGGAAAACGCTATCCACCGGATAAATCACTATCCAGTAGCCTGCGTCGCAAACTGAATGCACCGGTCAATACGGGATTTCGTTTCAGGATAAATTGCAGGAAAAGTAAAAAGAAAATGTGCCAATTAGGGTACAAAAGAGGGGAGAATTTTATAGCGAGACCGTACCGCGCCAACGCTTATCGTGGCTCAAGGTTTCGCCGCTCGCTATTAGGTGTCCATCGCGTCACGCGTAGTCTAGTCTGCTGTTGTTGCACACCTATACTTTCCTGATATTTTCCAAGAAATATGAAAGAAAATTGTATCTGGGTGAATCGTTAAGATACATTCCTCAAGCCCATAGATGTAGTAAAACTGTTAGTTTCTCGATCTAAGACGAAGTCACCTTTTAACTACTTCAGGGAAAAAAGAGAATGGAGATTGTAGCATCGCAACAAAGCTGCACCCTAGAGCAAAATAGGGGTGTTATAGAAGAAGAATTATCGAGAGCAATTTCAGAGGAAAGAAAGCACAAGTTTCAAGGTCTGCTCTATGTCTTCGATCAACTATTTCTTCCGGTGCAAGATGCCAATGCTAAGACAAGAATTAGGTCTTCAATACCCTTTCAAGAAGCATTAGAGTACTTTCTTGCGTTTCAACCTCATCACTCTGGGGCACCGTCAAAATATCAGAGAGTTGCCTTTCGCGAAGCTCTACTTCATGAAAAACATGGTCTCAGGATCAATATCATTCGTATAAGTGAGGGTTTTGAGTATGTCGCGCTACGTCCTGACGAAGTCGACTTAGAGTCATTCCTTTTGGATATTTTTAGTGCTTGTAGTACTAAAAGTGGACATAGTGCTCTTGTTCTCGATAAGGAAACCCTGCAAGGTATCGTTACTACTATGGACTCAGAATGGGATAAAATTTGTCTTAGAGTTATATTGCGATCTATATTCTCTAGAGAAGAAATGACAGCCCTAGGCTTCGATCCTGACAATCTTCCGTCTATGACGGAGAGAGTTAAATTCGTTGTTGAAGAGGTAAAAAATACTAATGAGGCAGCAGACGACCTCGTTAGGTTGCGTTTAAATTCCAAGAAGGAAAAGCTGGAGAAGGAGATAAAAGAGAAGGAAAACCTTCTTCAAAAGAAAACAAATATTTGGTCATCCAAAACGTTAGAAGAAATCCAAAGCGAAGTACAAAAACTCAAGGAAAAAGTTGAAGACACGGAGGGGCTTCTTCACAGCGAGCCCACCGAAAGCAATTATCAGAGAAAACGCCAAATGCTCAAGCGCCAAGCTTCAAGCCTTATCGAATGTAATCGACTGAAGAGGCGAAAGTTGTCAAACCAAGGTCCGAAGCCAAAGCTAGATGAGGAAGATGAAGACTTCATTGCAAAGGCAATTGAGGATAAATCATCCTATCATGGTAGAAGGCATGATACGGTCCTCTATACCGGCCAGAGGGTGAAGAAGAAAAACCTTCTTTCAATTGCCAACTACCGACTAGCTCAACGTGGGAAGAAATTAATTCAATCCGCTACAACAGTATACAACAGGGCGAGACCGAGAAACAAAAGAAGTCTCCAAGCGAAGCGCCATTGTGGCAAAGGCCTATTCTGTTGGAAAAAGCCACCAAAAGGCGAAGAAAACACAAACGAAAACACTCACTGCCAACGAGCTCATGTAAAAAACATAAAAAGACGGTTCTGGGGTGCCAGAAATTCCAGCGCGAGAAAGTTTTGTTTCATGAGAAGCACTGATGACAAGGCTTACCTTAGACCAGGTACATCTGAAGGTTTTGACAAAGCCAGAAATCTTAGGATCTTAACATTATCAGATCACACTAAAGCAAGGAAGTTGCCAAAGTACGACTGGCCTGAGAAAATGGTATATGTGACCCCGGGTTCTCACCTTGTTTTCACGAAGTCAAGTGTAATGAATGAAACTGAAGAGAAGCTGATAACTGAGGACGATCGCCACTATGTATTTGTCCGTCCCAAAGCAATAGTGGGATCGTCAGGAACTGTATGGGCCAGCGAAACGGTTCGTTTGCGACATGGGGATCCATCAGCTTTTGAAGTTGACGAACCGACACCTGGCAGTCCACAGTACTCACTGGGATTTCGTAAATGCTGCGCGCGACTACATGATGACCTCTTTCTTTATTATGATATGACAGAGTCAGATGACCTAGACAAAATATCCGGAGAAACAGAAAGTAACTGTAAATTCTTCACTTACGAAAAAGAGAGAGCAGAACACTTGAAATTAAGGATTGACAATTTGTTGCAGTTTTGCGAAGACACAGAAATGTCAGAGCACAATAGGGCTCTGTTTGCTAGTCAGATAATACCAGTCACGAAACGCATTTTAGATGCCATTGATGATCTGTTTAAAGAGGAAGTCGATTTCATGGAAAAAGATGCGAGAAAGGACAGGATTTTAAGGGTAACCAGTTCATGTAAACATGGTCTTGAAGTTCTCGGAGATCTCTGCCTTCCACCTGTAAAGCCACGATGGGCTGACCTTACAGATGCTGGTCCGGGCGTAGGAGTTTCCAACTACGAAGTTAGATTTCGAGACGCCGAGTTAGCAAGGGTTCACAATTCCGATTATAGAGTGCGATGTCATCGTTCGAGGGGCGACAGCGGGCAAGGTGAAGCCGAAAGGACAAACTCGGCAATTTCTGATGCTCTTGTGGATGGCGCAACTCTAGAGTGGGAAAAATATAGGAGGTTTGAGGATCTTTCAGAAGAGGAAATCAAACAACTGTCTCTCCAGTCATACGAAGAGTACGAAAAGAAACGGATGGAGAAAAATGCCTGGTATGTCTGTAGTCAAGTAGCCGAGAGAATTGACGATGCCCCTGTCCTTAAAGATTACATCAAAAGCAAACTAAGCGAGTCCCCTGATGAATTATTCTTTTTCAATTCTGTTTACCTCGACAACTATCGGGGTGCATCAGAACGAAACAAAGAGCAAGCGCCCGGTGCAGCATACTTCCGAAAGATCGAATCGTTTATGGAAGATCACTATATTCGTGGAGAACTTTTTATGGAATTCTGTCGTGATGCCTGTAAAGAGTCAAGAGAAGAAAGTTCCAATCTCTGTTCTTGGTGCTCAAAAAATAGATGGGTCGGTCCAGAAACGGAGAGAATTCCGCAACCTGTACCAGACTCAAACAATCCTGGACATTTCATGGATGTCTATCAGACGGAATCGACGGGCAGGACACCAGATGATTACCTTCCAAGGAAATGTATTAAAGATCTGTACAAGAAACATTCTGGCAGTATCATAAACGATCAGGATAGCATGAAGAGCTTCTGCGCAAATTATAATGTGGAAGAGAAGCACGTCATTGCATATGTTAATCATTTGAAGGACATTGATATCAGAAAGGACATCAGGACAAGAGCAGCTGAGGAGCGAAGAAGGCAAGAGGCCGAAAGAACGTACAAGGACTTTCAATGGGATAACCTCATCGAGGATAACAAAGTTGAAAAGTTGCGGGTAAGAGAACTAGACCTGTATCTCAACAAGCATGGTTTGACGACTGTGGGTCGGAAACTTGACAAAGTGAAGGCCATTCGATGTCATTATTACCGACAGAATAAAGAGACTGTGATAACAGAAGAACTGTCGAGTGATGAAGATGACGTGGAATCCGAGGATGAAGAATCCGAAAGTGAAGAGGCAGAGAGCGACGATGACTATGTTTTCGCGGATTTGGATGAACAGCCTGAGAGTGGCACTTCCGCGACAATTCAGTTCGTATCTGACGAGCAAGTATCTACCGTTGTTGTTCAAGCTCCATGAGACGTAAGTACCACTATTAAAGACATCACTTGCATATTCAAAACGTTATTTGGCGGTGGCTGGGAGAAGGGGGGGATCATGAAATTTTCCACTACCGATAAGGGGGGATCTTTAAAATACTAGATACTCTACGGGGGGATCAGGTAAATGCTCCGATGTGACAACAAAAATACTCCGACCCCCCCCAGGCGATAAATAATGACCGGTCCCTAAATGCCCTTTTGCGTTTTGAAAACGTTTTTACAGCAGGCGTTTTGAACGCAAAAGAAAACAGATGCAAAGAAATTTGCATCAAAGAGCGTACATTGCAATGTTTCAATCACGGAAGAATGTAGTGCGCATTGATTTGAAATCATTACTGAGAATAACTTAAAAAAGTAAATTTGTAACGCCATTTTTTCGGCCGGTTCGTACGTCGTCTTCATCTTTAAATTTAAAGGCGTTCCAGTGAATCAATGGCAATGAAACTTTCAGATAATATTTTGCACATCGGTAAGCATGCACAGTGAATGTTTTAAAAAAATCCATCGAGCCGTTTCTCAGATTTTTGCAAAAGCCATTTAAATCAAAATTACCCAAAAATTGCACATGAAGTGATGTTAGGAAAACAGGTAGTTCTCAAGATCGCAAAAGAGAAAGTAAACAAAACTTTCAGGGTTTACAAACATAACATCAAGCTACTTTTTGACATTATCATTAAGTAATTTCACAAAACCAGTGTTAATCTCTCGATCAATTTAATACCAGTACACAAATAGTAAGGTTTGAAATGTTATTGCGATTTATTTTAATTCAAACATACAGAATTTTTTTATTCTTGCAAAATATATATGCCATATACCATATTTTAAGATGCCTATGTGGGATTTTCAATGCGAAATCTTAAACGGGCTAAATTTCACTTTTACTGATTTCTAAGTTTCTTGTTTATCGTTGTCATGGTAATATCGATTTTACCAGAAAATATATCTTGCCAAACTTCAATTCAAAACTAGTTAGTGGTGAAAATTTCACGTTGATCTGACTTGGAGAAGACCGCTTAAAAGCCGATTGAAAAATGTTGGTACGGTCTCCAGAAAACTGTATCGAACCACCTTAATCCAACCGAAACAGTTTTGTGACACTTGTGTTGGCACATTTATGAAACTGAAAGCTATAAATGGTTTCTTTCCACGAATTCAAGGTTGATGGTATTGATAAAAAACGAGCCCTGAATGGCTGGTTAGATGAATAACCAAACTGGTAAACATAACGAATTCACTCAAGTTTTATCAATTTGGTTTTCAAAAGTGACGGATGTGGTCACAAAAGGAACGACTAGTGGAAAGTATTATAAAGCGCTAGAAAAGGACGACTTGCGGAAAGGATAATAAATCGCTAGAAAAAGAGATCCGTGGAAAGTTAGCGCTACAAATAACGATTATAAACATCATTAACAGAAGCTCAGTTCTACAATCCGGATCGCGCATTTTAATATCCTTTTCGACACTTGATATCTGATATGGCATATTGACAAGATGAGAACAATGCACTACTCGAAAAGGGAAAAACCCCTTATTAATGATACAATTAGTAACTTCAAAACATTTCCCGATGTTCGCGGTATTCTTCGCTTTTTCAGTTCTGCAGAAAGAAAATGAAAGCGAATACCGACTCATGGGCCATAATGGCTGCATCAACACTGAGATATGATGAAAACGTCGCGCACGAAAGCGATTTTATAGTATAGACGTATTTTAAATAACACCCTGAAATGCAAATGCAGTATTAAGTAGGTTTCAGGGAAAATATTCATGCCAAAACAAGTCTTTTTGTCTAAGTGTGACACCTGTGTTGGCACATGTATAATGAAAGCTATCAATGGTTTCTTTCCAAGAATTCAGGGTTGTTGGTATTCTTTTGCCAGCGAAGAAAAGCTAAGAAACGAACCCTGAATGGCTGGATCGATAAATATAAACCAAACAATACGAATTCATTCATGTTTAATTCGGTTTCCAAAAGTAACGACTGCGGTCCCCAAAGGTACGACTTGTAGAAAGTATAATAAAGCAATAGAAAGGAACGACTTGTGTAAATGCATGATAATAAATCGCTAGAAAGTGACGAAAGTAAGCGCTACAAACAACGACCATAAACATCATGAACAGAAGCTCAGTTCTACGAATTTGCATCCGTTCCGACATTGATATTAACAAGAACATTGTCAACAATGCATTCGAGACGAATCGAAGGGAAAACCCCTAATTAATTATGCAAAACAAGCAAATACAAAACATTTCCGCGAAAGCTGGTGAAATACCTTTTCCAAATATTCTGCTGTTCTGGGGGGGGGGGGGGGGGGGGGGGGGGGGGGGGTACTCCCGACAATTTAGAATAGGTATGTGCCACCAAGGTTCTCAAACCCTGACCCTATTTAAGGGTAGAAAATCAAGATTTGATAACTTTTTTAAGGCCCAAAACCAGGCGTGTAGTACACAGACCATTTCTTTTTTGTTTTGCGCGTTGGGGTGGATACTGCAATTTAGTGACCCTATGTAAGGAATATCTAAGGATCACAGGATACCCTACTAAAGAACTGAGCGCGAGCACCTCGAAAACCCTACCCTATCGGGCGGCATATACCTATATAGCATATATAGGGGAGTACGCCCTCCCCCCCCGTTTAATAACACTGAAATGCAAATACACTAGTCCGCGAACCTCGTTAATACAGATACTATGGGGCCATTTGCGTATACCGACATGTAGTGTTCGAGAAAGGCTTAAAGCTGGTCGGTTGAGGTTATACGAGTCGATTACCTGAATGTTCGCTCAGCTCTAAAGATTCAATTTTAATCTATTCGAAGGTTCCTCGAGGATGGCTTTGAATACTTCCGTACTGTAGACTCGATCATCGAGTTGCGTATAACCCTGGTGTTTTCACAAGCGGCAAAAAAGCAGAAGCAGAAGAATTTGCGTCAAGTAAAACGAACATGGACATAAGCGTAAGATTGACATATGCTTATAAAAAGAAAAACAAAATAGCTTACCTCGCCTCCTTCTACTAATTTTCTGGTTTGATCGCTAAATCGAGCGAAGGAAGTATAACTTTATCACGCTGATCGCTTGTAAGAAAGACAAAAACAGAAAGAAGTTTACTAGCATCCATAGCTGAATATTTTTACAACATTACGCAGGGAGTACACGGTTATCCCGGAGAAAATAACTCCAAGACTAGCGAGCGAGCGAGGGCGCGGCGAACAACGAACAACATAGATAACATGTGACCTGAACCGATGTTCGCACCCAGACTCGTACCGGCAGTCGCTAAATATTATTTTTTTTGGCGCGAGAGAAGATTAGATACGGAAAAACGAAATAATAACCGGCCAAGCTATGCTTATGACACTTTATACTGAATCAGATACTTGTGAACACTATATTCCTCATTTTGACTTATCAAGTCAAGTTCGTCAAGCGTCTAGTGTTTATCTTGATGCATGCGTCTGAGAATGTTAATTTGACGCAAAAATGTTGATAACTGAACACGATTAATTAAGCAATCCATAGAGAGCAAATTGACAAAGAAATATGCTATTGGATCGCTGCTTGCAATCTTCAGCTCCTGGTTGAAATCTCATTTTCCTGTCTTTTCGTCAACTGATCAAGACTTATTATGGTCTGATCCATGAAGTATAATTTCATCATTTTAAAGGAGCTATGGCATGGGGATAAAAACTTAATACCTTTTTTCATACACGAAATACTTAATTCCTTGAAGCACTATATTCAAGCCAGAATAAAGCAGTTGCTGAGGACAGTAACCGCACCTGATAAAGAACTTTCATAGAGCAAGCGAGCCGTGAGCGAGCCGGGCGAGCTGTTGAGGGCAAGATGAAGCTATCTTGTCGCTGTGTTCCCGCAAGACAAATCTTATGTTGGCTTAATACCTAATAATTCCTTGTTTTTAATTTAATTTAATTGTTTTTTGACCGGCTTGCTCGGTCAAGATGGCTGGGTGATCTATATATGAAATGGACTCGTTCTTTCTTTCGTTTTAATGGACCAGATACAACCATTAGTGACCTCACGCTTGGTCAGTAACGCATACTGTATGTCTAAACATACGGTTGCTAGGTCTGTTTTTCTTACCTTCGAACAGGCAGTTCCATGTCCTATCGTTTTACTTGAAAGAACATCTTTGCAAGTCCCATTGTGACATTTCTGAAACACAGATACATACGTGTATATAAACATTAATGAAAGTGATCAGAGGAATCATTCCTGCAACTCAGGGTAAAATATAGAAGCTCTCTTCTGAGCAAATGCAGATCTTTCTGGAAGCCCACAGGCTTACCATCGTCTGTTTGTGTGGTGTACTGTGCATCGATAGCCTTTTTTCACCTATCTAACTTTATAATTCAGAAGTCTGGGAAACTTTGATAATATGAATCTTCAAAAATGGGGAAAAGATCCAGTTGAACGACTTCATTCACAATTTTTCAAATATTATCTTGGACTTAACAAACGGGTACCAAATGTGGCGGCGCGAAATGAAGTAGGAAGATTATCTCTGAAATCGCGAATTTATCGTAATGTATTACATTTTTGGTTACACCTTAACCCTATTCGGCCTGGGCTTTTTTTGAGTTCCTGAGCCTGCTCCCCCCCCCCCCCCCTTTGGAAACTTCAAGAACATTAAGGCTATCACAATGAAACCAAGAGTGTACATAGTACGTCCAAAACTGTCTCCTTTGCGGTCCGCACAATGAAACGATGACGTCATATGACGTAGTTATTAGGTAATTAGTTATACGGCCGTTATCTTGGATCCGCCATCTTGGATTTCTCATTTTTTTAAAACCTCTTAAAAACCGTCCAAATTGACCCAAAATTAATCAAAACCAATAAATAAACGCTAAATGACGTAAAAAATACAAAAGTTATACCAATAAACATTGTTTTTCTTCATTCAAATGTATAAATATGCAAATTTCCAAAAACATGGCTGTCAAAATCTTGTTGCCATGGAAACGTCAAGTCATTTGATCAAAAAATTGTCATACAAAATTGTTGCCAGATAAATTTTAGGAAAAGTCACAAAGTTTGATGGCGTTTGAATACATATTAAAGAAGTTATGAATGTTGAAAGTAAGCGCGGGCACTTTGTGCCCCTCCCCCCCCCCCCCCCCCCCAGGCCGAATAGGGTTAAAGCCTTGCCCGATGATAATATAGCTAAGCAATGCCTACATATCTCGGAAAATCATGCCATATCAAACGATCAAAGCTTCATGAACTCAATAAATACGCTATTGATAAAATATGATCAAACCACAAGTACTAGTTTTTCTATTTTTAGCAAAAAACCCAACTCATTAAAACAATTGTGTATCCACTCTTTCTTCGAATATAGAGAAAGACTCTATAGCGCACCAAATGAAACTTATTAAAATGAATACTAAACTAAATTTTTATTACAAATTTAAAAATAATACCAACAGTTCTGTTTGTTATGACCTAGTAAAGAATATGAGACACAGGAGAATTCTTGCCAAATTTAGAGTTGGAAACTACAACCTTCAAATTGAAAAAGGAAGACATACAAAGCCTTTAACACCAAGAGAACTAAGTAGCTGCGAATGCTGCCATTCAAAAAAATGTGGAAGGTGAGTGTCATTTCCTCTTCGACTGCGTCTCATATGTTGATTTACAGAACAACTTATTTTACGACATTAGAAAATATTGTGCAAGTTTTAAGAATTTAGCAGACGAAGACCTTATTGTATTTTTCTTCAATAGCATAGATCCCGTGATTTGTATGAAGCGTCCTTGAGGCGTGATGATTTGTTAACCCGTAATTAGTAATTATTATATTCATCATTGGTATTGCAATGTCATTAATGTTATATGGGAATGTCAATAAAATATGTTATGTTATGTTATGCATCTTTGATGGACTAAGACGAAATTTAGAGCTCTTAAAACTAATAAAAAATGAAATACTTAAGCTTTGTTTTTCTGTGTCTTTGGTGATTTGTGGCTCGCGAAAGCGGTGTTTTCAAAATAGCGGTCCGACTCGCTCAAAAGCAGAGAAAGAGTTCTATTTCTCTCCATTTGAGCGAGAAACAACTGACCCAACTGAGCTGAATAACGATTATCAGCGCCAGCGTCTGCTTTGTACAGGAAGTTGAAATGTTTTTTTTTTTCGTTTCCACTGATATGCCTCGTGACCTTTACCAAAATGTTTTCCATTGCTGACTTGATAATAAGCAGATAGGTAAATTCATTACACGTTGATCCTAACCTGCGTGACAGTGACAGAAGTTAAAAATGGGAGGAAGAGAACGAGTGGGTACTCGGGTAGCTGTCCTAGCTCAAGCTGCGTTCTCTGAAATAAACCGCAAAAAAAGATTAAAAAAAGCTCCCGAGATTTTTGCGCCTCGTTGTGGCAGTTTCGCCACTCACACGTCGGTTTTTGCTTAAATAACTAAAACGTATGGCTCCCAGGGTAGCGGGCAGCACGATTTTCTAAAAGATCAGTTTACTCCATTCTCGCTCTGCATGCACGCTCTCTATGTCATCCATGCATGCCCCACTCGCTTTGCGGAGCATTTCTCGGCTCAAAATTTTCTGTTTTGTTGTTGTCCACAATGTTTTCGGCTCAGTCTTTCATTTTGTCAATATTTGGTTACGATGATATGATGGCATACAAACTGAAGGTGTAATTAAAAGTGTACTGCTTTCAGCCAGCTCCGACGATATGCAAAGCGGGTGCAGTAAATAAGCTATAAAATAGAAGAAGCGAGAATGAACCGGATATTCAAAAATTCGTAAGGTCTGATTCTTATGAAATCACATATTATAAATAGGTATACTTATCTGATGTATTAATCTAAAAGACACTTCAAAAAGAAGTTTCTAGAACATTCTGTTCCAGGACATAGGGTATATATATAGAGAACCCCGCTAACTAGCCTCGAACTCGGATAACTCGAACTCCCTGCTAATTCGAACTAAGTTCGATTTCCCTTGGATTTGGCCCTATTCTTGAGTCATTTTTACTCGGATTAGTAACTCGAACTCGGATTACTTGAATTCCCCGCTAACTCGAACTAGTTTTCGTTTCCCTTGACCCGAATTTACACTGATAACTCGAACTCTGTTGTTATGACTTCTCAAAACACAGTACAGTCAACTCTCTCTAAGACGGACACCGTCGGGACCGGCCCCAACTGTCCGTCTAAAGGTGGATTTCCACTGTCGCGTAATTTTTACGTGCGTAAATATTATAAGAGACGATGTATGAACAGCTTGCGTAAAAGTTTACGCGAGCTGTTCATACATCGTCTCTTATTTTTATTTACGCACGTAAAAATTACGCGACAGTGGAAATCCACCCTTAGAGAGGTGCCGGTCCGGCTTATAGAGAGTCGAGGTAACGTGGCACCAGTAATTCTGAGACAATAAAGCTGAACCTGTGCACAGGCAATGAATACACGTGTTTTAAGTCTGTTTAAAGTCGTTTACTTAAGCAAAACCTACAAACTGGAACAAAATAACATTAGAAAAGTCGACTCGTTTGTCCATATTCAGCACTTACATTTCCGTTTTGAAGTATTGTTCACTAAAAAAGCACTTCTAAAGTGTCCGTTGACGGTTTCTAAGTGCTCGTTGTCCGTCTTAGAGAGGTGTCCGTCTTATAGAGAGTTTAGTTACAGTAAAATGACTGAAAAACGGCAGGGACCAACACCAGATGTCTGTCCTCCTTATAGAGGTGTCCTTTAAGAGAGGGATGACTGTATCAAGAAAATAGGCTGCTTGTTATCTGATTGTATTAAACTTCGGGCTAACCACGTTATCAGTCACTACCGGATGCGGTGTATTTTGCCTCGGCAGTGAAAATATGGCTTGCGTAGCACGTGCATGAAAATAATATGAACGTAAGAGAGAACGGAGCGCGTGTCTCCCTTGCGCGGACATGGTTACTTCTTTAATGTTGTTTTTGTATGTAGTTTGACTGTAGTAATACACGACAAACTTCGTTTATATTTACAAAAACATTGTACCCAAATGTTAAATTTACATCTGTGGAATTTCTTGTTACCATACGCAAATTGAGCCATGTTTATCACAGAAGTAGTTAATAAAAATATGTTCACGCTATATATCGTCACTATTATTAATAACTAGAAATACCTGTCTCGCAGAACCTCGCGAAGCTCGGGGGAGGATGCACTGCAAAATTTTAGCAATGTGGGAGGGAGAGATGGAATTTCTGATTTAAATGGAAAGGTTGGGTTGCTTGCTGGCAATGGCCCCAAAATTTAAAGTTGAGACATTTTCGTTCCCAGTCTCAGCTTCCATTTAACTTGTACTTTGTGCCCTGTCTTCCTAAAATAAAATAAATGGGAGCTGGTGCTGGTCAGTTTTGGGTTTTGAGCTGCGGGTCGCTGTAACTGCTATGGAACTGGGTACCAAACGATCCTCAGGCTCTTCCTCTCCCTCCCCCCCCCCCACCTATCTTCATTAATTTTTGTCAGAAGGAAAATTTGTCTGAAAGTGGATGTATTAAGTACTGTTGTGGACATGGGTCCAGGACAATATGTAGTGGTGTTCTGTTTATTTTGATTGTCTCAATTAAATTCCAATTTTGAAGCTTGTGAGTGCTATCTCCCAAATTATACTGTTCTCTTTAGATACTGCTACAGTTTTTTATGTGTCCCCAAATTAGTATGGGTTTACCCAGGCTATAAGGTCTTTTGACACTTAAATAAAGTTTCTATCTATCTATCTATCTATATACAGTAACTGGGTATCAAATAATTGGTAACACAATTCTCTATTTGCTTGAATGGTTGAGATCACAGGAGGTTACTGCTGCTAAAAAGTGATGTTGTCCAAAAAATAAGAACTCAATGGTGAAAGTGGCATGAGATTCTCCCAGCAGTAACAATACTATATTTAGGATACAGGTCATTACAAAATTGATTACAAAACATGAATATTCAAGATGAAGCAACAGATTCTCTGCAAATACCATAAGCGATGTATAGAGACCTGGATGGAGAATTCGTAGGTTAAGACCAGGACTTAGGTCTTCATGACCAGTTAGCCCCTTTAAAAATCTTGAAATCAAAATTAATTTGTTGATATACATTCTCCTTACTGTCAATACAGTTCACATAGCCATATAACTACAGTGAATTTGTATTCAATTTCCAGACAACTCATGTTGAAGGTGATCAGGTTCTCAATTTGCATAATCTATGTACTTGCTCATACACTGATATTGTGAAGAGATTTAAGATACTGATCACCGTTCAAATAACAAATGTGAAGCAGTAATGTTGATGTGTCATATGTGTTTACCTACATGTATACAGTTGCTACAGATTAGCTGGTCATGATTGCCAACAGAAAATTGTTTTTTCCAAACAAAATGTTTTTCACCAAATTGTAAACAGAAATTATCCTTTCTAATCCATTGGAATGTTATTTCTTATTGAACTATTTTGTGAAGAATGCTGTAAACTCAAGATACCGTATACGTATACAAACCACATTTCACTCACTGTTCATTCACAAACAATGCTACACCATGTCAATGTTGTATATTTGGGAAATAATTTCCACCTGTGTGATCTGTAGCTTTGATCATTTAAAAAGTTCCTTAGTGATCTTAGTGAGAATATCGATAAACATCAAATTAGAGCGTGTACTAAGAGAATTATTTTTCAGTGTTTGATTATCCTCTCAGTAGTTTAGCACTTAAAATCGTGTGTTTTTTTTTTTGCAGAAGCCGGTGATTTGAGCTACATTTCTTAATCGTTCTTCTTCACTGAGCCTTTCCTGTAATCAGTGTTTGCTTTTCCCTACCGTATCAGGTACGTATGAAAGATATTCGTCACGAGTATTTAGCTGATGGTGTAATTCTTGCGGCCTCTCGTTGCGTCTACAAACAGAATCATTTTGTCCAACACTTCCAGTCGGTGTCGCCTCTCCTGATCGGTTACGTTTAGAATTCTAATGGCGGCATTTTGTCAAGGCGTTTGAACCTAGTCAAACGGTGTGCCTAGGCTGTTCGAAGTCTTTGTAATCTATGCTCTCGTTGTCTCTTCGTTGCTCGATCGCGCTGAATTTCAAGTCACCGTTTAGCGGAGTTTCGGTGTTTAATTTTCTCGGACAAGGATTTCCAGCCACCTGTTGAATCCAGCGTTGTTGTGTTTGCTGTTCTTTCTCGTTTGCATCAGAAATTGGTTGTGTTTCACCGAGAGTAAACATTTTTTCACAGACGAAGAGCAAGGGTAAACGGCCGCCATGAATAAACATGAGAGTGCGCCATTGTCAGCGGTCGCGATTTTTGTTGCCAGGCAACTGCCGGACACCATCAAGTATATAAATATATATATACCTGGATTTTTGAAAACGTGATCAACGAAAATTACAGCAATTTCACTACAACTAGCCCAGACAAGGGTTTTTATGAGCCCGATCAGCCCGAAAATCACAGAGAAGAGAGAAAAGGGGGAAAGGGAGCGAGAGCGAGAGAAAAAAAAAGACTAGCAACAGTCTTTAGTTTTTATATTAGGGGGTTTGGAGATAGTTTTTGAACGACAAAAAAACAAGGCCAAGAACGCTCACAAACGCTTACTTAAGGTGATATCGTTTTCAAAAATCCAGATATAAATATATTTTTCGCTCGAATTCACGCGGCTCAGCTCCCGAGGGACGACAAATTTATTAACCTCGCTTCGCGAGGAATTAACAAAAATAAATAAATTTTTCACCGATCCCGATAACTCGAAACCCCGCTAACTCGAACTGATTTTCGTTTCCCTTCAGAGTTCGAGTTAGCGGGGTTCCACTGTATTTCTTTTCTTTCATAGAGGACGGCTCAGGAAACAGATGCTCAAACGAAGAGCCAGCGACTTTTAAAATTATTTTTCTTAGCAAAGCCCTGGCTTCTGTAAACGTTGTAATTTTTTTGGCCCGTGTCCGAAAAAAAAAAAAAGAAACGCAAAGACAAATTCGGCTAACGCATTGTTGTACCCAATTTAAACCTTCTGGGAATAAGATTCTTTGTTCACAAAATTTCCACATGATTTCCATGTCAATGCTTCATTGATATGGAAATATGACGAACAAAGAGTTCTAATCCCAAAAGGTTTGAATTGGGTACAACAATGCTTTAGCCGAATGCGAATGAAGATAATCAATCGTATTTCACGCACGAATGCGTTCAGTGTTTTCACCGTACGTCATATCAAAATTCAGAAGCATTATACAACAGTTTTCGATTCCAAAATGTTTATGGAATTGTAGAGTTTTTAAAACTACACATCTGGGCCAAGTTTTAAAGCGCTAGAACATTTCGTTCAAGAGTTATAGGCGAATAAGTATTAGACATTTTTAGTAAGAAAGGTATGGAACGGCCATCTTGGTGTTCCACTTAGGGACCAACATGGCGGCCAAAAATTCAATGTCTCATAACACAAAAAATCTCATCACAAAATATAGTATTCACTATACGTGCCATTAAATCGGCTTATAATCATCTATAATTCAAAAATAACTTTCAACTGGTTCAATTTTGTTTATTTTTACGGCTTATCTAAAATAGCGTGACGAATCGCGTGACACATTTCAAACCTTTATAAATCGATAGCAAAACATCGTTAAAGCCTGAAACGTTTTGTGAAAGATTATAACACTGGTATCCACATACCATGTTCGAAACAGCTTTGAAGGATGTATGCTTTAGATTTTTGAATTTTTAGGACGTCATGTGAAAACACTTAATTGTTTGTCGATGTGTCTATGCGAGCCAAATTCGCTAAAATATATTTGGCCACAAAGAGAAAGCAACATTACGCTCGAGCTCTGATCTCCTAATCATTATTAAATTTTTAGTCTTCGTCCCTTTTTAAGTTCGATATTGTTATCATCAAAGATGTTCATGACTACGAAACGAGTACCTAGTGGGACATCGAGACACACTATAATAAACATTCAGATTATCAGTGAAAGCACTGTTCAAGGCTAGAATACTATTTTTGAAGTCATTTACTCATTTGAAACATGAAAGAAAGACTAGTTAAAAGCTTACCTTTAACTGAGTTCCAGCTTTCACGCCTCGCTGACGCTTTTAAGAACACATTTCTGGGTAAAGATTGCTTGGTCGAACCTCGAAGATTACTTGATCATGCTGGTTACTTGAAAAAAGAAACGAATACAGAACGGTGACTTAAGTATGCTCCCACTTGACCAATAACATTCACCATGCAACCAGGCCATGTGACCCCCTCTCCACCCCTTTTCCCGCTTCTCCCGTCCCCCAACTAGTAACAAGCAACGGAAGCAGCGAATTTAAAAGATGACAAGATGGTACTTCCAAACACAAAAAATTAAAATAATGTCGCGTATCAAGGAGTTTTAGGTAAAAGTTGTTCCCGTGTTTGACATTTGTCACAAATTAACTGTGGGTACCCACGAATATTGAAGCATTTGCACTAAATAAACCGACCGTTTTACGATAAAGAACACAATATCACAGCGTAGATTAGGATTATATTTATCACTGATATGTAATGATTGAACTCATAGAAGAACAGGAGCAAAATTGCGACGGCTCAAACGGCTAACGGCCGCCATGTCTCAAATTCCTGAAATCAACTTAATTGAACGGGGGGGGGGGGGGGGGGGAGGGGGGGAACCCTTTCAATCTGTTAGGACGCGTTCGCTGAAAATATAACAGGCAGAAAGTATCCCCTTTCTTTGAAAACTGTAGCACAAATATGATCCCGAAAATTTTAGTGGACTTTCTTAGAATCGAAAATAGCATTTTTCATCCTGTCGAAAATGTCGAAAATATCATGTGTAGTTTTTATATTGGCGTCAGAAAATGTCAGTTTACATTTCCGGTTTTTAATCCCAAAATCTGAGTTCGGTGACTACAACTAGGTCCCAAAAAAGCGTTATTTACCGATGTTAACGATCCTCGGGGTTTTGCGATTTTTCATCACTTTCAATGACTGTTTTCTATTTTCTGTTGCATGTTCATTATTTTATAAATGCGGACAAACTCACACACCGTGAAACTGAAAGTGAACGACCTGACCGAAAGACAAAACCATCGCGACAAAGGTTAATAGAAAAGAAAGCAGTAGTCGAAACAACTTAGTTAGCTGCATCGGTGCTTAAAGAAAGAAGTAAAGCAAATGTAAATTATGTCGACAATTGTGAAAGAAAATCGCGGCAAACAAGTCATGCCATGGTTGGGTGCCCGGGTTCATGTTGTTTTGGGAGAGAAAGACTTCTATGTCTTCTATCTGGTGGTTTACACCTGACGCCTGATTCCTGACTGTGTTGTGAGATATTTTTTAGATATCAGTAGAAATAATAAGTCAATAAGTTTCCTGGGAATTGTCATTTCGTCGGTAAAAGTTTCTTCAGTGTATCTGCTACTTCTGTTCTTGCTTCCGAGAACCATCAAGGACCTCAAATGGGCTGACTACTTTTGTCAGTCGTCCACTTCAGCCAGTAATGAGCCATTCATCAAGCGTGAAAACAACACGCACGTGTGCTTTCTGATGAAAGAAAAAGAAATATGATAAAGAGTTGTGATTTGTAAGCAAATACTACTGTTTTGACGATATGCCAAGCTGGCATGCTACATGACGCCACGCCACTGGCTGAGTGCGAGGTTTACTTTTAGAATTAACAAAAATTGCTTACCGAACCCCAACGAGACCGCAATAAAAAAGAGTTTCATTTTCGACCTGTTTTATTCCTCGGGGTTTTCCCTGTTAGGCTCACAAAATTAGACATTTATCAATTGTCATCCAATCTACCTGTGAGCATGAAAACGCCTAGAATTAGCTCGATACAAACACGTGATTTTTTTTAGAATTGTGCTTAGTAAGCAAATTCTAGGTCATTTGTTAAAAAATATTTACACGGCCACATGCCGAGATGGCGCCAAGCTGACTATTAAAGCGCGGCAAAGCTCTAAGAAAGCGAAAACGAAGGTCAAATATAAGTAGACCACGAAAGACATCAATCAATAGTATGTTTAGACAGTACTGTCTTTCATTCAATAAAAAAAAATAGTTTAAGCCGGACGGAAACATGCTTGACGCGACAATCGAGAAGTGAAACTTGCTGACTCAAGACGTTTTAACTAATGCTTACTAAGCATATCACGTCCGTTTTTCGATTCTTTTAATAGAATGTAAATGTACTGAATAAAACCACATTGTAGGGTAACTGCAATTATTATTTTCTTTGGGTTAAATGTTTTTATTAAATTGCTTCCCGTGAAACCTCCATTATTGCGAACAGTAGAAAAAAAATAACAACCACGTGACCACGATGGTTACGTGGTTATTTTTATAAAAATTGAGTATCAAGGTAAAACGATAAACAGCGTCTGCTTTGTAAACAGAGGAAGTTTAAATCTGTTTTTCCCTTTGCCTCGTGCCTATGCCTCGTGACATTACAAAAATGTTTTGCGTTGTTCACGTGATATAGCAAATACAGCGTTTTTATTGCGCGCTGGGCCAACCTGCGTGACAGGCTCTAGAAAACAAAATCCCTCTCTTCAAAAACTGTTAACTCAAATATGATCTCCAAGAATATTGTTAATGGAGCTATTTGCTTCCCGACTAAAATGTTTAGCTGGACTTTGTGAGATCCGAAAATAACATTTTTCATCCTCTCCTGAAAATGTCGAGAATATCACGCGTAGTTTTTATTGGGGTGAGGAAACGTCAGTTTGCATTTCCAGTTTATAATCCCAAAATCTGAGTGCGGTATAAGCATCCGGTTTCCCGATTAGATACTGGACGAAACATTCAGTCGTTGGGTAAAGTTCCCTTGATTTGGCCCCCCAAAAAGCGTTACTTACATATACCGATGTTAACGATACTCGGGACTTTGCGATTTTTCATCACTTTCAATAACTGATCAATATTTTATAAATGCGGATAAACCCACACACCGTGAAACTGAAATAGAGTTGCGAAAGTGAACGAACTGTCTACCGAAAAGCAAAACCATCGAGACAAACGTTCATAGTATAGAAAGCAGAGTAAGTTCTTAAAATATGCAAAAGTAAATTGGTGTGGACATTTGTGAAAGAAATCGCGGCAAACAAGTCATGTCATGGTCCGTTGAGTGCAACATGTTGCTTTTACACCTGACGCCTCTGAGATCGGTTTTAGATATCAGTAGAAATGATAAGTCAGAAATTGTCCTGAGAACTGTCATTTCGTCGGGAAAACTTTTTTCGCTAGCTGCCACTTCCGCTCTTGCTTCTAAGAACGATTAAGGAGGAAGACTGTATTTGTCTAGCCGTCCAAATCAGTAATGCTATGAGCCATCCATCAGTTGTCATGTCACCCATGTCCCCTTAAGCGTGAAAACAACACAAACACGTGATTTTTTATGAAAGAAATATAAACATGATAAAGAATTGTGCTTTCCAAGCAAATACTATTTTTAGACGCGACGATATGACAAGCTGGCATGCCACACGACGCCACGGTTGTCTGAGTGCGACGATAATTTAACACCTCTACGTTTATTTTTAGAATTAACAAAAGTGCCTACCAAACCCCACGAGACCGCAATAAAAAAGGGTTTCGTTTTCGACCTGTTTTATTCCTCGGGGTTTTCCCTTCCGTAACAGGTTCACAAAATGAGACATTCATCAATTCAGTGTCACTCCAATCTCCCTGTAAGCATGAAAACGCCTAGATTTAGCTTGATAAAAACACGTGATTTTTTTTAGAATTGTGCTCAGTAAGCAAAATTGTTTAGACCACATGCCAAGATGGCGCCAAGCTGACTAAGTGCGGCGAAGCTCTAAGGAGTATTAAGTGCCATTAAGAAAGCGAAAACGAAGGTCAAATAAAAAGCTGACCAAGAGACATCAATTAAAAAGTATGTTTAGACACTGCTGTCATCCATTCAATAAAAATACGTTTCAAGCCGGCCTCTATTGGACCGAAACAGAGCCGACGCGACAGCGCTCTTGGCCAGGTGTTGACGAATCGAAAGTGAAACCTGCAGACTCAAGACCTTTTCAACTAATGCTTACTAAGCATATCACGTCCGTTTTTACGATTCTTGCGCTGTATTGCCGGAATAAAACCTCATTATAGGGTAACTGCAAGTATTTATTTCTCGTGTTAAATATATTTATTTTTTAAATTGCTTCCCTCGAAACCTCCATTGAGTCCCCATTATTGCGAGCGGAGAAAGAAAAATTAAACAACCACGTGACCACGATAATGATCAGTAAGCATGCATTTGAAGCAAAGGTAAGCTCTAACAAAAAACGCCCACGAAGCGCTTTCACTTTTTACAACGTACATGAGATATGAGAGCTGTCATTTGATCATGATTGACGGCTTTTTCTGTTACAGTGCAAGTGTTATGCGTGCGATATTTAAATAAAATAAACTAAAACTAAAACTAAAACCAGAAAAACTACAACTACAATATGAATTCACTGCTCCATGACCTAAAATTTTAATGTTAGCTGTTATAAACCGTGCCAAATGTTATAAAACCTTCTTACGTGTATTTTCGACCTGTTATTTTGTAATTCTGTTTTGTGCGGTAAAGAACAGGATTGAAAGAACTGAATATGTGGCCACCCCTTTAAGGTGGTTCGATACAGTTTTCTGGAGACCATACCAACATTTTTCAATCGGCTTTTAAGCGGTCTTCTCCAAGTCAGATCAACGTGAAATTTTCACCACTAACTGGTTTTGAATTGAAGTTTGGCAAGATATATTTTCTGGTAAAATCGATATTACCATGACAACGATAAGCAAGAAACTTAGAAATCAGTAAAAGTGAAATTTAGCGCGTTTAAGATTTCGCATTGAAAATCCCACATAGGCATCTTAAAATATGGTATATGGCATATATATTTTGCAAGAATAAAAAAATTCTGTATGTTTGAATTAAAATAAATCGCAATAACATTTCAAACCTTACTATTTGTGTACTGGTATTAAATTGATCGAGAGATTAACACTGGTTTTGTGAAATTACTTAATGATAATGTCAAAAAGTAGCTTGATGTTATGTTTGTAAACCCTGAAAGTTTTGTTTACTTTCTCTTTTGCGATCTTGAGAACTACCTGTTTTCCTAACATCACTTCATGTGTAATTTTTGGGTAATTTTCGACTTTAATGGCTTTTGCAAAAATCTGAGAAACGGCTCGATGGATTTTTTTAAAACATTCACTGTGCATGCTTACCGATGTGCAAAATATTATCTGAAAGTTTCATTGCCATTGATTCACTGGAACGCCTTTAAATTTAAAGATGAAAACGACGTTCGAACCGGCCGAAAAAATGGCGTTACAAATTTACTTTTTTAAGTTATGCTTAATAATGATTTCAAATCAATGCACACTGCATTCCTCCGTGATTTATACTTTCGTTGTGATCTGCTGTGCATTTATTATTATCTATATTCGAGCATGATTGTACCTTATTACTCTCCTTGCTACTTTCCAGATTCCCTTAAGTCTCTTTTTAGGATTATTTTGAGCAATAAATGCCCTTTTGCGTTTTGAAAACGTTTTTACCGCAGGCGTTTTGAACGCAAAAGAAAACAGATGCAAAGAAATTTGCATCAAAGAGCGTACATTGCAATGTTTCAATTACGGAAGAATGTAGTGCGCATTGATTTGAAATCATTACTGAGAGTAACTTAAAAAAGTAAATTTGTAACGCCATTTTTTCGGCCGGTTCGTACGTCGTCTTCATCTTTAAATTTAAAGGCGTTCCAGTGAATCAATGCTAATGAAACTTTCAGATAATATTTTGCACATCGGTAAGCATGCACAGTGAATGTTTTAAAAAATCCATCGAGCCGTTTCTCAGATTTTTGCAAAAGCCATTAAAATCGAAAATTACCCAAAAATTGCACATGATGCGATGTTAGGAAAAAAGGTAGTTCTCAAGATCGCAAAAGAGAAAGTAAACAAAACTTTCAGGGTTTACAAACATAACATCAAGCTACTTTTTGACATTATCATTAAGTAATTTCACAAAACCAGTGTTAATCTCTCGATCAATTTAATACCAGTACACAAATAGTAAGGTTTGAAATGTTATTGCGATTTATTTTAATTCAAACATACAGAATTTTTTTATTCTTGCAAAATATATATGCCATATACCATATTTTAAGATGCCTATGTGGGATTTTCAATGCGAAATCTTAAACGGGCTAAATTTCACTTTTACTGATTTCTAAGTTTCTTGCTTATCGTTGTCATGGTAATATCGATTTTACCAGAAAATATATCTTGCCAAACTTCAATTCAAAACCAGTTAGTGGTGAAAATTTCACGTTGATCTGACTTGGAGAAGACCGCTTAAAAGCCGATTGAAAAATGTTGGTATGGTCTCCAGAAAACTGTATCGAACCACCCTAAAATAAGGCAATTCACGCATTTTGTTTTTTTCTTCTTTTTCTTTTTCTTCTTCTTCTTCTTCCTCTTTTTTTTTTTTGTCCGCAGACATCTGTATATGAAACACTGAAAAGAAAATCGCCACGGGGGTTTACATAAACCGATAACCGACATTTGGCGCGAAAATATGCAGGGATCGCGGACATTATCTGTTTCGAGAAGCGGACAATTTTCCGAGAGCAAAGCTCGAGGATAACTGTAGTAACTGTGAGCTTCCGCGAGGAACAGAAAATGTTCGAGGACAAATATCCGTGCATATTCTTGGAGCCAAATGCAGGTTATGGTATTAATATTTTCATAATTCTTTTTCTTTATCTCGATCACTTGTTTTTCCTTTTTGTTCCTTCTCTTTTTTGTTGTTTAATCCTTTCTTTTTATTTTAACAAATATAGTGTGTGTAGAGATTTCTTTATGAATTAAAAGTCACGTAATTAATATGACTGGCCTGCCAAGATTAGCTTTTGGTAACTGCGGGCCTGTCCTAGTGTATCGACAATTAAATGAACTAATGAAGACTTTTGTTGTCGTCGTTGTTGTTGTTGTTGTTATTGTTGTAGTATTTGTTTTCCTTCAAGGCCTCTCTGTTAGAATGTTCCCCAGTTTTGGTTGCATTATGTGACGGGTTTAAATTAATCGGCGCGGGGGAAAAATATTTCATGGAGTCAGTAAAGACAAATGTACCGGCAATGACAGTGACAGATTCATTGTGCTCAAGATGACCTCTACTCTTTAAAAACAGTTTCAACCTTCAATGTTATTATCAGGCTTACAACAGAATCAACACACGATATAATGAAAGGCTTGTATAACGGAAATTAACATTGTCCGAATCATTTCATATCTCATTTCCGCTCTCCACTCGTCACTCTATCCTACGGTATACAATGTAAACACATTTGTGGCGCGTAATGTGAACAACACGAATGTCACGCGAGAATAAGCCATTTCCGAGTTGCCTTTAGCCTCTCTATCAAAGCGAGGCTAGGTGCGAAACCTTTCATATGAAAATGAGTTTTCTTTCACATGCAAACAAGTTTTATTTGCATGTGAATGCAAATAAAACAAAGTTTTATTTGCATGTGAATGAAAACTCATTTTCATATGAAAGGTTTCGCACCTAGCTTCGCTTTGATAGAGAGGCTAATGACAACTCGGAAATGGCCTATTATTTTCCAATCATCTCATATTTGTGTTTTTGTTTACTAGAAACATTCTATTTAGTTTGGTAACCGACATTCCGTGCATTTATATGCAATCTCTATAAACTGGCTCATTAGCGCGGTCTAATTTTCTATCCAGTCTTATGACGTCATATAATTAGAAAATGATGTAACTCGCAAAATGGCCAGTGTAAAACAACTCTTCCAGATTAAACAACGAGGAATGGGATATTCCACGTAATTTTCACGTTTCTATAAAGCAGTAAACAATTACAAATGGCGGCTTTTGATCCTGTTGGTCGCGCGATGTTGGATTTGATGGAACATGTACTGTCGAGTCCAGTGGAGAGTCGCTCTCCTGACAACATTCAAAGAATTCTTCCTTTTTTCAGAACCAGGACGCCACTATTTCACAACCTTAGCAAAGGTGAGCATTTGCAGTAAGATCTTGCTCCGAATCGATTAACACAAGTGTGAGCTAACAAAGGCTTAGAGGGAAGCAGGACATTTTATCGGAGTTGTCCTAAACACCATGGAGTGGCCATCACGCTAATTAAAATTAACATACAAGGGGGATTTTTCCTTTCAAAAACTCGTGATTGGCCATAAGGAATTTATATTTTATCGGATTGGCTAGCCAACGCTGGTATAGCATTTAGGGCAAAGTTGTATAAGACGACAGAATATTTTTACCAGTCAGTATATATAGTGGCAATCAGAAATAAGTTTTCATGTGAGCGCGCACAAAACAAGGAAATCAAGCGCGCATTGCACGCGCTTTACCCGCGTTTTTGTCTCTGTTGTTATGCATAACTTTTTCACAAGAAGCGCGTTTCGTAGAGTTACTATGCACTTATCAATAAAAGTACGTGCATGGCTTACATCATTCATGGTGTACGCCAATTTTAAATGCACGCCAGTTAGATATTAGTGTCCTGCAAGCGCGCACATGGCGCGCGCTTTTCAGGCGCGATAAGACGGGTTTCGCTGGGAAGTTAATAGGCAGCTTTATGTTTGAGTACGAGTGAGTATTAAGTACGAGTAAGAGTTTTGAATTTCAAGCCAGTCAAGTCCCAAGAGCTGTTAGTTCTTCATGTTGCTGACTAGAAGATAAGAAGACTCTAGTAGATCTTGTAGTGTGATCTAAAGTCCCCTATTTATTGTCTCCTCTCAAAGCCGAAAAGAAAAACGAATAGTAGATACAAAAAAAAAACTGATGCGTAATGTACCCAGTTATGCATATATGCTCCCCATATCTAAATTTGCATTTTGTGTTGACAAGATCTCTTAGTAAGTTATACTTTAACAGTAATACTGTTCGCTCTTTTTGTTATTAACTTTGTGTAGCATGCAAGGATCGAAAGAAGCCACAATCTTCGCGGCCTTAAATCTAAAATCTTTCATTTTTTATGTTATTTACATCAATGCATTTGATTTTGCAAGAGTTATAATCTTATATCGGTACTTTCGTTATTTGAGCGAGAATTACACCCGCAAATGTTAATGCCTTTTTGGATTGGAAGCTCTGAACTTTTGTTGGTTGTGATAAGTAACCGGCTGCAATGCTACGAAAATTTTATCCGCGGCATAAATAATTTAACCGACCAATATTGCACGATTTTCCACCAATTCCAAAACCCGCAAAAATGAGTATACGAGGTTTTGTTTGTAAAACAAAATACAACAAAAAAATCCTGCGGCGGATTAAATTGTTATTTTTTTTATAGATATCTTGGTAGATATTGCCAAAAATGCCAGACTTAGGAAAGTCAAGAGAGACTATGCAATAGTGTGGCAGGGACAAGAAGGAAAAAAGTAAGTATAGAAATAGACCATCTAGGCTGAAGTAGCTTGAATTATATTTCATGCGCTCGCTCATTTTCTTATTGCTTCTTGCCCTTTAAGGTGAATTTTTTCTACACCTTTCCCCAGCAGAGATTAATCTGCTACTCAGATCTCTCACAGTCAGTACAAGAACGATTCGGGTAAGATCTGGGTACGAAATTAATCATGGATCATACCACCCAGTTTTACTACTTTTGAGTTTATGGATTAAATCACACAGTGTGGGCATTTAAATGAAAGATTTTTACCAGTTCTTTCCTGTTATGCTAATTGTTTTCGAGTATCTAACAAATTCTAATTAATTATCGCGTTCGAAGAACGCAATCCTAATTTCGTGTTGCAGACAAATTTGAGATTTTTTGGTAGACGGTCTTCCAAATGGCCGCCCCTATTGGTTTTTTCAGGGACTCATTTCCGCCGGAAATTCCTTCGAACGCGTCTCCATAAGCTGTGATTACTGCTAGTATATTTTTATCCAAGTTCTGGAAACTGTTGAAAGAGAATAGGTATAGGTTATTTTTTCCCCAGAGAGAAATCATACTTTTTAACATGAAAACGTACCAGATTAACATTTTGGGTTATTTCAGGGTATTTATAGAACACCCCAAAGTCCCAAATTTGGCAAAGTAAGACTCCCAACCAGGTAATTACCAACCAAGATCCCCGCTGGGCACTTGTCTCACTTTGATAAATAGGCCATTTGCACGATGGCGTCATTTAACTACAACTACCAGAATTCATTTCGTTTTTCCTCTCTTATTTAAATTTTGTAATCCCAGTGCGGTTTAAATAACAATAGCCCTAATTTGCACTACAAAAAAAAACTGAAGGATTCTGGTAGTTGTAGTCACATGACGTCATCGTGCAAATGGCCTATTTGAGATTTTTGTTGGTATTCTTTAAAGCTGAATAACAGTCCGTACTGCGCAATCTCGGGGTTTGTTTTCATTTTTTGTTTTGAATTTGTTGATATGTTACACTTCGGTAATAGTATACATGGAGTAAATGGGAGTAAACCGTCAGTCCGCTATTACGGCCGTTGTGTTTACGAATGCTCGATGAGCTGAAACGTCGGTTTGGGAAAAATTTGGGGTTCTTTTACTTGTTATTATTGCCCGGTTTGGCAAGGATTGTGACGTTAATAATGAAGGAAAAGGTAAGTTTGTCCCGTAATTTTCATTTTCGCTAGTAAACGTTCCTTGTTTGTGAGTCTCACAAACATTGCCGAGCTGAGATTGCGCAGTACGGACTGTAATAATACCTTACAATATTCAAAAATGGGATTCTCGTATTTGTTCCCGCGAATTTCACTGTACTCCCGAAGGTTTTCGGTTAAGCGTTTATCTTTCCTTCTCAAAATGATTCTAAGAGACGCGTTCTGGTCAGGAAAAGACTAGTTTTACTGTAGGCGGCCTTATATTATCTTCTTTGCAGTTTTGGCATCATCGTTAGAGGTTCCGCATCCGTTCATGCTAGAAAAGACCAGGTAAGACTACCACAACTGGACTCCGTTCCAATACCCCGCAACAACAAGGAGCGCACTGCGTTCGTCGGCCCCGACCTCGGCGGGATGTCGGTGGGAAGCAGCTTCGGAGAGATGGTTATGACGTCAAATGAACACGTCAGATACAATGCTACCATCATAGCTGAGGAACTCACATACGTTTTGCTCGTAGACGAAGAGCTGTACGTAAGATCGTTTGGCGCACATAAACTGGAGTGGCAAAACAAAATGCAATTCGTTAATCAGTCGCCGCTTTTTCAAAGCTTGACGCCAGCGATCAAAAACTTGCTCGTGGAGAGTTTAAAACCGCTCGAGATTCAGTATGGAAATCGCTTCGTGAAGCAAGGAAGCGTGTGTAACAGCTTGTTCTTTATTTGTCATGGTTGGGGGAAAGTTATAGCGGACCTTCGTGGCAGTTGGACGCAGTATGAGACGATGAACGCGAGTGCAAAGACAACAGACATATCTTCAGGTCGGAAGACTGCTTGTTATGTACGAGGACAGACCAAAGCAAAGCTTGATCCAAGCCGCCCTCTCTCCGTCATTGAAAGACGCAGACTCAGACAGGAATATGGATATGTCGCCATAGAAACGCTCTTGCGTCAACGAGAAACTCATGTGAGTGCAACGGGACCAAACGAAGTTATAGGAGACATTGAATTTTTTCTGAATCTACCAACGTATTGCGCAAGCGTCGAGTGCTTGGAGAAATTGCAAGTCTACGAGCTCAGTAAATACAACTTTCATCAAATTATTGCCCAAAGATGCACTCACACATACAATACTTTACAAGAAGGCGTAGAGACTAAGTTACAATTTCGATCCCAGCGCCTCAAAGACATACCGCTGTACGGTCTACTTTACGAGCGAACTTTGTTGTCCCCTAAGGGCAAAAAAAAGGAGGATGGAAAAAAGATACAAGAGTTAACCGTCCCATCCGTTCCTATGAAAAGAGCTGCATCCTCCCTGTTTAAAAAGAAAGCATTGGAAGTGAAAACTATGATAACAGTAACAGGAATGATGAAGCAGCTACAATCATCCAAGGCATCAGGGAGTGTAAAGGATAATAACAAGGAAACTAGCACCAGGTAAGAGAATATATCACTATTCTTATGGTTTTAAATAACCAGGCTAGTCTCCGAGATATTCCAAGCTTCTTATATCGGTACACTTAAACTTAAATTTATAAAACACTTCTAATGAAGTTTTATTTTGTACTCTTTTATCTTTATTATTTCCTGGAATTTAGCTCTTTTAAGAGTTACAATGCCCCTTTAAAAAGGGGCATTGTAACGCACATTTTTCCTGTGTTTTGGTCAAAATACACTAAATATATGACAACGTACCTTTGCTCAAACATAAAATTGCTTTTAGAACACCAAGAAGATAATATCAAGTGATTTCTTCAAGGAAGAACAAACCATAAAAACTTTTTCTGCTATTTTTCCACGACTCTTGGGAGGAACTTGAATAAATTGGCCAATTTTTCCAAGTTGCAATGCATTTCCATCCTGGCCATCCGCAGCCATAGATAACGTATACTAGTTTCTGTGCACTGATAGAGTATTTGGCAAAACTGGACCATTATTTTAAGGTTTCCATTGAAACAAATATGTTTTTTGGCTTTTCAAAGTGATACTAAAGCTAAGCGTACCGACCACGCTAAATAAAGGATTGATTGATTGATTGATTGATTGATTGATTGATTGATTGATTGGTCGGTGAAACGAGACATGAAGAACTGGGTTTCTGTTCCAAACTGGTCGAAAGCAAATAGCTGGCTTGATAGAATTATGGGCGAGCGTGGATGCGTGGATGCTTGGATGCGTGGAAGAGGAAGTGGGAAGGGTGAATGGGAGGATGAGTGGATGGGTGAGTGGGAGAGGGGCAGGTGAGAAGGGTGAGTGGGCGGGGAAAGTGGGTAAGAAGAGTGACGGGGAGGATGCAGAGAACTATCGATGAGCTTCAACATATCGATCAACATTTTACTGGCCAGACCGCGGATTGGTGTTTGAGTGTGCCTCTTGCTTTTTTTGTTTTTATTTTTATTTTTGTATTATTAATAACTAAAGTTATATGTTTCATTCGAAGGATTTTATTCAAATCAATTGACTAACGGCTATAGTAAGCCTAAAGGCCGATATACACGGTACAACTTTGTTGCATGCGACACGCTCAAGCCATGCTTACGACATGAATTGAGTTGATTTAAACGGAGTAATTCGTGTTGTTAGCATGTCGTAAGCATGTTTTAAGCGTGTCGCATGCGACAAAGTTGTACCGTGTAAATCGGCCCTAATACTGCAATGAACGGTTTGGACGTTAGCAGCGCCCATGAACGCATATTATTATGGATAACTTTATTTAAGCGTGAAAGGTGCAGGTGGATTGTTTGACAACTAATTCCGGACTGAAATAATTGAAAAATTCGGTTAAAAATCACGCTTAACTGAACACCTTCGAACATGGCATGGTTAGTCACGTTCACATGGAAACAATTAAAGGTTTCTCTCACTCTGAAACAAAATCTACAATGGAAATGGGCTATTCAGTTAGTAAAAATTGATCTTTTTCTTTCTGTCTTTTATTAGTGTTGCTAAAAGCGACGAGAAACAACCAGAGAAAAAGGTGAGTTGGTCGGTTCGTCAGTCAGGCATTCAATGTGTAATACCGGCCGCGTTGAGACAAACTGTTCTTTTGAAACCTTCCTTTTTATATTTCGTTAACCCATTGACACCTGAACCGCCCGTAACCGCCCGTACAAGACTCCACTGCTTTAAAAAATTGTAACTTTCTCAATCGTGCGAACATTGCCTTAACTAGCAGTTGTGAGCATTGACTAGAAAGTCTTTCAAATTGAGATACCCAATAAACACAAAAAAGTCAGCGATTTTTGCAGAATATCAGTGTTTGAATTTGGACAATAACAAAAATTACCGTTTTTAACGTCATAGAAAAACAACAAAAATCACGTTTTTGCGTTTAGTTTTTTTTATTCAAATCATCATGGCAAACCCAAAAATCAACATTCACAGCAAAATTCAGTCCTAGTCCTAGCTTAGCAGTGAATTTTTTTGCTCTTATTCGTTGCTCGGGCCGAGCTCTAGCCTCTCGTTCTAATGCATACTGACCTTGCCTCAATTTTCAATATCACCACCGCACTGCATGCTGGGAAATGGCCAAGAATTTTGACAGCGTTCGTTTCTTTCCGCACACATTTCATATTTATACTAAGTCCACAGCCACTCCGACCCACCGCCGAAATTTCGCGCTTGTTGTGTTCTCCTGTGGTCGCAACTTCCAAAATATGCCGCAGTAGGTCGAGAAATTCATCCAGAGTCGAGTCCCAAAGCTGCTTCGTTTCCAGGCGGCCATTTTTCCAGTTCAACGAGCAACGAGCCAAATTCGCAAACGAAGTACAACAACTAACTCGCTTCATTGAGAAGTGGACTCTGAACTACCTCCAAGCTTAATGATGCTCACCAGGCAGCTACTAAAGATGAAAATTGGCTGTGAACTTACCAAAAATCGTAGATAATTCATATTGGACCCTTTATTGCAAATCAAGCAAGCAAAATGAGATCGTCACAATGACGTTTCCAGTAAACTCGAGCCTTCAGTGTTTTAGAACAGCAGCACTTTCAATGGTAACTCCAAATATGCAGTCACGAAATCCTATGGGGCGTGTGTATGCAGAAAATCACTCAAAAACGTAAAAATCCTCAGGTGTGAATGGGTTAATGAAGAAAAATAAAGGTCACGTGACCAGGGCTTTTGACACCCCCCGGCGAAAGTTAGGGTTAGGGATAGTTCAAATCTAGGGTTAGTGTTAAGATTCTAGGGTTAGAACAATTGCTAGGGTGAGGTGTAACTTGGCTCAGGGCCAGGCCTAACTTAGGGTTAGGTCCCAGGTTTGGGGTTGGCCAGGTCACGTGATAGGCAATAGTATCAAACTTGATCACCCAAGATGAACTGACCCTCGACTACTGACTGTCACCAGCTGTTTTAACTCCACCTCTTATGTCTAGTTTTGAAAATCACCACCCCTTGAAGTTGGCTTTCATGCAACTTTCACCTTTGCACAAAATATGGGCCAGCAACTAGTACCCTCCCCCCCCCCCCAGATCTTGATGCATATGCCTGTTTTCAAATTAAATAGTGATGACATGTTCCTAGTCTTAAGGGTTTTTTGTTTGACTGGTTTAAGAGCCAAAACTATCAACTGTAAGAAAAATAGATTTTTTGATTAACCCATTGACACCTGAACCGCCCGTAACCGCCCGTACAAGACTCCACTGCTTTAAAAAATTGTAACTTTCTCAATCGTGCGAACATTGCCTTAACTAGCAGTTGTGAGCATTGACTAGAAAGTCTTTCAAATTGAGATACCCAATAAACACAAAAAAGTCAGCGATTTTTGCAGAATATCAGTGTTTGAATTTGGACAATAACAAAAATTACCGTTTTTAACGTCATAGAAAAACAACAAAAATCACGTTTTTGCCTTTAGTTTTTTTTATTCAAATCATCATGGCAAACCCAAAAATCAACATTCACAGCAAAATTCAGTCCTAGTCCTAGCTTAGCAGTGAATTTTTTTGCTCTTATTCGTTGCTCGGGCCGAGCTCTAGCCTCTCGTTCTAATGCATACTGACCTTGCCTCAATTTTCAATATCACCACCGCACTGCATGCTGGGAAATGGCCAAGAATTTTGACAGCGTTCGTTTCTTTCCGCACACATTTCATATTTATACTAAGTCCACAGCCACTCCGACCCACCGCCGAAATTTCGCGCTTGTTGTGTTCTCCTGTGGTCGCAACTTCCAAAATATGCCGCAGTAGGTCGAGAAATTCATCCAGAGTCGAGTCCCAAAGCTGCTTCGTTTCCAGGCGGCCATTTTTCCAGTTCAACGAGCAACGAGCCAAATTCGCAAACGAAGTACAACAACTAACTCGCTTCATTGAGAAGTGGACTCTGAACTACCTCCAAGCTTAATGATGCTCACCAGGCAGCTACTAAAGATGAAAATTGGCTGTGAACTTACCAAAAATCGTAGATAATTCATATTGGACCCTTTATTGCAAATCAAGCAAGCAAAATGAGATCGTCACAATGACGTTTCCAGTAAACTCGAGCCTTCAGTGTTTTAGAACAGCAGCACTTTCAATGGTAACTCCAAATATGCAGTCACGAAATCCTATGGGGCGTGTGTATGCAGAAAATCACTCAAAAACGTAAAAATCCTCAGGTGTGAATGGGTTAATGAAGAAAAATAAAGGTCACGTGACCAGGGTTTTTGACACCCCCCGGCGAAAGTTAGGGTTAGGGATAGTTCAAATCTAGGGTTAGTGTTAAGATTCTAGGGTTAGAACAATTGCTAGGGTGAGGTGTAACTTGGCTCAGGGCCAGGCCTAACTTAGGGTTAGGTCCCAGGTTTGGGGTTGGCCAGGTCACGTGATAGGCAATAGTATCAAACTTGATCACCCAAGATGAACTGACCCTCGACTACTGACTGTCACCAGCTGTTTTAACTCCACCTCTTATGTCTAGTTTTGAAAATCACCACCCCTTGAAGTTGGCTTTCATGCAACTTTCACCTTTGCACAAAATATGGGCCAGCAACTAGTACCCTCCCCCCCCCCCCCAGATCTTGATGCATATGCCTGTTTTCAAATTAAATAGTGATGACATGTTCCTAGTCTTAAGGGTTTTTTGTTTGACTGGTTTAAGAGCCAAAACTATCAACTGTAAGAAAAATAGATTTTTTGATTAACCCATTGACACCTGAACCGCCCGTAACCGCCCGTACAAGACTCCACTGCTTTAAAAAATTGTAACTTTCTCAATCGTGCGAACATTGCCTTAACTAGCAGTTGTGAGCATTGACTAGAAAGTCTTTCAAATTGAGATACCCAATAAACACAAAAAAGTCAGCGATTTTTGCAGAATATCAGTGTTTGAATTTGGACAATAACAAAAATTACCGTTTTTAACGTCATAGAAAAACAACAAAAATCACGTTTTTGCCTTTAGTTTTTTTTATTCAAATCATCATGGCAAACCCAAAAATCAACATTCACAGCAAAATTCAGTCCTAGTCCTAGCTTAGCAGTGAATTTTTTTGCTCTTATTCGTTGCTCGGGCCGAGCTCTAGCCTCTCGTTCTAATGCATACTGACCTTGCCTCAATTTTCAATATCACCACCGCACTGCATGCTGGGAAATGGCCAAGAATTTTGACAGCGTTCGTTTCTTTCCGCACACATTTCATATTTATACTAAGTCCACAGCCACTCCGACCCACCGCCGAAATTTCGCGCTTGTTGTGTTCTCCTGTGGTCGCAACTTCCAAAATATGCCGCAGTAGGTCGAGAAATTCATCCAGAGTCGAGTCCCAAAGCTGCTTCGTTTCCAGGCGGCCATTTTTCCAGTTCAACGAGCAACGAGCCAAATTCGCAAACGAAGTACAACAACTAACTCGCTTCATTGAGAAGTGGACTCTGAACTACCTCCAAGCTTAATGATGCTCACCAGGCAGCTACTAAAGATGAAAATTGGCTGTGAACTTACCAAAAATCGTAGATAATTCATATTGGACCCTTTATTGCAAATCAAGCAAGCAAAATGAGATCGTCACAATGACGTTTCCAGTAAACTCGAGCCTTCAGTGTTTTAGAACAGCAGCACTTTCAATGGTAACTCCAAATATGCAGTCACGAAATCCTATGGGGCGTGTGTATGCAGAAAATCACTCAAAAACGTAAAAATCCTCAGGTGTGAATGGGTTAATGAAGAAAAATAAAGGTCACGTGACCAGGGCTTTTGACACCCCCCAGCGAAAGTTAGGGTTAGGGATAGTTCAAATCTAGGGTTAGTGTTAAGATTCTAGGGTTAGAACAATTGCTAGGGTGAGGTGTAACTTGGCTCAGGGCCAGGCCTAACTTAGGGTTAGGTCCCAGGTTTGGGGTTGGCCAGGTCACGTGATAGGCAATAGTATCAAACTTGATCACCCAAGATGAACTGACCCTCGACTACTGACTGTCACCAGCTGTTTTAACTCCACCTCTTATGTCTAGTTTTGAAAATCACCACCCCTTGAAGTTGGCTTTCATGCAACTTTCACCTTTGCACAAAATATGGGCCAGCAACTAGTACCCTCCCCCCCCCCCAGATCTTGATGCATATGCCTGTTTTCAAATTAAATAGTGATGACATGTTCCTAGTCTTAAGGGTTTTTTGTTTGACTGGTTTAAGAGCCAAAACTATCAACTGTAAGAAAAATAGATTTTTTGATTAACCCATTGACACCTGAACCGCCCGTAACCGCCCGTACAAGACTCCACTGCTTTAAAAAATTGTAACTTTCTCAATCGTGCGAACATTGCCTTAACTAGCAGTTGTGAGCATTGACTAGAAAGTCTTTCAAATTGAGATACCCAATAAACACAAAAAAGTCAGCGATTTTTGCAGAATATCAGTGTTTGAATTTGGACAATAACAAAAATTACCGTTTTTAACGTCATAGAAAAACAACAAAAATCACGTTTTTGCGTTTAGTTTTTTTTATTCAAATCATCATGGCAAACCCAAAAATCAACATTCACAGCAAAATTCAGTCCTAGTCCTAGCTTAGCAGTGAATTTTTTTGCTCTTATTCGTTGCTCGGGCCGAGCTCTAGCCTCTCGTTCTAATGCATACTGACCTTGCCTCAATTTTCAATATCACCACCGCACTGCATGCTGGGAAATGGCCAAGAATTTTGACAGCGTTCGTTTCTTTCCGCACACATTTCATATTTATACTAAGTCCACAGCCACTCCGACCCACCGCCGAAATTTCGCGCTTGTTGTGTTCTCCTGTGGTCGCAACTTCCAAAATATGCCGCAGTAGGTCGAGAAATTCATCCAGAGTCGAGTCCCAAAGCTGCTTCGTTTCCAGGCGGCCATTTTTCCAGTTCAACGAGCAACGAGCCAAATTCGCAAACGAAGTACAACAACTAACTCGCTTCATTGAGAAGTGGACTCTGAACTACCTCCAAGCTTAATGATGCTCACCAGGCAGCTACTAAAGATGAAAATTGGCTGTGAACTTACCAAAAATCGTAGATAATTCATATTGGACCCTTTATTGCAAATCAAGCAAGCAAAATGAGATCGTCACAATGACGTTTCCAGTAAACTCGAGCCTTCAGTGTTTTAGAACAGCAGCACTTTCAATGGTAACTCCAAATATGCAGTCACGAAATCCTATGGGGCGTGTGTATGCAGAAAATCACTCAAAAACGTAAAAATCCTCAGGTGTGAATGGGTTAATGAAGAAAAATAAAGGTCACGTGACCAGGGCTTTTGACACCCCCCGGCGAAAGTTAGGGTTAGGGATAGTTCAAATCTAGGGTTAGTGTTAAGATTCTAGGGTTAGAACAATTGCTAGGGTGAGGTGTAACTTGGCTCAGGGCCAGGCCTAACTTAGGGTTAGGTCCCAGGTTTGGGGTTGGCCAGGTCACGTGATAGGCAATAGTATCAAACTTGATCACCCAAGATGAACTGACCCTCGACTACTGACTGTCACCAGCTGTTTTAACTCCACCTCTTATGTCTAGTTTTGAAAATCACCACCCCTTGAAGTTGGCTTTCATGCAACTTTCACCTTTGCACAAAATATGGGCCAGCAACTAGTACCCTCCCCCCCCCCCCAGATCTTGATGCATATGCCTGTTTTCAAATTAAATAGTGATGACATGTTCCTAGTCTTAAGGGTTTTTTGTTTGACTGGTTTAAGAGCCAAAACTATCAACTGTAAGAAAAATAGATTTTTTGATTAACCCATTGACACCTGAACCGCCCGTAACCGCCCGTACAAGACTCCACTGCTTTAAAAAATTGTAACTTTCTCAATCGTGCGAACATTGCCTTAACTAGCAGTTGTGAGCATTGACTAGAAAGTCTTTCAAATTGAGATACCCAATAAACACAAAAAAGTCAGCGATTTTTGCAGAATATCAGTGTTTGAATTTGGACAATAACAAAAATTACCGTTTTTAACGTCATAGAAAAACAACAAAAATCACGTTTTTGCCTTTAGTTTTTTTTATTCAAATCATCATGGCAAACCCAAAAATCAACATTCACAGCAAAATTCAGTCCTAGTCCTAGCTTAGCAGTGAATTTTTTTGCTCTTATTCGTTGCTCGGGCCGAGCTCTAGCCTCTCGTTCTAATGCATACTGACCTTGCCTCAATTTTCAATATCACCACCGCACTGCATGCTGGGAAATGGCCAAGAATTTTGACAGCGTTCGTTTCTTTCCGCACACATTTCATATTTATACTAAGTCCACAGCCACTCCGACCCACCGCCGAAATTTCGCGCTTGTTGTGTTCTCCTGTGGTCGCAACTTCCAAAATATGCCGCAGTAGGTCGAGAAATTCATCCAGAGTCGAGTCCCAAAGCTGCTTCGTTTCCAGGCGGCCATTTTTCCAGTTCAACGAGCAACGAGCCAAATTCGCAAACGAAGTACAACAACTAACTCGCTTCATTGAGAAGTGGACTCTGAACTACCTCCAAGCTTAATGATGCTCACCAGGCAGCTACTAAAGATGAAAATTGGCTGTGAACTTACCAAAAATCGTAGATAATTCATATTGGACCCTTTATTGCAAATCAAGCAAGCAAAATGAGATCGTCACAATGACGTTTCCAGTAAACTCGAGCCTTCAGTGTTTTAGAACAGCAGCACTTTCAATGGTAACTCCAAATATGCAGTCACGAAATCCTATGGAGCGTGTGTATGCAGAAAATCACTCAAAAACGTAAAAATCCTCAGGTGTGAATGGGTTAATGAAGAAAAATAAAGGTCACGTGACCAGGGCTTTTGACACCCCCCGGCGAAAGTTAGGGTTAGGGATAGTTCAAATCTAGGGTTAGTGTTAAGATTCTAGGGTTAGAACAATTGCTAGGGTGAGGTGTAACTTGGCTCAGGGCCAGGCCTAACTTAGGGTTAGGTCCCAGGTTTGGGGTTGGCCAGGTCACGTGATAGGCAATAGTATCAAACTTGATCACCCAAGATGAACTGACCCTCGACTACTGACTGTCACCAGCTGTTTTAACTCCACCTCTTATGTCTAGTTTTGAAAATCACCACCCCTTGAAGTTGGCTTTCATGCAACTTTCACCTTTGCACAAAATATGGGCCAGCAACTAGTGCCCTCCCCCCCCCCCCCCAGATCTTGATGCATATGCCTGTTTTCAAATTAAATAGTGATGACATGTTCCTAGTCTTAAGGGTTTTTTGTTTGACTGGTTTAAGAGCCAAAACTATCAACTGTAAGAAAAATAGATTTTTTGATTAACCCATTGACACCTGAACCGCCCGTAACCGCCCGTACAAGACTCCACTGCTTTAAAAAATTGTAACTTTCTCAATCGTGCGAACATTGCCTTAACTAGCAGTTGTGAGCATTGACTAGAAAGTCTTTCAAATTGAGATACCCAATAAACACAAAAAAGTCAGCGATTTTTGCAGAATATCAGTGTTTGAATTTGGACAATAACAAAAATTACCGTTTTTAACGTCATAGAAAAACAACAAAAATCACGTTTTTGCCTTTAGTTTTTTTTATTCAAATCATCATGGCAAACCCAAAAATCAACATTCACAGCAAAATTCAGTCCTAGTCCTAGCTTAGCAGTGAATTTTTTTGCTCTTATTCGTTGCTCGGGCCGAGCTCTAGCCTCTCGTTCTAATGCATACTGACCTTGCCTCAATTTTCAATATCACCACCGCACTGCATGCTGGGAAATGGCCAAGAATTTTGACAGCGTTCGTTTCTTTCCGCACACATTTCATATTTATACTAAGTCCACAGCCACTCCGACCCACCGCCGAAATTTCGCGCTTGTTGTGTTCTCCTGTGGTCGCAACTTCCAAAATATGCCGCAGTAGGTCGAGAAATTCATCCAGAGTCGAGTCCCAAAGCTGCTTCGTTTCCAGGCGGCCATTTTTCCAGTTCAACGAGCAACGAGCCAAATTCGCAAACGAAGTACAACAACTAACTCGCTTCATTGAGAAGTGGACTCTGAACTACCTCCAAGCTTAATGATGCTCACCAGGCAGCTACTAAAGATGAAAATTGGCTGTGAACTTACCAAAAATCGTAGATAATTCATATTGGACCCTTTATTGCAAATCAAGCAAGCAAAATGAGATCGTCACAATGACGTTTCCAGTAAACTCGAGCCTTCAGTGTTTTAGAACAGCAGCACTTTCAATGGTAACTCCAAATATGCAGTCACGAAATCCTATGGGGCGTGTGTATGCAGAAAATCACTCAAAAACGTAAAAATCCTCAGGTGTGAATGGGTTAATGAAGAAAAATAAAGGTCACGTGACCAGGGCTTTTGACACCCCCCAGCGAAAGTTAGGGTTAGGGATAGTTCAAATCTAGGGTTAGTGTTAAGATTCTAGGGTTAGAACAATTGCTAGGGTGAGGTGTAACTTGGCTCAGGGCCAGGCCTAACTTAGGGTTAGGTCCCAGGTTTGGGGTTGGCCAGGTCACGTGATAGGCAATAGTATCAAACTTGATCACCCAAGATGAACTGACCCTCGACTACTGACTGTCACCAGCTGTTTTAACTCCACCTCTTATGTCTAGTTTTGAAAATCACCACCCCTTGAAGTTGGCTTTCATGCAACTTTCACCTTTGCACAAAATATGGGCCAGCAACTAGTACCCTCCCCCCCCCCCCAGATCTTGATGCATATGCCTGTTTTCAAATTAAATAGTGATGACATGTTCCTAGTCTTAAGGGTTTTTTGTTTGACTGGTTTAAGAGCCAAAACTATCAACTGTAAGAAAAATAGATTTTTTGATTAACCCATTGACACCTGAACCGCCCGTAACCGCCCGTACAAGACTCCACTGCTTTAAAAAATTGTAACTTTCTCAATCGTGCGAACATTGCCTTAACTAGCAGTTGTGAGCATTGACTAGAAAGTCTTTCAAATTGAGATACCCAATAAACACAAAAAAGTCAGCGATTTTTGCAGAATATCAGTGTTTGAATTTGGACAATAACAAAAATTACCGTTTTTAACGTCATAGAAAAACAACAAAAATCACGTTTTTGCCTTTAGTTTTTTTTATTCAAATCATCATGGCAAACCCAAAAATCAACATTCACAGCAAAATTCAGTCCTAGTCCTAGCTTAGCAGTGAATTTTTTTGCTCTTATTCGTTGCTCGGGCCGAGCTCTAGCCTCTCGTTCTAATGCATACTGACCTTGCCTCAATTTTCAATATCACCACCGCACTGCATGCTGGGAAATGGCCAAGAATTTTGACAGCGTTCGTTTCTTTCCGCACACATTTCATATTTATACTAAGTCCACAGCCACTCCGACCCACCGCCGAAATTTCGCGCTTGTTGTGTTCTCCTGTGGTCGCAACTTCCAAAATATGCCGCAGTAGGTCGAGAAATTCATCCAGAGTCGAGTCCCAAAGCTGCTTCGTTTCCAGGCGGCCATTTTTCCAGTTCAACGAGCAACGAGCCAAATTCGCAAACGAAGTACAACAACTAACTCGCTTCATTGAGAAGTGGACTCTGAACTACCTCCAAGCTTAATGATGCTCACCAGGCAGCTACTAAAGATGAAAATTGGCTGTGAACTTACCAAAAATCGTAGATAATTCATATTGGACCCTTTATTGCAAATCAAGCAAGCAAAATGAGATCGTCACAATGACGTTTCCAGTAAACTCGAGCCTTCAGTGTTTTAGAACAGCAGCACTTTCAATGGTAACTCCAAATATGCAGTCACGAAATCCTATGGGGCGTGTGTATGCAGAAAATCACTCAAAAACGTAAAAATCCTCAGGTGTGAATGGGTTAATGAAGAAAAATAAAGGTCACGTGACCAGGGCTTTTGACACCCCCCAGCGAAAGTTAGGGTTAGGGATAGTTCAAATCTAGGGTTAGTGTTAAGATTCTAGGGTTAGAACAATTGCTAGGGTGAGGTGTAACTTGGCTCAGGGCCAGGCCTAACTTAGGGTTAGGTCCCAGGTTTGGGGTTGGCCAGGTCACGTGATAGGCAATAGTATCAAACTTGATCACCCAAGATGAACTGACCCTCGACTACTGACTGTCACCAGCTGTTTTAACTCCACCTCTTATGTCTAGTTTTGAAAATCACCACCCCTTGAAGTTGGCTTTCATGCAACTTTCACCTTTGCACAAAATATGGGCCAGCAACTAGTACCCTCCCCCCCCCCCCAGATCTTGATGCATATGCCTGTTTTCAAATTAAATAGTGATGACATGTTCCTAGTCTTAAGGGTTTTTTGTTTGACTGGTTTAAGAGCCAAAACTATCAACTGTAAGAAAAATAGATTTTTTGATTAACCCATTGACACCTGAACCGCCCGTAACCGCCCGTACAAGACTCCACTGCTTTAAAAAATTGTAACTTTCTCAATCGTGCGAACATTGCCTTAACTAGCAGTTGTGAGCATTGACTAGAAAGTCTTTCAAATTGAGATACCCAATAAACACAAAAAAGTCAGCGATTTTTGCAGAATATCAGTGTTTGAATTTGGACAATAACAAAAATTACCGTTTTTAACGTCATAGAAAAACAACAAAAATCACGTTTTTGCCTTTAGTTTTTTTTATTCAAATCATCATGGCAAACCCAAAAATCAACATTCACAGCAAAATTCAGTCCTAGTCCTAGCTTAGCAGTGAATTTTTTTGCTCTTATTCGTTGCTCGGGCCGAGCTCTAGCCTCTCGTTCTAATGCATACTGACCTTGCCTCAATTTTCAATATCACCACCGCACTGCATGCTGGGAAATGGCCAAGAATTTTGACAGCGTTCGTTTCTTTCCGCACACATTTCATATTTATACTAAGTCCACAGCCACTCCGACCCACCGCCGAAATTTCGCGCTTGTTGTGTTCTCCTGTGGTCGCAACTTCCAAAATATGCCGCAGTAGGTCGAGAAATTCATCCAGAGTCGAGTCCCAAAGCTGCTTCGTTTCCAGGCGGCCATTTTTCCAGTTCAACGAGCAACGAGCCAAATTCGCAAACGAAGTACAACAACTAACTCGCTTCATTGAGAAGTGGACTCTGAACTACCTCCAAGCTTAATGATGCTCACCAGGCAGCTACTAAAGATGAAAATTGGCTGTGAACTTACCAAAAATCGTAGATAATTCATATTGGACCCTTTATTGCAAATCAAGCAAGCAAAATGAGATCGTCACAATGACGTTTCCAGTAAACTCGAGCCTTCAGTGTTTTAGAACAGCAGCACTTTCAATGGTAACTCCAAATATGCAGTCACGAAATCCTATGGAGCGTGTGTATGCAGAAAATCACTCAAAAACGTAAAAATCCTCAGGTGTGAATGGGTTAATGAAGAAAAATAAAGGTCACGTGACCAGGGCTTTTGACACCCCCCGGCGAAAGTTAGGGTTAGGGATAGTTCAAATCTAGGGTTAGTGTTAAGATTCTAGGGTTAGAACAATTGCTAGGGTGAGGTGTAACTTGGCTCAGGGCCAGGCCTAACTTAGGGTTAGGTCCCAGGTTTGGGGTTGGCCAGGTCACGTGATAGGCAATAGTATCAAACTTGATCACCCAAGATGAACTGACCCTCGACTACTGACTGTCACCAGCTGTTTTAACTCCACCTCTTATGTCTAGTTTTGAAAATCACCACCCCTTGAAGTTGGCTTTCATGCAACTTTCACCTTTGCACAAAATATGGGCCAGCAACTAGTACCCTCCCCCCCCCCCCCAGATCTTGATGCATATGCCTGTTTTCAAATTAAATAGTGATGACATGTTCCTAGTCTTAAGGGTTTTTTGTTTGACTGGTTTAAGAGCCAAAACTATCAACTGTAAGAAAAATAGATTTTTTGATTAACCCATTGACACCTGAACCGCCCGTAACCGCCCGTACAAGACTCCACTGCTTTAAAAAATTGTAACTTTCTCAATCGTGCGAACATTGCCTTAACTAGCAGTTGTGAGCATTGACTAGAAAGTCTTTCAAATTGAGATACCCAATAAACACAAAAAAGTCAGCGATTTTTGCAGAATATCAGTGTTTGAATTTGGACAATAACAAAAATTACCGTTTTTAACGTCATAGAAAAACAACAAAAATCACGTTTTTGCCTTTAGTTTTTTTTATTCAAATCATCATGGCAAACCCAAAAATCAACATTCACAGCAAAATTCAGTCCTAGTCCTAGCTTAGCAGTGAATTTTTTTGCTCTTATTCGTTGCTCGGGCCGAGCTCTAGCCTCTCGTTCTAATGCATACTGACCTTGCCTCAATTTTCAATATCACCACCGCACTGCATGCTGGGAAATGGCCAAGAATTTTGACAGCGTTCGTTTCTTTCCGCACACATTTCATATTTATACTAAGTCCACAGCCACTCCGACCCACCGCCGAAATTTCGCGCTTGTTGTGTTCTCCTGTGGTCGCAACTTCCAAAATATGCCGCAGTAGGTCGAGAAATTCATCCAGAGTCGAGTCCCAAAGCTGCTTCGTTTCCAGGCGGCCATTTTTCCAGTTCAACGAGCAACGAGCCAAATTCGCAAACGAAGTACAACAACTAACTCGCTTCATTGAGAAGTGGACTCTGAACTACCTCCAAGCTTAATGATGCTCACCAGGCAGCTACTAAAGATGAAAATTGGCTGTGAACTTACCAAAAATCGTAGATAATTCATATTGGACCCTTTATTGCAAATCAAGCAAGCAAAATGAGATCGTCACAATGACGTTTCCAGTAAACTCGAGCCTTCAGTGTTTTAGAACAGCAGCACTTTCAATGGTAACTCCAAATATGCAGTCACGAAATCCTATGGGGCGTGTGTATGCAGAAAATCACTCAAAAACGTAAAAATCCTCAGGTGTGAATGGGTTAATGAAGAAAAATAAAGGTCACGTGACCAGGGCTTTTGACACCCCCCGGCGAAAGTTAGGGTTAGGGATAGTTCAAATCTAGGGTTAGTGTTAAGATTCTAGGGTTAGAACAATTGCTAGGGTGAGGTGTAACTTGGCTCAGGGCCAGGCCTAACTTAGGGTTAGGTCCCAGGTTTGGGGTTGGCCAGGTCACGTGATAGGCAATAGTATCAAACTTGATCACCCAAGATGAACTGACCCTCGACTACTGACTGTCACCAGCTGTTTTAACTCCACCTCTTATGTCTAGTTTTGAAAATCACCACCCCTTGAAGTTGGCTTTCATGCAACTTTCACCTTTGCACAAAATATGGGCCAGCAACTAGTACCCTCCCCCCCCCCCCAGATCTTGATGCATATGCCTGTTTTCAAATTAAATAGTGATGACATGTTCCTAGTCTTAAGGGTTTTTTGTTTGACTGGTTTAAGAGCCAAAACTATCAACTGTAAGAAAAATAGATTTTTTGATTAACCCATTGACACCTGAACCGCCCGTAACCGCCCGTACAAGACTCCACTGCTTTAAAAAATTGTAACTTTCTCAATCGTGCGAACATTGCCTTAACTAGCAGTTGTGAGCATTGACTAGAAAGTCTTTCAAATTGAGATACCCAATAAACACAAAAAAGTCAGCGATTTTTGCAGAATATCAGTGTTTGAATTTGGACAATAACAAAAATTACCGTTTTTAACGTCATAGAAAAACAACAAAAATCACGTTTTTGCCTTTAGTTTTTTTTATTCAAATCATCATGGCAAACCCAAAAATCAACATTCACAGCAAAATTCAGTCCTAGTCCTAGCTTAGCAGTGAATTTTTTTGCTCTTATTCGTTGCTCGGGCCGAGCTCTAGCCTCTCGTTCTAATGCATACTGACCTTGCCTCAATTTTCAATATCACCACCGCACTGCATGCTGGGAAATGGCCAAGAATTTTGACAGCGTTCGTTTCTTTCCGCACACATTTCATATTTATACTAAGTCCACAGCCACTCCGACCCACCGCCGAAATTTCGCGCTTGTTGTGTTCTCCTGTGGTCGCAACTTCCAAAATATGCCGCAGTAGGTCGAGAAATTCATCCAGAGTCGAGTCCCAAAGCTGCTTCGTTTCCAGGCGGCCATTTTTCCAGTTCAACGAGCAACGAGCCAAATTCGCAAACGAAGTACAACAACTAACTCGCTTCATTGAGAAGTGGACTCTGAACTACCTCCAAGCTTAATGATGCTCACCAGGCAGCTACTAAAGATGAAAATTGGCTGTGAACTTACCAAAAATCGTAGATAATTCATATTGGACCCTTTATTGCAAATCAAGCAAGCAAAATGAGATCGTCACAATGACGTTTCCAGTAAACTCGAGCCTTCAGTGTTTTAGAACAGCAGCACTTTCAATGGTAACTCCAAATATGCAGTCACGAAATCCTATGGGGCGTGTGTATGCAGAAAATCACTCAAAAACGTAAAAATCCTCAGGTGTGAATGGGTTAATGAAGAAAAATAAAGGTCACGTGACCAGGGCTTTTGACACCCCCCAGCGAAAGTTAGGGTTAGGGATAGTTCAAATCTAGGGTTAGTGTTAAGATTCTAGGGTTAGAACAATTGCTAGGGTGAGGTGTAACTTGGCTCAGGGCCAGGCCTAACTTAGGGTTAGGTCCCAGGTTTGGGGTTGGCCAGGTCACGTGATAGGCAATAGTATCAAACTTGATCACCCAAGATGAACTGACCCTCGACTACTGACTGTCACCAGCTGTTTTAACTCCACCTCTTATGTCTAGTTTTGAAAATCACCACCCCTTGAAGTTGGCTTTCATGCAACTTTCACCTTTGCACAAAATATGGGCCAGCAACTAGTACCCTCCCCCCCCCCCCAGATCTTGATGCATATGCCTGTTTTCAAATTAAATAGTGATGACATGTTCCTAGTCTTAAGGGTTTTTTGTTTGACTGGTTTAAGAGCCAAAACTATCAACTGTAAGAAAAATAGATTTTTTGATTAACCCATTGACACCTGAACCGCCCGTAACCGCCCGTACAAGACTCCACTGCTTTAAAAAATTGTAACTTTCTCAATCGTGCGAACATTGCCTTAACTAGCAGTTGTGAGCATTGACTAGAAAGTCTTTCAAATTGAGATACCCAATAAACACAAAAAAGTCAGCGATTTTTGCAGAATATCAGTGTTTGAATTTGGACAATAACAAAAATTACCGTTTTTAACGTCATAGAAAAACAACAAAAATCACGTTTTTGCCTTTAGTTTTTTTTATTCAAATCATCATGGCAAACCCAAAAATCAACATTCACAGCAAAATTCAGTCCTAGTCCTAGCTTAGCAGTGAATTTTTTTGCTCTTATTCGTTGCTCGGGCCGAGCTCTAGCCTCTCGTTCTAATGCATACTGACCTTGCCTCAATTTTCAATATCACCACCGCACTGCATGCTGGGAAATGGCCAAGAATTTTGACAGCGTTCGTTTCTTTCCGCACACATTTCATATTTATACTAAGTCCACAGCCACTCCGACCCACCGCCGAAATTTCGCGCTTGTTGTGTTCTCCTGTGGTCGCAACTTCCAAAATATGCCGCAGTAGGTCGAGAAATTCATCCAGAGTCGAGTCCCAAAGCTGCTTCGTTTCCAGGCGGCCATTTTTCCAGTTCAACGAGCAACGAGCCAAATTCGCAAACGAAGTACAACAACTAACTCGCTTCATTGAGAAGTGGACTCTGAACTACCTCCAAGCTTAATGATGCTCACCAGGCAGCTACTAAAGATGAAAATTGGCTGTGAACTTACCAAAAATCGTAGATAATTCATATTGGACCCTTTATTGCAAATCAAGCAAGCAAAATGAGATCGTCACAATGACGTTTCCAGTAAACTCGAGCCTTCAGTGTTTTAGAACAGCAGCACTTTCAATGGTAACTCCAAATATGCAGTCACGAAATCCTATGGGGCGTGTGTATGCAGAAAATCACTCAAAAACGTAAAAATCCTCAGGTGTGAATGGGTTAATGAAGAAAAATAAAGGTCACGTGACCAGGGCTTTTGACACCCCCCGGCGAAAGTTAGGGTTAGGGATAGTTCAAATCTAGGGTTAGTGTTAAGATTCTAGGGTTAGAACAATTGCTAGGGTGAGGTGTAACTTGGCTCAGGGCCAGGCCTAACTTAGGGTTAGGTCCCAGGTTTGGGGTTGGCCAGGTCACGTGATAGGCAATAGTATCAAACTTGATCACCCAAGATGAACTGACCCTCGACTACTGACTGTCACCAGCTGTTTTAACTCCACCTCTTATGTCTAGTTTTGAAAATCACCACCCCTTGAAGTTGGCTTTCATGCAACTTTCACCTTTGCACAAAATATGGGCCAGCAACTAGTACCCTCCCCCCCCCCCAGATCTTGATGCATATGCCTGTTTTCAAATTAAATAGTGATGACATGTTCCTAGTCTTAAGGGTTTTTTGTTTGACTGGTTTAAGAGCCAAAACTATCAACTGTAAGAAAAATAGATTTTTTGATTAACCCATTGACACCTGAACCGCCCGTAACCGCCCGTACAAGACTCCACTGCTTTAAAAAATTGTAACTTTCTCAATCGTGCGAACATTGCCTTAACTAGCAGTTGTGAGCATTGACTAGAAAGTCTTTCAAATTGAGATACCCAATAAACACAAAAAAGTCAGCGATTTTTGCAGAATATCAGTGTTTGAATTTGGACAATAACAAAAATTACCGTTTTTAACGTCATAGAAAAACAACAAAAATCACGTTTTTGCCTTTAGTTTTTTTTATTCAAATCATCATGGCAAACCCAAAAATCAACATTCACAGCAAAATTCAGTCCTAGTCCTAGCTTAGCAGTGAATTTTTTTGCTCTTATTCGTTGCTCGGGCCGAGCTCTAGCCTCTCGTTCTAATGCATACTGACCTTGCCTCAATTTTCAATATCACCACCGCACTGCATGCTGGGAAATGGCCAAGAATTTTGACAGCGTTCGTTTCTTTCCGCACACATTTCATATTTATACTAAGTCCACAGCCACTCCGACCCACCGCCGAAATTTCGCGCTTGTTGTGTTCTCCTGTGGTCGCAACTTCCAAAATATGCCGCAGTAGGTCGAGAAATTCATCCAGAGTCGAGTCCCAAAGCTGCTTCGTTTCCAGGCGGCCATTTTTCCAGTTCAACGAGCAACGAGCCAAATTCGCAAACGAAGTACAACAACTAACTCGCTTCATTGAGAAGTGGACTCTGAACTACCTCCAAGCTTAATGATGCTCACCAGGCAGCTACTAAAGATGAAAATTGGCTGTGAACTTACCAAAAATCGTAGATAATTCATATTGGACCCTTTATTGCAAATCAAGCAAGCAAAATGAGATCGTCACAATGACGTTTCCAGTAAACTCGAGCCTTCAGTGTTTTAGAACAGCAGCACTTTCAATGGTAACTCCAAATATGCAGTCACGAAATCCTATGGGGCGTGTGTATGCAGAAAATCACTCAAAAACGTAAAAATCCTCAGGTGTGAATGGGTTAATGAAGAAAAATAAAGGTCACGTGACCAGGGCTTTTGACACCCCCCGGCGAAAGTTAGGGTTAGGGATAGTTCAAATCTAGGGTTAGTGTTAAGATTCTAGGGTTAGAACAATTGCTAGGGTGAGGTGTAACTTGGCTCAGGGCCAGGCCTAACTTAGGGTTAGGTCCCAGGTTTGGGGTTGGCCAGGTCACGTGATAGGCAATAGTATCAAACTTGATCACCCAAGATGAACTGACCCTCGACTACTGACTGTCACCAGCTGTTTTAACTCCACCTCTTATGTCTAGTTTTGAAAATCACCACCCCTTGAAGTTGGCTTTCATGCAACTTTCACCTTTGCACAAAATATGGGCCAGCAACTAGTACCCTCCCCCCCCCCCAGATCTTGATGCATATGCCTGTTTTCAAATTAAATAGTGATGACATGTTCCTAGTCTTAAGGGTTTTTTGTTTGACTGGTTTAAGAGCCAAAACTATCAACTGTAAGAAAAATAGATTTTTTGATTAACCCATTGACACCTGAACCGCCCGTAACCGCCCGTACAAGACTCCACTGCTTTAAAAAATTGTAACTTTCTCAATCGTGCGAACATTGCCTTAACTAGCAGTTGTGAGCATTGACTAGAAAGTCTTTCAAATTGAGATACCCAATAAACACAAAAAAGTCAGCGATTTTTGCAGAATATCAGTGTTTGAATTTGGACAATAACAAAAATTACCGTTTTTAACGTCATAGAAAAACAACAAAAATCACGTTTTTGCCTTTAGTTTTTTTTATTCAAATCATCATGGCAAACCCAAAAATCAACATTCACAGCAAAATTCAGTCCTAGTCCTAGCTTAGCAGTGAATTTTTTTGCTCTTATTCGTTGCTCGGGCCGAGCTCTAGCCTCTCGTTCTAATGCATACTGACCTTGCCTCAATTTTCAATATCACCACCGCACTGCATGCTGGGAAATGGCCAAGAATTTTGACAGCGTTCGTTTCTTTCCGCACACATTTCATATTTATACTAAGTCCACAGCCACTCCGACCCACCGCCGAAATTTCGCGCTTGTTGTGTTCTCCTGTGGTCGCAACTTCCAAAATATGCCGCAGTAGGTCGAGAAATTCATCCAGAGTCGAGTCCCAAAGCTGCTTCGTTTCCAGGCGGCCATTTTTCCAGTTCAACGAGCAACGAGCCAAATTCGCAAACGAAGTACAACAACTAACTCGCTTCATTGAGAAGTGGACTCTGAACTACCTCCAAGCTTAATGATGCTCACCAGGCAGCTACTAAAGATGAAAATTGGCTGTGAACTTACCAAAAATCGTAGATAATTCATATTGGACCCTTTATTGCAAATCAAGCAAGCAAAATGAGATCGTCACAATGACGTTTCCAGTAAACTCGAGCCTTCAGTGTTTTAGAACAGCAGCACTTTCAATGGTAACTCCAAATATGCAGTCACGAAATCCTATGGGGCGTGTGTATGCAGAAAATCACTCAAAAACGTAAAAATCCTCAGGTGTGAATGGGTTAATGAAGAAAAATAAAGGTCACGTGACCAGGGCTTTTGACACCCCCCGGCGAAAGTTAGGGTTAGGGATAGTTCAAATCTAGGGTTAGTGTTAAGATTCTAGGGTTAGAACAATTGCTAGGGTGAGGTGTAACTTGGCTCAGGGCCAGGCCTAACTTAGGGTTAGGTCCCAGGTTTGGGGTTGGCCAGGTCACGTGATAGGCAATAGTATCAAACTTGATCACCCAAGATGAACTGACCCTCGACTACTGACTGTCACCAGCTGTTTTAACTCCACCTCTTATGTCTAGTTTTGAAAATCACCACCCCTTGAAGTTGGCTTTCATGCAACTTTCACCTTTGCACAAAATATGGGCCAGCAACTAGTACCCTCCCCCCCCCCCCAGATCTTGATGCATATGCCTGTTTTCAAATTAAATAGTGATGACATGTTCCTAGTCTTAAGGGTTTTTTGTTTGACTGGTTTAAGAGCCAAAACTATCAACTGTAAGAAAAATAGATTTTTTGATTAACCCATTGACACCTGAACCGCCCGTAACCGCCCGTACAAGACTCCACTGCTTTAAAAAATTGTAACTTTCTCAATCGTGCGAACATTGCCTTAACTAGCAGTTGTGAGCATTGACTAGAAAGTCTTTCAAATTGAGATACCCAATAAACACAAAAAAGTCAGCGATTTTTGCAGAATATCAGTGTTTGAATTTGGACAATAACAAAAATTACCGTTTTTAACGTCATAGAAAAACAACAAAAATCACGTTTTTGCCTTTAGTTTTTTTTATTCAAATCATCATGGCAAACCCAAAAATCAACATTCACAGCAAAATTCAGTCCTAGTCCTAGCTTAGCAGTGAATTTTTTTGCTCTTATTCGTTGCTCGGGCCGAGCTCTAGCCTCTCGTTCTAATGCATACTGACCTTGCCTCAATTTTCAATATCACCACCGCACTGCATGCTGGGAAATGGCCAAGAATTTTGACAGCGTTCGTTTCTTTCCGCACACATTTCATATTTATACTAAGTCCACAGCCACTCCGACCCACCGCCGAAATTTCGCGCTTGTTGTGTTCTCCTGTGGTCGCAACTTCCAAAATATGCCGCAGTAGGTCGAGAAATTCATCCAGAGTCGAGTCCCAAAGCTGCTTCGTTTCCAGGCGGCCATTTTTCCAGTTCAACGAGCAACGAGCCAAATTCGCAAACGAAGTACAACAACTAACTCGCTTCATTGAGAAGTGGACTCTGAACTACCTCCAAGCTTAATGATGCTCACCAGGCAGCTACTAAAGATGAAAATTGGCTGTGAACTTACCAAAAATCGTAGATAATTCATATTGGACCCTTTATTGCAAATCAAGCAAGCAAAATGAGATCGTCACAATGACGTTTCCAGTAAACTCGAGCCTTCAGTGTTTTAGAACAGCAGCACTTTCAATGGTAACTCCAAATATGCAGTCACGAAATCCTATGGGGCGTGTGTATGCAGAAAATCACTCAAAAACGTAAAAATCCTCAGGTGTGAATGGGTTAATGAAGAAAAATAAAGGTCACGTGACCAGGGCTTTTGACACCCCCCGGCGAAAGTTAGGGTTAGGGATAGTTCAAATCTAGGGTTAGTGTTAAGATTCTAGGGTTAGAACAATTGCTAGGGTGAGGTGTAACTTGGCTCAGGGCCAGGCCTAACTTAGGGTTAGGTCCCAGGTTTGGGGTTGGCCAGGTCACGTGATAGGCAATAGTATCAAACTTGATCACCCAAGATGAACTGACCCTCGACTACTGACTGTCACCAGCTGTTTTAACTCCACCTCTTATGTCTAGTTTTGAAAATCACCACCCCTTGAAGTTGGCTTTCATGCAACTTTCACCTTTGCACAAAATATGGGCCAGCAACTAGTACCCTCCCCCCCCCCCAGATCTTGATGCATATGCCTGTTTTCAAATTAAATAGTGATGACATGTTCCTAGTCTTAAGGGTTTTTTGTTTGACTGGTTTAAGAGCCAAAACTATCAACTGTAAGAAAAATAGATTTTTTGATTAACCCATTGACACCTGAACCGCCCGTAACCGCCCGTACAAGACTCCACTGCTTTAAAAAATTGTAACTTTCTCAATCGTGCGAACATTGCCTTAACTAGCAGTTGTGAGCATTGACTAGAAAGTCTTTCAAATTGAGATACCCAATAAACACAAAAAAGTCAGCGATTTTTGCAGAATATCAGTGTTTGAATTTGGACAATAACAAAAATTACCGTTTTTAACGTCATAGAAAAACAACAAAAATCACGTTTTTGCCTTTAGTTTTTTTTATTCAAATCATCATGGCAAACCCAAAAATCAACATTCACAGCAAAATTCAGTCCTAGTCCTAGCTTAGCAGTGAATTTTTTTGCTCTTATTCGTTGCTCGGGCCGAGCTCTAGCCTCTCGTTCTAATGCATACTGACCTTGCCTCAATTTTCAATATCACCACCGCACTGCATGCTGGGAAATGGCCAAGAATTTTGACAGCGTTCGTTTCTTTCCGCACACATTTCATATTTATACTAAGTCCACAGCCACTCCGACCCACCGCCGAAATTTCGCGCTTGTTGTGTTCTCCTGTGGTCGCAACTTCCAAAATATGCCGCAGTAGGTCGAGAAATTCATCCAGAGTCGAGTCCCAAAGCTGCTTCGTTTCCAGGCGGCCATTTTTCCAGTTCAACGAGCAACGAGCCAAATTCGCAAACGAAGTACAACAACTAACTCGCTTCATTGAGAAGTGGACTCTGAACTACCTCCAAGCTTAATGATGCTCACCAGGCAGCTACTAAAGATGAAAATTGGCTGTGAACTTACCAAAAATCGTAGATAATTCATATTGGACCCTTTATTGCAAATCAAGCAAGCAAAATGAGATCGTCACAATGACGTTTCCAGTAAACTCGAGCCTTCAGTGTTTTAGAACAGCAGCACTTTCAATGGTAACTCCAAATATGCAGTCACGAAATCCTATGGGGCGTGTGTATGCAGAAAATCACTCAAAAACGTAAAAATCCTCAGGTGTGAATGGGTTAATGAAGAAAAATAAAGGTCACGTGACCAGGGCTTTTGACACCCCCCGGCGAAAGTTAGGGTTAGGGATAGTTCAAATCTAGGGTTAGTGTTAAGATTCTAGGGTTAGAACAATTGCTAGGGTGAGGTGTAACTTGGCTCAGGGCCAGGCCTAACTTAGGGTTAGGTCCCAGGTTTGGGGTTGGCCAGGTCACGTGATAGGCAATAGTATCAAACTTGATCACCCAAGATGAACTGACCCTCGACTACTGACTGTCACCAGCTGTTTTAACTCCACCTCTTATGTCTAGTTTCGAAAATCACCACCCCTTGAAGTTGGCTTTCATGCAACTTTCACCTTTGCACAAAATATGGGCCAGCAACTAGTACCCTCCCCCCCCCCCCAGATCTTGATGCATATGCCTGTTTTCAAATTAAATAGTGATGACATGTTCCTAGTCTTAAGGGTTTTTTGTTTGACTGGTTTAAGAGCCAAAACTATCAACTGTAAGAAAAATAGATTTTTTGATTAACCCATTGACACCTGAACCGCCCGTAACCGCCCGTACAAGACTCCACTGCTTTAAAAAATTGTAACTTTCTCAATCGTGCGAACATTGCCTTAACTAGCAGTTGTGAGCATTGACTAGAAAGTCTTTCAAATTGAGATACCCAATAAACACAAAAAAGTCAGCGATTTTTGCAGAATATCAGTGTTTGAATTTGGACAATAACAAAAATTACCGTTTTTAACGTCATAGAAAAACAACAAAAATCACGTTTTTGCCTTTAGTTTTTTTTATTCAAATCATCATGGCAAACCCAAAAATCAACATTCACAGCAAAATTCAGTCCTAGTCCTAGCTTAGCAGTGAATTTTTTTGCTCTTATTCGTTGCTCGGGCCGAGCTCTAGCCTCTCGTTCTAATGCATACTGACCTTGCCTCAATTTTCAATATCACCACCGCACTGCATGCTGGGAAATGGCCAAGAATTTTGACAGCGTTCGTTTCTTTCCGCACACATTTCATATTTATACTAAGTCCACAGCCACTCCGACCCACCGCCGAAATTTCGCGCTTGTTGTGTTCTCCTGTGGTCGCAACTTCCAAAATATGCCGCAGTAGGTCGAGAAATTCATCCAGAGTCGAGTCCCAAAGCTGCTTCGTTTCCAGGCGGCCATTTTTCCAGTTCAACGAGCAACGAGCCAAATTCGCAAACGAAGTACAACAACTAACTCGCTTCATTGAGAAGTGGACTCTGAACTACCTCCAAGCTTAATGATGCTCACCAGGCAGCTACTAAAGATGAAAATTGGCTGTGAACTTACCAAAAATCGTAGATAATTCATATTGGACCCTTTATTGCAAATCAAGCAAGCAAAATGAGATCGTCACAATGACGTTTCCAGTAAACTCGAGCCTTCAGTGTTTTAGAACAGCAGCACTTTCAATGGTAACTCCAAATATGCAGTCACGAAATCCTATGGGGCGTGTGTATGCAGAAAATCACTCAAAAACGTAAAAATCCTCAGGTGTGAATGGGTTAATGAAGAAAAATAAAGGTCACGTGACCAGGGCTTTTGACACCCCCCGGCGAAAGTTAGGGTTAGGGATAGTTCAAATCTAGGGTTAGTGTTAAGATTCTAGGGTTAGAACAATTGCTAGGGTGAGGTGTAACTTGGCTCAGGGCCAGGCCTAACTTAGGGTTAGGTCCCAGGTTTGGGGTTGGCCAGGTCACGTGATAGGCAATAGTATCAAACTTGATCACCCAAGATGAACTGACCCTCGACTACTGACTGTCACCAGCTGTTTTAACTCCACCTCTTATGTCTAGTTTTGAAAATCACCACCCCTTGAAGTTGGCTTTCATGCAACTTTCACCTTTGCACAAAATATGGGCCAGCAACTAGTACCCTCCCCTTCCCCCCAGATCTTGATGCATATGCCTGTTTTCAAATTAAATAGTGATGACATGTTCCTAGTCTTAAGGGTTTTTTGTTTGACTGGTTTAAGAGCCAAAACTATCAACTGTAAGAAAAATAGATTTTTTGATTAACCCATTGACACCTGAACCGCCCGTAACCGCCCGTACAAGACTCCACTGCTTTAAAAAATTGTAACTTTCTCAATCGTGCGAACATTGCCTTAACTAGCAGTTGTGAGCATTGACTAGAAAGTCTTTCAAATTGAGATACCCAATAAACACAAAAAAGTCAGCGATTTTTGCAGAATATCAGTGTTTGAATTTGGACAATAACAAAAATTACCGTTTTTAACGTCATAGAAAAACAACAAAAATCACGTTTTTGCCTTTAGTTTTTTTTATTCAAATCATCATGGCAAACCCAAAAATCAACATTCACAGCAAAATTCAGTCCTAGTCCTAGCTTAGCAGTGAATTTTTTTGCTCTTATTCGTTGCTCGGGCCGAGCTCTAGCCTCTCGTTCTAATGCATACTGACCTTGCCTCAATTTTCAATATCACCACCGCACTGCATGCTGGGAAATGGCCAAGAATTTTGACAGCGTTCGTTTCTTTCCGCACACATTTCATATTTATACTAAGTCCACAGCCACTCCGACCCACCGCCGAAATTTCGCGCTTGTTGTGTTCTCCTGTGGTCGCAACTTCCAAAATATGCCGCAGTAGGTCGAGAAATTCATCCAGAGTCGAGTCCCAAAGCTGCTTCGTTTCCAGGCGGCCATTTTTCCAGTTCAACGAGCAACGAGCCAAATTCGCAAACGAAGTACAACAACTAACTCGCTTCATTGAGAAGTGGACTCTGAACTACCTCCAAGCTTAATGATGCTCACCAGGCAGCTACTAAAGATGAAAATTGGCTGTGAACTTACCAAAAATCGTAGATAATTCATATTGGACCCTTTATTGCAAATCAAGCAAGCAAAATGAGATCGTCACAATGACGTTTCCAGTAAACTCGAGCCTTCAGTGTTTTAGAACAGCAGCACTTTCAATGGTAACTCCAAATATGCAGTCACGAAATCCTATGGGGCGTGTGTATGCAGAAAATCACTCAAAAACGTAAAAATCCTCAGGTGTGAATGGGTTAATGAAGAAAAATAAAGGTCACGTGACCAGGGCTTTTGACACCCCCCGGCGAAAGTTAGGGTTAGGGATAGTTCAAATCTAGGGTTAGTGTTAAGATTCTAGGGTTAGAACAATTGCTAGGGTGAGGTGTAACTTGGCTCAGGGCCAGGCCTAACTTAGGGTTAGGTCCCAGGTTTGGGGTTGGCCAGGTCACGTGATAGGCAATAGTATCAAACTTGATCACCCAAGATGAACTGACCCTCGACTACTGACTGTCACCAGCTGTTTTAACTCCACCTCTTATGTCTAGTTTTGAAAATCACCACCCCTTGAAGTTGGCTTTCATGCAACTTTCACCTTTGCACAAAATATGGGCCAGCAACTAGTACCCTCCCCTTCCCCCCAGATCTTGATGCATATGCCTGTTTTCAAATTAAATAGTGATGACATGTTCCTAGTCTTAAGGGTTTTTTGTTTGACTGGTTTAAGAGCCAAAACTATCAACTGTAAGAAAAATAGATTTTTTGATTAACCCATTGACACCTGAACCGCCCGTAACCGCCCGTACAAGACTCCACTGCTTTAAAAAATTGTAACTTTCTCAATCGTGCGAACATTGCCTTAACTAGCAGTTGTGAGCATTGACTAGAAAGTCTTTCAAATTGAGATACCCAATAAACACAAAAAAGTCAGCGATTTTTGCAGAATATCAGTGTTTGAATTTGGACAATAACAAAAATTACCGTTTTTAACGTCATAGAAAAACAACAAAAATCACGTTTTTGCCTTTAGTTTTTTTTATTCAAATCATCATGGCAAACCCAAAAATCAACATTCACAGCAAAATTCAGTCCTAGTCCTAGCTTAGCAGTGAATTTTTTTGCTCTTATTCGTTGCTCGGGCCGAGCTCTAGCCTCTCGTTCTAATGCATACTGACCTTGCCTCAATTTTCAATATCACCACCGCACTGCATGCTGGGAAATGGCCAAGAATTTTGACAGCGTTCGTTTCTTTCCGCACACATTTCATATTTATACTAAGTCCACAGCCACTCCGACCCACCGCCGAAATTTCGCGCTTGTTGTGTTCTCCTGTGGTCGCAACTTCCAAAATATGCCGCAGTAGGTCGAGAAATTCATCCAGAGTCGAGTCCCAAAGCTGCTTCGTTTCCAGGCGGCCATTTTTCCAGTTCAACGAGCAACGAGCCAAATTCGCAAACGAAGTACAACAACTAACTCGCTTCATTGAGAAGTGGACTCTGAACTACCTCCAAGCTTAATGATGCTCACCAGGCAGCTACTAAAGATGAAAATTGGCTGTGAACTTACCAAAAATCGTAGATAATTCATATTGGACCCTTTATTGCAAATCAAGCAAGCAAAATGAGATCGTCACAATGACGTTTCCAGTAAACTCGAGCCTTCAGTGTTTTAGAACAGCAGCACTTTCAATGGTAACTCCAAATATGCAGTCACGAAATCCTATGGGGCGTGTGTATGCAGAAAATCACTCAAAAACGTAAAAATCCTCAGGTGTGAATGGGTTAATGAAGAAAAATAAAGGTCACGTGACCAGGGCTTTTGACACCCCCCGGCGAAAGTTAGGGTTAGGGATAGTTCAAATCTAGGGTTAGTGTTAAGATTCTAGGGTTAGAACAATTGCTAGGGTGAGGTGTAACTTGGCTCAGGGCCAGGCCTAACTTAGGGTTAGGTCCCAGGTTTGGGGTTGGCCAGGTCACGTGATAGGCAATAGTATCAAACTTGATCACCCAAGATGAACTGACCCTCGACTACTGACTGTCACCAGCTGTTTTAACTCCACCTCTTATGTCTAGTTTTGAAAATCACCACCCCTTGAAGTTGGCTTTCATGCAACTTTCACCTTTGCACAAAATATGGGCCAGCAACTAGTACCCTCCCCTTCCCCCCAGATCTTGATGCATATGCCTGTTTTCAAATTAAATAGTGATGACATGTTCCTAGTCTTAAGGGTTTTTTGTTTGACTGGTTTAAGAGCCAAAACTATCAACTGTAAGAAAAATAGATTTTTTGATTAACCCATTGACACCTGAACCGCCCGTAACCGCCCGTACAAGACTCCACTGCTTTAAAAAATTGTAACTTTCTCAATCGTGCGAACATTGCCTTAACTAGCAGTTGTGAGCATTGACTAGAAAGTCTTTCAAATTGAGATACCCAATAAACACAAAAAAGTCAGCGATTTTTGCAGAATATCAGTGTTTGAATTTGGACAATAACAAAAATTACCGTTTTTAACGTCATAGAAAAACAACAAAAATCACGTTTTTGCCTTTAGTTTTTTTTATTCAAATCATCATGGCAAACCCAAAAATCAACATTCACAGCAAAATTCAGTCCTAGTCCTAGCTTAGCAGTGAATTTTTTTGCTCTTATTCGTTGCTCGGGCCGAGCTCTAGCCTCTCGTTCTAATGCATACTGACCTTGCCTCAATTTTCAATATCACCACCGCACTGCATGCTGGGAAATGGCCAAGAATTTTGACAGCGTTCGTTTCTTTCCGCACACATTTCATATTTATACTAAGTCCACAGCCACTCCGACCCACCGCCGAAATTTCGCGCTTGTTGTGTTCTCCTGTGGTCGCAACTTCCAAAATATGCCGCAGTAGGTCGAGAAATTCATCCAGAGTCGAGTCCCAAAGCTGCTTCGTTTCCAGGCGGCCATTTTTCCAGTTCAACGAGCAACGAGCCAAATTCGCAAACGAAGTACAACAACTAACTCGCTTCATTGAGAAGTGGACTCTGAACTACCTCCAAGCTTAATGATGCTCACCAGGCAGCTACTAAAGATGAAAATTGGCTGTGAACTTACCAAAAATCGTAGATAATTCATATTGGACCCTTTATTGCAAATCAAGCAAGCAAAATGAGATCGTCACAATGACGTTTCCAGTAAACTCGAGCCTTCAGTGTTTTAGAACAGCAGCACTTTCAATGGTAACTCCAAATATGCAGTCACGAAATCCTATGGGGCGTGTGTATGCAGAAAATCACTCAAAAACGTAAAAATCCTCAGGTGTGAATGGGTTAATGAAGAAAAATAAAGGTCACGTGACCAGGGCTTTTGACACCCCCCGGCGAAAGTTAGGGTTAGGGATAGTTCAAATCTAGGGTTAGTGTTAAGATTCTAGGGTTAGAACAATTGCTAGGGTGAGGTGTAACTTGGCTCAGGGCCAGGCCTAACTTAGGGTTAGGTCCCAGGTTTGGGGTTGGCCAGGTCACGTGATAGGCAATAGTATCAAACTTGATCACCCAAGATGAACTGACCCTCGACTACTGACTGTCACCAGCTGTTTTAACTCCACCTCTTATGTCTAGTTTTGAAAATCACCACCCCTTGAAGTTGGCTTTCATGCAACTTTCACCTTTGCACAAAATATGGGCCAGCAACTAGTACCCTCCCCTTCCCCCCAGATCTTGATGCATATGCCTGTTTTCAAATTAAATAGTGATGACATGTTCCTAGTCTTAAGGGTTTTTTGTTTGACTGGTTTAAGAGCCAAAACTATCAACTGTAAGAAAAATAGATTTTTTGATTAACCCATTGACACCTGAACCGCCCGTAACCGCCCGTACAAGACTCCACTGCTTTAAAAAATTGTAACTTTCTCAATCGTGCGAACATTGCCTTAACTAGCAGTTGTGAGCATTGACTAGAAAGTCTTTCAAATTGAGATACCCAATAAACACAAAAAAGTCAGCGATTTTTGCAGAATATCAGTGTTTGAATTTGGACAATAACAAAAATTACCGTTTTTAACGTCATAGAAAAACAACAAAAATCACGTTTTTGCCTTTAGTTTTTTTTATTCAAATCATCATGGCAAACCCAAAAATCAACATTCACAGCAAAATTCAGTCCTAGTCCTAGCTTAGCAGTGAATTTTTTTGCTCTTATTCGTTGCTCGGGCCGAGCTCTAGCCTCTCGTTCTAATGCATACTGACCTTGCCTCAATTTTCAATATCACCACCGCACTGCATGCTGGGAAATGGCCAAGAATTTTGACAGCGTTCGTTTCTTTCCGCACACATTTCATATTTATACTAAGTCCACAGCCACTCCGACCCACCGCCGAAATTTCGCGCTTGTTGTGTTCTCCTGTGGTCGCAACTTCCAAAATATGCCGCAGTAGGTCGAGAAATTCATCCAGAGTCGAGTCCCAAAGCTGCTTCGTTTCCAGGCGGCCATTTTTCCAGTTCAACGAGCAACGAGCCAAATTCGCAAACGAAGTACAACAACTAACTCGCTTCATTGAGAAGTGGACTCTGAACTACCTCCAAGCTTAATGATGCTCACCAGGCAGCTACTAAAGATGAAAATTGGCTGTGAACTTACCAAAAATCGTAGATAATTCATATTGGACCCTTTATTGCAAATCAAGCAAGCAAAATGAGATCGTCACAATGACGTTTCCAGTAAACTCGAGCCTTCAGTGTTTTAGAACAGCAGCACTTTCAATGGTAACTCCAAATATGCAGTCACGAAATCCTATGGGGCGTGTGTATGCAGAAAATCACTCAAAAACGTAAAAATCCTCAGGTGTGAATGGGTTAATGAAGAAAAATAAAGGTCACGTGACCAGGGCTTTTGACACCCCCCGGCGAAAGTTAGGGTTAGGGATAGTTCAAATCTAGGGTTAGTGTTAAGATTCTAGGGTTAGAACAATTGCTAGGGTGAGGTGTAACTTGGCTCAGGGCCAGGCCTAACTTAGGGTTAGGTCCCAGGTTTGGGGTTGGCCAGGTCACGTGATAGGCAATAGTATCAAACTTGATCACCCAAGATGAACTGACCCTCGACTACTGACTGTCACCAGCTGTTTTAACTCCACCTCTTATGTCTAGTTTTGAAAATCACCACCCCTTGAAGTTGGCTTTCATGCAACTTTCACCTTTGCACAAAATATGGGCCAGCAACTAGTACCCTCCCCTTCCCCCCAGATCTTGATGCATATGCCTGTTTTCAAATTAAATAGTGATGACATGTTCCTAGTCTTAAGGGTTTTTTGTTTGACTGGTTTAAGAGCCAAAACTATCAACTGTAAGAAAAATAGATTTTTTGATTAACCCATTGACACCTGAACCGCCCGTAACCGCCCGTACAAGACTCCACTGCTTTAAAAAATTGTAACTTTCTCAATCGTGCGAACATTGCCTTAACTAGCAGTTGTGAGCATTGACTAGAAAGTCTTTCAAATTGAGATACCCAATAAACACAAAAAAGTCAGCGATTTTTGCAGAATATCAGTGTTTGAATTTGGACAATAACAAAAATTACCGTTTTTAACGTCATAGAAAAACAACAAAAATCACGTTTTTGCCTTTAGTTTTTTTTATTCAAATCATCATGGCAAACCCAAAAATCAACATTCACAGCAAAATTCAGTCCTAGTCCTAGCTTAGCAGTGAATTTTTTTGCTCTTATTCGTTGCTCGGGCCGAGCTCTAGCCTCTCGTTCTAATGCATACTGACCTTGCCTCAATTTTCAATATCACCACCGCACTGCATGCTGGGAAATGGCCAAGAATTTTGACAGCGTTCGTTTCTTTCCGCACACATTTCATATTTATACTAAGTCCACAGCCACTCCGACCCACCGCCGAAATTTCGCGCTTGTTGTGTTCTCCTGTGGTCGCAACTTCCAAAATATGCCGCAGTAGGTCGAGAAATTCATCCAGAGTCGAGTCCCAAAGCTGCTTCGTTTCCAGGCGGCCATTTTTCCAGTTCAACGAGCAACGAGCCAAATTCGCAAACGAAGTACAACAACTAACTCGCTTCATTGAGAAGTGGACTCTGAACTACCTCCAAGCTTAATGATGCTCACCAGGCAGCTACTAAAGATGAAAATTGGCTGTGAACTTACCAAAAATCGTAGATAATTCATATTGGACCCTTTATTGCAAATCAAGCAAGCAAAATGAGATCGTCACAATGACGTTTCCAGTAAACTCGAGCCTTCAGTGTTTTAGAACAGCAGCACTTTCAATGGTAACTCCAAATATGCAGTCACGAAATCCTATGGGGCGTGTGTATGCAGAAAATCACTCAAAAACGTAAAAATCCTCAGGTGTGAATGGGTTAATATCGTGCATTACGGTAATTGTTAATTTTATATATTATTGATTAATGTGTTTATATAATATACATAATTTGTACATATGTTTTGATATAGATTAGGTTAGTTTAATTCTTACACACGACCCCACAAGCTTTAATAGCTTTAACAATTATCGTGTTTAAATAAAGATTATATATGTATGTATGTATGTATGTATGTCGCACACTAAAGAAAAGCAAACAACATTAAACATTTAATGTCTGGTCCCGAGGGAACCAATGAATTTTGTTTCCCGAGAATCTGATCAAGATTCTCGGGAAACAAAATTCACTGTTTTCCAAGGGATCAGTTATTAAGTGATTTGTTATATAGCAACACAAAAAATACACAACACAATACAGCTTTAGAAACGCGCCGAGCACTCGAGGTAAACATCAATTGCATCATAATCATGCCACCTTTTGTCACGGTCTGATCACGTGCGCTAGCGGGCAACAGTGCAATGTTACCCGCTGACGTCAAAATTGTTGCCCGCTTTCGCAAATGTTGCACGCTTCAATAGGACAATTGGCGGGAAACAGTTTGTTTGTTAGATGTCATGTGACCATGAATCAAACAATCAACGCGCGTGTTGTATTGAGATAAACTCCAGCTATAAAACAATTCTCAATGCTGGCAATAACTTATTAAGCAACAGCATTACGGTCTGTACAACGCCTAAGTGTGATACTACGATTATCAGTTGAGCAAGGCACGAGCGATGTTACGTTTGGTGACAAAGTTTTGTCGTTAAAATTACGTTGTTGTCAAGGGCAACTTGCTACGTTTCCAACGGTAACGCGTTTTGTAACTGATGACATCCGATGACAGACAAGTTACCGTTTGAAACGTAGCAAGTTGCCCTTGACAACAACGTGTTTTTAACGGCAAAACTTTGTCACCAAACATCGTTCGTGCTTTGATCAACTGATAATCGTAGTATGATGAGCCATTTTTCAAACGAGGAACACACAAAAAAGCTGTAAGGTTTAAGGTGGCTCCAAGTAGTTTTTTTTTTTTGGGGTCACACTTCTTTTTTGCAATGCGCTTATACATAATCTCACTTTAGCTCAATGAGTCTGAATTTGATACCAGATGTTAGGCTAGGATGAAAGTTTTGGGCGATGCTCTTTTTATGCTAATCAACGTTTCCATAGCAACGGTAAACAAACATGGCGAAAAACAGTTTTTGCTAATTATCTTTCGATTTTGGGGCTACCCGCGACAAGCGAATAAATGCACACCTATCCTACCCTACGATTTGTTGGGTATTGCATGCGTGTCCATTTAGAGAGGTTTTCAATTGAGTATCGAAAGTAATTTCGCGATTGCTTTGGTTTTGCATTGCTACGCTTTGTGATTGGCTAAAATATCTTGTGTCACGTTCTCGACAAATCAGAGGTAAAACCAAAACCAATCGTGACTTGCCTGCACGCGTTTTCCCGCGCTTGGCGCCGGCTGCATGTATTTACTCCGAGTTCTGATTGGTCCATTGTATTGCCTGCGTCTGTTATGATTGGTCAGAGTGATTACTTTGGCTTTGGTTTTACGACACTCAATTGAAAGCCCATATAGGTCGTTTTAATTACTTTAACATCAACAGCCAAGCCACACATAGAAATAAAGAAAATTATCGCATAGGTGTCTTTATTATAGAACTAAATTTACTTTTCGGCCTTTGCCGGTACACATAAGAAAATGACACTTAACAGGAGGTGTCCGTAGAAAAAGAAAAACTTGCTACCATTTGTTTTGTTAGTAATGTATCCACTTTTCATCAGATCAACCACATGACCATTCCATCATTTTTATCATTTTCATTAAAATAACATTTTCGACGTCTTTCAGGGTCCAAAGCAATACACCGTGGAAGAATTCCGAGGATTGAAGAAGAAAATGCAGGCAGAGAGCAAAGTACTCATCCGATCAAGGGACTGATGGTATTTACACTGAGGCTTGTTTGGACTGATCACTGGTAATACTGTGATAGCATGGACTGGTGATACTGTGATAGCATGGACTGGCAATACAACAAAACATTGCACTGATGACGCTATCGCCTGTAAAAGGGTTTGCCTATGAGTTCACACTGAGATAACGCTGGAATAATGACCTAGACTCTGCGAAAATATTATAATGATGACGTCAAAACCACACGACATGACAGGCAACACAATGACGACAATTGAGTAACGGTGTTAACTGACGCTGTGGCATCCCTGAGGATTTAAAAGAAAAAAACGCAGCCGCCATGTTGGTGGATGGAGCACAAAATAGAAAGTAATAAAAGCTAAAAAAAAGCTAATGAGAAATCTTCTGTTACCGTCCACAAGCGTGACGCCAGAGGAAAACGAATGGATGTATTATGATGATGATATTAGCAATTACTGATACAACACTGTGACAACGTTTGTCTAATAGTGCCAATGGTGATTATACAACTGGTGAGATCGAGACAATGACAACAGTATGTTAACAACATTGTATCGGCGACTGTCTGCGTTCGCTACTCAGTGCATGCAAACAGACTGAAAATGCGTAGTTAATATCATGGTGCTTTTTTGTTTGAGAAGCGAATATATCAGCTTTATGAAAAAAATCAGGATGCACGATTAATTACGGTCGTCCATCAAACTTTCCTTTTGGTTGTGTCTGAAATTAAAATTTGGCATGTTTGGTCTGGGTGAGAATGGGCGTTTTTGTGTACAAGGCTGAAAATTTTATTTATTAAGGTACTAATTAAAGTATTCATTTTTGAGAGGGAGAATCACAAATTGTGGTCGTAAAACGAGCTCGAATCTTTGCCAACCCTGAATCTTGAATTGTATGTAATGCCTTTTGAGCCAATATTCAATTCAGTTTTAAGATGATACAGTCATTAATTTGGACAGAAAGATCTGTATGAAACTAAACTAAACTATAAAACTAAAACCAGTGAAACTACAACCACTAAATGAATTTACTGTCCCATGACCTAACATTTTTATGTTGGCTGTTATAAACCGTGCCAAATGTTATAAAACCTTCTTACGTGTATTTTCGCCCAGTAATTTTGTAATTCTGTTTTGTGCGGTAAAGAAACATGATTGAAAGAAATATATGTGGCCATCCCTTTAAAATAAGGTAATTCATGCATTTTGTTTTTAGTCTTCTTCTTCTTCTTCTTCTTCTTCTTCTTCTTCTTCTTCTTCTTCTTGTTCTTGTTCTTGTTCTTGTTGTTGTTGTTGTTCTTTTTTTTGTCCGTAGACATCTGTATATGAAACACTGAAAAGAAAATTGCCATGGGGGTTTACATAAACCGCGATAACAGACATTTTGCGCTAAAATATGCGGGGATCGCGGACATTATCTGTTTCGAGAAGCGAATAGTTTTCCGAGAGCGAAGCTCGAGTCTAACTGCAACAACTGTGATCTTCGAGGAACAGATAATGTTCAAGGACAAATATCCGTGCATATCCTTGAAGCCAAATGTAGGCTATTGTGTTTGTTATCCTTCAAGGCCTCTCTGTTAGGATGTTCCCCAGTTTTGGCTGCTTTACCAATCGGCGCGCGGGAAAACTGTTTCATGGAGTATAAAGAAAAAATGCACCAATGACAGTGACCGATTCCTAGTGCTCAAGGTGACATCTACTCATTAAAAATAGTTTCAATCTTTAACGTTATTATCAGGGCTTACAACAGAATCAACACACGATATAATGCAAGGCTAGTAAAACGGAAATTAATATTGTCCGAATCATTTTATATCATTTCCGCTCTCCACTCGTCACTCCGATCCTATGGACACATTTATGGCGCGTTATGTGCACAACAAGAATGTCACGCGAGGATTATTTTCTAATCATCACACATTTGTGTTCTTGTTACTTTAACTCCAACCATCTATTTATTTTGGTAACTGACAGTCCTTGTATTTATATGCAATATCTATAAAATGGCTCATTACCGCGGTCTTATTTTCTATCCTGTCTTATGACGTCATGTAATTAGAAAATGATGTAGCTTGACAAATCACACTGCCATTGTAAAACAACTCTTCCAGATTTAACAACAATGTATGGGATATTCCACGTAATTTTCACGTTTCTATAAAGCAGTAAACAATTACAAATGACGGCTTTTGATCCTGTTGGTCGCGTGATGTTGGATTTGATGGAACATGTACTGTCGAGTCCAGTGGAGAGTCGTTCTCCTGACAACATTCAAAGAATTCTTCCTTTTTTCAGAACCAGGACGCCACTTTTTCACAACCTTAGCAAAGGTGAGCATTTGCAGTAAGATCTTGCTCCGAATCGGTTAACACAAGTGTGAGCTAACAAAGGGCTGGAGGGAAGCAGGACTTTTATTAACTGGCGACGAGACAGTTCTTAAAATACCCTATTTTTTTTCCCTGTCGGGTCACCTGCTCCGGGAATCGCTTTTGCTGCGGCCAACACCGTACCTAGTTTACTTCCGGTTTTCAGAAATGACGTAGTCAGTGATGTCATCAAAACGACGTCACGGCAGCGGCGCGTGGTCACGCCGTAACGCCGCCAACTCCAACCCATACTACACTAATCTTCACCTTCACTTATATCAAGCAAAGACGAATCCGTGGCTTCCTTGTGGGAACGTTTTTTTATAAAAGCAATTTGAAATAGAAACGTGCTGTACACAGATGCGTATTACGTGCAAGCGATAATTCTTGGGAACATGCGGGTTCTCACTGTCTTGTTGCTTCAGAAAAATTACTGCTTTTGTTATGGTACATTAAAATATATGACAAATGTTTCTTACGCATGCGCATGACATAAATTTTCCGTGATTTGGTCTAATTGGTGTAAAAAGTCAAACATTTATTTCTCACATCGAGGTGAACGTTGCTTTTGTATACAGCATGCGACATTGAGGCCAAATTTGTCCAGATTCTGTAGAAATAAGAGCTAATTTTAGGTCAAGCTCTTCCGAGGCTAAAGCCAAAACATCGATTTTCGCATTCGTAAGCATATTGTTAATTCATAACAAAGTTTACTACCGATTCTTTACAATGCCTTTGTACATTCATCGCTGCCTGTAGTGAGTAATTTCAAGACTTTATTTAACGAAAAAACAATAGAAATTCAAGGGAAAACGGGATTGTTCTTTGCTAGGTAACAAGCCCATCATTGTAAACAAAATTTACACCTTTGGACTGGACTTCTGTGGATTACGGACTGTGAAATGCGTGGCATATCACTACTGTAGTTACAGATTTCCATGCCGTATTTATTAAGTTAACACTTTCATTTGCGGAACAGCCGATTTTTCCAGGGAAACTAATCCTCAGGAACTGTCATGTGTTATTGTCCGGCTGTTTCGCTAAATGTTTCTGCGATACTGCCGCGACGGACAAGTGTTATTTACAACGTTATGTTATTTACGGACAACATTATTTACATGGAAAGAGGGTGCCCCTAGGCTATAGGGGCACCCTCCCTAGTAGGGTTGAAGATAGCGCCGTTCTACATGCAATGTTTTCGCAGGGTAGGGGCACCCCCCCCCTACGGACAGGAGCAAACAATACAAGGAGCGGTCACTAAGCTCCGAAATTCACAGCGTAAAACCAAGATGGCGGACCGCAGGATTATCATGGCTGTGAATGCAATCCTCATGTCTCTCGCTTCTCTTGCGGCCGCCTTTCAACTTTGTGGATTACTCTTGACTTATCTTATCCTGGAGAAGCGTCGGCTTCAACTGGCGGGTATCCATTTGGCAAATCAATACGATATTGCTGTAGCTCGGCTTCGAGACGCTCAAAGGAGAGTACACAGACGAGGAAGACCATGGCGCAAACCTGGGCGAACTCAGCAGTGGTGGCTGAATCTTTATCACGGAGTTTTGCCTGAATCGGATTGGAAGAAGAACTTCCGAATGGATCGAGAGGTGTTTACGAAGCTGGCCGACGAACTTGCACCGTATCTTCGTCCAGGGAGAAGCCCACGTGGCCTTGATGTTCTTTCGGTAGAAAAGCAGCTTGCGTTAACACTGTATTTTTTGAAAGACCAAGGAAGCTTAATGATGACAGCCAATACTTTCGGCATAGCCGTTAGCACTGTATCAGTTATTGTTCGGAAGGTGTGCGAGGCCATTACTCAAGTGTTAGGGCCACGTTACATCAAACTCCCTAGTAACACAAGAGAAATGGCCCACATCGTCAAGGGAATGGAAAGTAAGTACGGATTTCCGCAAGGGTTTGGTTGCATCGACGGTACTCATATCGAAATTATGCAACCTACTGAGAACCCGCATGACTACCTCAGTTATAAGCAGAAATACACTATTAATGTTCAAGCTGTTTGTGACTGGAAGGGCATGTTTATTGACGTAGAAGTAAAGTGGCCGGGCAGTGTACACGATGGTCGGGTGTTTGGAAATTCTAAAATAAATAGGTTGCTCAGGGAGGAAAAGATGCCCATGATGTACAAGGAGTTGTTGTGTGAAATGAAACAGAGAGTTGATGCCGTTCACGCCTGGGATCTTCTAAATTTTCACCTTTCGGTATGTCTTTTATATACTAGAGCGAACTTTTCATTGCTGTTTGCATCAGATTGTTATGTTAGAATGTTAATTGTGGTAGACCTTTTATGGCAAATACATGTAGCTAAGCAAAGAGTGGGGTTTTGTTTGTAAAACATGTAGTACTGTAGTAGTTAAAGAGATGAACATACTTCAGTTGTTCTTCGGTTTGGAAACCTGATTGACATTAAAGAAACATTGCAGTCATTGATTAAATTTTCTCTCGTTGAATCTCAAATCAAATAGTTTCAATTTTAGTGGATAATATTAAGTACAGATGAATACTTTTTCTCGATTTTTTGCGAAACTGGAATTTGATTTCCGATCAGCGCCGCGGATAGTTACTGTTGTAACTCAGAAACCTACTCAAACAGCCGGCATGTTGTTGACACAGTGACAGTGGCTATGAAATTTGGTTGCTTTGTACAGCTTCGCTTACCAAAAGTGATCTTAAAATCTATGAAATTATCGCCTGTAATAAGCTACTATGTTTAAGATGTACTTTGGGCAACAAGCTTCGCTTGAGATAGTTTCAATCATTTCATGTTGTTGACATCGGCGCAAAGAGAAAAAGGTCAACACGACACTTGACCTTCTCGTTTGCGACCAGTTATCGCCTACTCAAGAATTGATTTTTATCAGGATATAGAATAAAAAAAGCTCATTAGAACACTAGATTTTGTTTCCAAACAAGACATTTTTGCCAGAGCATGAAAAGGGTATACACAATAAGCTAAACTGATCTATTTGAAATGTGTTTTAAAATCTGACTTGTGCTTGCGTGACTCATTGTCTCAACTTTTGAAGAAAATTCATCAAAATTGCCTGCGCGTTTACTTCTCTCAACGGGTGGCTTTTCAATTACCCAAGCTAAATTTTCGATATGTTGCAGTACAGTAACATAGCTTTCTGCTAGTATAACTTTCATTGTAAAATTCGATGTACCAGGACAAGATTTATGGCAGAGACGTTTCCTCATTTTCAAGTGTTTACCAAAGTGCTGAAAGTAGGAATGTTCGGGCTTTCAAAAAGACATGTAAAAATGTATCTTCTTCCAATATTTTTACATCACTATGTCCTCAAAGGGTTATTCCACTTAACTGCAAAGAATCATTTCCATACGTTAAGGCGTCTTTCTTTCCGAGCGATTTAAATATGCAGCAAATCTCGGCAAATTTAATGGCGGCTGCGACCTGAACACGGCATTTTATGCATGGTTCAATTCCTACAGTTACCATCCCCCCCCCCCCCCCCCCCCCCCCGGGCACACCCCCGGGGATTTGCCATTTTTTCTTCACTTGGCGTCCTATTCCCCATCCCCGGAATGTTATTTTTGTAAATAGGTCACCAAGGGGTTTCTCTTGACCAAATATGAAGAAATCCGAAAATTCAGTTTTGACGGCGAGTTCTCGATATTTACAGACAGCCGCTCTTAAAATTCATACTTGGCTCTGAGGCTTGGGGGAATAAAACAAAAGAAATCACATTGAGGTTCAGCGTTGAATTATTCATTTCTTTTGTTTTATTCCCCCAAGCCTCGGAGCCAAGTATGAATTTTAATATATCGGAAATGGGCTATTGGTAGCTTTCGACACTCAAGGTCCTCAAGAACACGCCAGGACGTGTTTGTAATGCAATGTTTGTCACGCAAAAGTAAGATTAGTTCTTTTGTTGGGGGGAGGGGTGCGTGACTTGTTCCGCGTTCGCGTTTGCTGTTGTAAAACAAAATGATACCGTAACAAGATTTGGAAGTGGGTTTGGGAGACATCCATGTTTAGTCGAATACAGCTAAATTGGTACTGTGTTTGATGTTTGTGTGTCATGGAAAAAATAAGATTAGTTATTTTGACAGGGGGGGGGGGGGGGGAGAGGGGTGCGTAACCTTATGTGGTGGAATAATGGTTTTGTTTTGGGGAGGGATGTGTGACTCGTTCGCGTGTTTGGTGTTGTGAAAGAAGAGAATACCGTAATAAGACTCGGCTGTTGGATTTGTGAGACATTTTTGTTTGGTTTGATGCAGCTTTTTTTACATTTGTCGATCGTTTTAAGTTGAGACATTTTGGTTGGATATTGTGCAAGGTAAGTGTTAATTTGTCTTGCAGTCGTTTTTCTGTGATTAATTGTGGGGGAAATGTGTTTGGTTTTAATGTTAAATGGATTTTTGAGAAATTATTAATTGGCTCGTCGCTCTGCGACGAAACAGTTCGTAAAATACCCTCTTTTTTTTTTCGGCCTGTCGGATCACCTGCCCTGGGAATCGCTTTTGCTGCGGCCAACACCGTACCTAGTTTACTTTCGGTTTTCAGAAATCGCGTAATCAGTGATGTCAGCAACTATAATTCAAATATTTACCGTTCTAATTTCGATGGTATTGTTAAAAATTAAATCTCTGTGATTTTCGGATGTGATCTATTTCTGTTAAAAGGAAAGCGGGTTGAATTTTTCTAACCAAATCAATTGTCAAACAGTCGAGTTTAGATCGAATAAATTGTTGAATAAAACACGTCCCGGCAAGTCGACGAGACAGTTCTTAAAATACCCTCTTTTTTTTTTTTTTTTTTTTTTTTCCCTGTCGGGTCACCTGCCCTGGGAATCGCTTTTGCTGCGGCCAACACCGTACCTAGTTTACTTCCGGTTTTTATCTCGTTAATGCGCTTGCGCGTAAACGAGATGTACGATTCACTACGAAAAAAAGGGGCAAAAGTTGTTAACAAAGGTTCTTTGTTTAGTTTGTTAACATTTGTCCGGGGGGGTTACTTATTTCTTTTTTATAGAAGCTATAGACCCTTTTAATAATTACCACGATGCATCATTTTCCGCTAATGACGTCAAACATATTCTTTTGAATTGCAAGAGAATTCAAAAGAATATGTTTGACGTCATTAGCGGAAAATGATGCATCGTGGTATTTATTAAAAGTGTCTATATTAGGGCACCGAGGATATGGTTGGTTAAACAGGTTAGGATTTCAAGAAGTGCGTCACATACCGCCACTAAAATTTTTGAGGGGCACCCCCGGACCTATTGTTAATTAGGGTATTCGATTGACATGAACTTGTTATGTCTTACGTTACGTTACCACAAAGGTATTACAGTTCTTAGAGCTATGACCTCACCACAAGGGTATTACAGTTCTTATTTACAGTGATTTGCGTGAGTTGCGCTTTGACATTTTTCGCGTACAGTTCTTATTTACAGTGATTTGGGTGAGTTGCGCTTTGACATTTTCCGCGCTCGACGAAGCTAAGAAATTTCACCTTGTATGTTTGTCCGCTTTCTGAGGTTTATACGCGGGTTTATAGCAGAGTTGTTTTACAAATGCTTTAGAGCTATGACCTCATCGCCTGACAGATTGTTTCTTATCTTGGATTTATTGTTTTTGTGGTTTTAAGCACTTAAATAGAAAATTGATAGAAAATTCTAAAAATTGGCAGAAATGTTCTGCGATACCTTGTCTACTCGGGAAGATTAACCGCGAGGAGCGATTTTTGAAGTCGCTAAGCAAGTGACAAGTGGAAATGTCGTGAAAAGAAAAATTGTCAGGAATGTTCTGCGATACGTTGTGTACCCGGGATGACTAGCGAGTGACAAGCGGAAATGTTCGTGAAAAGAAAAATTGTGAGGAATGTTCTGCGATACGTTGTGTACTCGAGATGACTAACCGTGAAGAGCAAAAGAGTTGGTTTTCCAATTTGCTTAAAGTTAAGCGAGTCAGCTTAATTGAGTTCAGTAAACTCTAGTTAAATTTAAGCCACCAAAGCAGGTAGCTTAAGCGAGTCGGCAATTAATTTTAGACAATAAAAAGCAACTTGTGGTCATTTATCTGACAAGGCTGTCAAATCGGAAATAAAACACGCGTTCTATTTTCATGCGTTGCTCGTGAAGGGGCCTAATTTGATTGTATTATACAATGGATTTGCTTTTCTGCAAAATTAACGTTAATGTCCCTTTTCAGTAGTCATTGGAATACTGAATCATTCCTATTACGGTTTGATTATTAAAGAGAAATTTCAATTTTGAATGGTTATTAATTGTTGAGGTGTCATGATTATGCAATAGTATGCAAGAGAGGTGAGATTTTGCGTATTCAGCTAACTAAAAATGTTCCCGTTTGATTGTGCAAGAGTATGAATCACTGAATCATTGCCATTACGGTTTGATTATGTAATAGTATGCAAAAGACGTAATAATTTTGCTGATTTAGTTAACAAAAGTTTATCAAGCAAGCATTATAAGCGATTACAGCGTGTTGATTTTTTTTTAAAGGAAAAATATTGGCACTATATGGGAGCTAATTGACAAAACAAACAAAAAGACAATGTATTATTTTAGTGGTAAGCAAGACAGAGAAAACGTTCTCCGCTTATAAAAAGAAGAGAAATATCAATCAGTCGGTGTGTTATTCTCATCACATTCAAATCGTGAAGCGGACAAGACAGATACCTTAGAGTGCTCAACGTAGCTTTATCGCATTGAAATCCTGACGCAAGAGAGTTGCCTTAGAGTGCCGGCTCAACGTAGCTCAATTAGCAAAGAATATAGCAGACTTAAAGCAAGAAAATATATATTGAAATCTATTATTTCGTAAAACAAAATTATCAATTGTTTATAATGGTTGCTTTTGATGCTTCAGGCGGCACACACCTACCCTTAATTGTCGGGAGTACTCCCCCCCCCCCCCAGAATATGTATCAACAATTCACTTCCAAAAAACACGCTTTTTCCAATTCTATATTACCTTAGGTTATTGCATATTCACTGCCTTCCTAAATTTTAGACTTGCCACAAGTGTACTGCGAAGCCCACACTACGAAAGCTACTATGCTATCCGTTTGAGTGAGTGAGTGAGTGAGTGTAACAATAGAATCCGATCCCACAACGAACTCTGCCGATTTTGACCCGATATTCCCCGATCTTAACTCCTTTTTTGTTTTGGAACCTCGTCGGTTGTTCAACGTTTGTCGAGGATAGCTTCGAATGGCCCGAATCGAATGTTCCCTCAGAAGACTATCAGATTTCTAACAAATATGGCCGCCCGTGAACTCCACGCTTTCATTTTGTAGACGTTCATTTTGCATAACCGGAATGAAAGCACGCCTTTTAAGACTTCGAAATGGAAAGAAAAAGTCCTTTAGAAGATTTTTATGCCTTTGTAGTGGTGGTTTGAGAGCTGAAAGCGATGAAATTTGTCACAAGTGAGGACATGTCTTCTTTCAGAATTTATACTCGAAGCGGCAGACTTTACTAAGAAATTTCAAGCATTCCTGGAACTGACTACGGTAAAGAAAGTCACATTTTTTAATGTCCATTTACTTTGTAAGAAACATTTCATAGACTGTTTCTTTGTCTTATTAGTAGCTTTTGACAAATATTTAGAAAACCACAATCGGTCGAGCGAGAAATTCGCCAGATGCTGAACAAATTTGCGTGGCCGACAGTTTCCTTGATGCGATAATTTAACGCGTTTTCCTCTTGAGACTAAACTAAATTGGATAAGAATGGCATTCTATATACACATGAAAAGTCGGAAATTTTAGAAAACACTAGATATAATAAAGTAGGTTGCTGAATTTAAATATTATTTTGTGATGTTTATAATATAATTCGCAGACGCTAGCGCTGCAATTAGGATAAACAAATCGCTAAGCCTTCCGGAAGCAGAAAATCACTGAATTCTGATAAGCGTTTAACTCTTTTATTCAAGGGAAAGACATTTTCATTCAAGGAAATATTGTGTATTTGCGACAACACTTTGAATAAACTGTGAAGCCAGGAAAAACTAATACATGGCAAAATCAAAGCAGTTATTTAGGAACTAGAAAAATGTCACTTCGATTTAGTCTTGAAATCACGGGGGGGGGGGGGGGGGGGGGGGCGGGTTCATGATGCGTCACGCAATATTTATTTTTAAAATGTTTCATCAATTTATAGCACTCGTCACCACGGTTTTGAAAATTATAAAAACAAAATCTTCTGAATGCGATTACATGTATTTTTTTTTCTCATTACCTGTAAATTTAGGGCTTCCAAAACTTTATTGCAAATCCGGACAGGAGAGGGGGGTCTCTCGGCTTGGAAATCCAGGGGGCAACGGGGGGGGGGAGGAAATCCTACGACAATCTAAGTAATAACAGGCGCAGTAAGCTACATGCAGTCATAGACTGCCTGTTTTTTTATTAACCTCACCTTCTAACGCATTAACGAGATGGCTTGAAGAGCCCTTTGATCAGAAATGGCGTAATCCGTGTTGTCAGCAACTATAATTCAAATATTTACCGTTCTAATTTCGACGAAATTGTTAAAAATGAAATCTCTGTGATTTTCGGATGTGATATATTTCTGGTAAAAGGAAAGTGGGTTGAATTTTTCTAACCAAAACAATTGTCAAACAGTCGAGTTTAGATCGAATAAATTGTTGAATAAAACACGTCCCGGCAAGTCACAGAATTGAGTAAACAATTCTCAAGAATTACTCCGTGGAGTCACGATCAAAGTCCACACATCTCGTATTTATGTCACGCTATGGTCGGCTGTTAATTATTTGATCGATAATGTTCATATTGTTAATTTATTCCTATCACCGATTCTCCAAAATGCCTGTATTTAACCCTTTCACTCCCAAAGTCAATTATGGAGACATGTTGTGTAGTTCTAACTTTTGAGTCTGTGGACGAAATCCTATGGTGTGACCATTCAGATGAAACCTCTTCAGCAGTACTTTTGCATGGTACCATTTGTTTTCCAAAATTTTACAAAATGAATTTTGGGATTTTTCTTCAATTTTGATGTTTGGCACTCTTGGGAGTGAAAGGGTTAAACAATCCTGATTCCTTGTAGTAGGTGGTTTCAAGCATTTTAAAGGGAAAAAATATACAAAGTTCTGAACTTGTGTTTTTTCTAACAGTACCGAGCCGATCAGAGAAAAAATTAATTATAGACCTGAAATTGTAGCCTACTAAGGGATGGACCATATTATTTTTATGGCAGGGAAGGGGCAGGGGGCGTCAATTTTTCTGATCATTAATTTTTGTTTTTCCGTCTTTATGTTGTGCAAGAATTTTTTTGGGATCGTTGGATACTTTTTTTTTCCTTTGGTTCGCTGTGCATGATTTTTTCTACTTTTCCTGATCTTATTACCCCTGACTGTGCATATTAATAGATTCCAGATTGTATATTGTGGATTGCTAATATAAAACTCTAAAATGAAAACCGGGTGGAAACTGAGACCAAACGAGCCAGTTGCGAAGCCCAACGGCCCCTTGTCTCTATTAAAAACCGGCAATTTTCCATAAGGAATTTATATTTTATCGGACTGGCTAGCCAATGCTGGTATGATTTTCATAAACAATTTATTAAGCTAAATGATGTATAAGACGACAGAGCATTTTTACCCGTCAGTATAAATAGTAGCGATTAAAAATAACTTTCCATGTGAGCACGCACAAAAACAAGGAAATCAACAGCGCATTGTACGCGCTTTACACGCGTTTTTGTCTCTATTGTTATGCTTGACCTTTGCACAATAAGCGCGTGTTGTTAAGTTGCTGTACACTTATCAATGAAAGTGCGTGCATGGCTTACATGCGTGCATTGCGTACGCCACTTTTAAATGCTCGCCAGCTAATTATTAGTGTCCAGCAAGTGCGTACATGGCTTACATGCCGACGTGCATGCGTTTTAAGCGCGCTCCTAAATGCGCGAAAGCTAATCATTAGTGTCCTGCATTGTACGCGCTTTACGCGCGTTTTTGACTCTACTGTTATGCAAAACCATTACACCATAACCGCGTATTGTTATAAGTTACTATGCACTTATCAATGAAAGTGCGTGCATGGCTTACATGCGTGCATTGTGTACGCCACTTTTAAATGCTTGCCAGCTAATTATTAGTGTCCAGCAAGTGCGCTTATGGCGCCCGCTTTTTAGGCGCGATAAAACGATTTTGCTGGGAAGTTATCTATTGTGTCCTCTCAAAGTGGAAAAGAACAACGAAATTAAGTAGATAAATTAAATAAACTGGTGCGCAATGTGCCCAGTTCTGCTCAGTTGGACACAGTATGAGGCGATGAACGCGAGTGCAAAGACAACAGACAAATCTTCAGGTCGGAAGACTGCTTGTTATGCACGAGGACAGACCAAAGCAAAGCTTGATCCAAGCCGCCCTCTCAGCTCTCCGTCATTGAATCGAAAGACGCAGGCACAGACAGGAATATGGATATGTCGCCATAGAAACGCTCTTGCGTCAACGAGAAACTCACGTGAGTACAACGGGACCAAACGACGTTATAGGAGACATTGAAATTTTTCTGAATCTACCAACGTATTGCGCAAGCGTCGAGTGTTTGAGAAATTTCAAGTCTACGAGCTCAGCTGATACAACTTTCATCAAATTATTGCCCAAAGATGCACTCACACATACGATATTTTGCGAAGAGGCGTTGAGACTAAGTTGCAATTTCGATCCCAGGTCCTCAAAGACATACCGCTGTACAGTCTGCTTTACGAGTGAACTTAGTTGTCCCCAAAGGACTTGCAACCGAAAACTCTAGCAAAAACAACAGGAATGGTGAAGCAGCTGCAATCACCCAAGGCATCAGGGATTGCAGAGGATGATAACAAGGAAACTAATCCCAGGTAAGGGAATATATTTCCTTTTTTATATGGTTTTATAAAAGACAGGCTAGTCTCCGAGATATCTTCTTATACCGCTGAAACGAGACATGAAGAACGGAACTTTTATTCCAGACTGTTTCAGCTGGCGTTATAGCATTTTGGGCGAGCGTGGATGCGGATGCATGGAAGAGGGAGTGGGGGGCGTGAATGGGAGGGGGAAGTAGGAGTTATGAGTGAGAGGAAGGATGCGGGGAACTATCAATGGGCTTTATTCGATCAACATTTTACTGGCCAGACCGCGGGATTGCTGTTTGAGTGTACCTCTTGCATTTTTCGTTTATATTTCTTTCTTTTGTTATTATTATGGCGTTATATATTCTTATTCGAGGAATATTTTGAAACCCTTTGACTGCAGGCTATAGTAAGCTTAGTACTTCAATGAACGGTTGAACCTTTGGTCCTATGGACGTTAGCAACGCCCATGAACGCATCGTATGATAGATAACTCTATTTGAGCGTCAGAGGTGCCAGTGAATTGTTTGACAACTAATTTTGGACACTGAAATAATTGAAAAAATCGGTTAAGAATCACGCTTAACTAAACAGTTTCGAATATGACATGGTTAGTCACGTTCACATGGAAACAATGAAAGGTCCTCTCACTTTGAAAAAAAATCTACAATGGAAATCTACTGTTTAGTTAAAATTGATTCCTTTTCTTCCTGTCTTTTAGTAGTACTGGAATAAGCGACGACAAACAACCAGAGGAAAAGGCCCATTTCTTTAATGAGGAACACACGAAGAAGCTGTAAGCAAGGTTTTAGCCACAAAGAAATTCAGGGAAAATTCACCGATCAGCAATCAAGTTCTAGCTACACAGAAAAAGAAAAATTAACTTGCTACTATTGTTGTGCTAGTAATGTGTCCACTTTTTATCAGACCAACCATATCGCCATTTCGCCATCTCTATCATTTTTATGAAAAAAAAAAAACTTCTTCGACGTCTTGCAGGGTCCACACAATGACGACCATTGAGTGACGGTGCATTTTTAATTGGCGCTGTGGCAATATAAGTAATAATTATTGTTATTGCTAGAAGTAGTCACAGATTAAAGTGCGTCTCCTTAGGTACCTCGTTGTGACATGGCATTCGCGTTTCAGGCATGTTTCTGGTTCTGTGACGTTTCAAGATGGCGCAGATTTGGTACCGACACTTTTCTCGATTCGTTCCGCCTAGCCAACAAGATTAGGAAGCGTCTCCTTCGTCAACGCAATTATTTACATTATAGATGGTTTGCAAACGTTCCCTGAGGATTTAAAAGAAAAAAACGCAGCTGCCATGTTGGTGGATGGAACACAAAAATAGAAAGTAATAAAAGCTAAAAAGACTGATGAGAAATCTTCTGTTATTGTCCACAAGCGTGACGCCTGGCGAAAACGATATATTGTGACGATGATGTGATCAATGGGGTTGGATTGGACTGATACAACACTGGGACAACGTTGATCTAATAGTGCCAGTAGTGATTGTCGGAAACTGTTCAGATCGAGACATAATGTGGACAACAGCATGTTAATAACACTGGACCGGTGATGCCCTACGTTCGCTTTTCAGTACTTGCAAACCGACTAAAAATACCTTAGTTAATTTCGAAATGTTTTTTTCTTTTAATAAATCAAAAGCGAATATATCAACCTCAAGAAAAAATCAAGGTGTATGATTAAACTGTCGTCCATGTTTCTTCTCTGAGATTACTTCCTCTCTTCAATGAATGTGAGATTTATAATAATAATTAGGACAGCGTCTATAGAAACGTTAAAATGATCAGTGATTCCTAACTTTATTAGCTATCAATAAGTAATGCACGAGGCTTTTGAAAGAAGCCAAAAATAAAGGTTCCGTTTTGTTTAAAATTATTCTACTCACACTCTAAGAGTAAATTAAGCGTCTTGGACTGGAGATCGCCATGATGGAAATGGTTGCAACTTGAAAAAAATTGGGCCTTTTTTGTCTTGTGTCTTGGAAAACATAAGGAAAACAAACACAAATATTGTACGTTGGTGTGAATATCCACGATCACATACTTCACTTATCTGCAACTTGATCGAAGCTCTGTACGCTGATGGTGCCTAAGACGAAAAGTCCGGGGGGGGGGGGGGGGGGGGGGGGGGGGGGGGACTCCCATATATAAATGACTGGGGTGCTCGTCGTACCTTTTACGGGTCAAAATTTGGAGATTGGTACCGCTTAGGGTACTAAAATATAAAATGCCCACCGTTAGAATTATCGCGGTACCTTTTAGGGTATAAGCCGAAAAAATATGACAGAATATGACATGTGTTGTTTTAGAATTGGTACCTCTTAGAGGTAAAAATTGTTTTGAGCCACGCCCATCAAACGAAATTCTGGTACCTTTTAGGGTGTTTTTCGAAAATTTCCGACGAGCACCCCGGTCATTTTTATATGGGAGCCCGCCCCCCCCCCCCCCCCCCCCCCCCCCCCTAAAAGTCCTCATTAGGGATGAACGAAACGGCCTTATTGACATACAGAACAGAAAATAATCGAAGTAAACTTTGAAATAAAATAAGAAGCAATAGCAAAGTGAGCAAGTAAAACGGTTCAATTCAGGACAGAAGTTTGCCAAAAATTTGCCCAATGTCTGCCATGATTCACAATAACAAAAACAATAATTACAATAATAATTATTACAATAATTACAATTATAATAATTACAATAATACAATTATTGTAACAATAATTACTACAGTCGAACCTCGACTGTTACGGACACCTCCCGTAAGCGGACACCTCTCTTAAGCGGACACCAAACCGCGGTCACGGCGATTAATCTTCTCCAACACTACATTTTTTATATCTTAAGTGACATAAGCGTAAGCGGAATAATAAGAATTTGCGTCAAGTGAAAACGAACATTGACATAAGATTGATCCTTATGCTTATGACTGCACTTATCCTTATGTCGGGCCCGTTTTCACTTAAGACAATCACTGCGTTTGTAGTCTGTGAACAGGCCTTCTGCATGGAACGTTTGTCGTACGTTGCTTTATAAAAGGAGCCATATCATGGGGATTGTATAGTTCTGGGGTCATAAGTGCCCCAAATTAAAACAAAGTAGCTTTGTAAAACACGAAATGTTTACAGAACACCCCGAAGACGTCAAATGTGTCCTCGAATGGAGAACGAATCACAATCAGTTAGCGAGTAACTTAAAAACATTAGCCAATTTGTTCAAGTTACATCCATTTCCATCCGCAGCCATCCGCAGCCAAACGCACGTAGTTATCATTTCACTGTACTTTTGGAGTATTTTTAGACAAAATTAACAATTATTTTCTGGTTTGCATCATCGCAAACATGTTTTTGGGCTTTTAAAAGTTATGCCCACTAGCCTCTTTTAAAAAAACGCTTCATTGCCCTTCCTCTTACTATATTTGTTACCATAATTTATTATACATTTATTTTGTGTTTCCCCGTTAGATAATATATTGCATGTCTATCCCTGTTAGTTAATAAGTGGACGGGACCTCTTCGGGACCCTCCTCGTATCCCTTTACACGTCTCTCGTTGATGTTTTAATACAGATTTAATTTTATAGGTTTGATAAATCTGCGATCAGGCTCTATTGTCGTTTCACTTGGTAAACCTTTCCCGCCTTTAACCACGGTCGGGGTATAAGTTTGCTTGTACGTCCAAGGATTAAGAGTTATTAAAGATAACTTTTATGTGTCTTAAAATGCTTTTGTCTTATGTTTTTAATCATTCGTGACAGGCTTTTGTACGAACAAGTCTAATTCAGACGCTTTGATTTCAAGTAGCTTTGATACTGCTTGTGGAGCTTGCCAAGTAGTTGCCATATACACAAGGGTTTGGCCAAAATGATTAGGCTTGTCCTTTACAATAGTACTTTCACAAAGTAGAAATTCCACAATCTCCCAGTGATTGCTCCGTGCCGCTGCCATAGCTGGTGATTCTCCAAACTGATCGCTAAACAAAGTAAAAGAAAACACGCGGATTTAAACAATAGAGTCCTCTCATAACTACAGCACAGAAATACATTAACGAACTGTGCTGGGCTTCAGTGATTCCAGTTGTTATTTCTGGTCAGTATATAAGTGATATTAAAGACAGCATGCCACACCCGTTAGTTCATCTTTACGATTGTGAATCCTTTTGACTGCCAATTAGACTAAGACCCTTAGATTATTTCAAAACATTGGTAAAAAAAAACGACTGCAGTTAAACCTTTTCCTCCCAGATCCCTTCAAACTAAATCCGATCTCATAATGTGTGGTGACAATTCAGTCTATGCGCGAGACCCTTGCATAGCAGGTGACCATTCGAATAGGCTCGATTCCAGCCGCTTTTATCCAGGAAATGAGCCCGCACTCTCCCCTCGAGTAAGAAGCGGAAAATAGAGCCTACCATCCGAATTGAAATGAAAAACTTTGGGAAAAATTTAACTGTAGCCTTAACCTTAAAAGGTGCTTCTAGTTGAACTGTGGATGGAATCCTTAAAGTGTGAACATTCAAATGAAAGTTATGCAGCAGTACCTTCCAGTTACGCTGCTTATTTTGCTAAGGCTATAACAAGAAAGTACATGGATTACACTGGATTAATGAATGCTCTCCATGAGCTGAAAAACTGGCGAATTGCTCACTCGTCCCCTCTCGCCTCTTTCGTTGATGAAGACGTAAAGGAATGATAAAGCGCGCCCTTTTTACCTGCGTCTCCATCAAGAAACGACTTGTACTTGAGGACAAATCAGAGCGAAGCGCAAACAATCCGGGTAAGCAAAACTAATGTATACATTTTAAATTTTGTCTTGAATCTGCACACTTCGTTTTTAACCAGAAGACCGAACATTGCTTTATCAGGGGGGTAGGGGGATAGCAAGTCTAGGCTCTGACGCAAGCAGGAAAAAACATACCTGCTAAACTCATTTGCGTGATACGGCGTCGCATAGAGAACCGTTTTGTGTGTGTGTGTTTTCTAGACGCTTACTCCCAGAGTCAATTATGGAGACATTAAAAATAGTTGTAACTTTTGAATCTGTCAAAGAAATCTTATGGTGTGTAGACTGCTAGCTGTCCCTTTTCAGTCAATCGAGCGGGCGAGCTAATCACGAAAACAAGCTTGTTGAGACTGGAGCGAGCGAACGAGCCGAGGGGAAACTGGGAGCCCCCTCGGTTCGCATTATACTTTTCGCTCGCTCGCCGCTCGGATCGCCAATCGCGTATTTGGCCGGTCGCCCGCTCGACTATCCAGAAGGGGACTGCCAGCAGTCTATATGGTGTGATCATTCAAATGCAACCTCTCCAACAGTTCTTTTGCGTGGTACCATTTACAATTTTCTTGAATTTTGATCTCTGGTACAAGGATTAACTAAAGCAGGAATAAATACCATATGTAACTTACGTGGCATTGACTTCAGCACCGGCTTCAACAAGTCTCTTTGCGATATTCACATCAGCCGCAAAATGCAACGGTGTCTGTCCGCGTGATGTAGTGACATTTACATCAGAAAATATCATAGCGAGGAGGTCAACAACTCTTATATTGCCTTTAGTTTCAGCTGCAACATGCAACAGTGTCCTGTTCCAAGGAATGACGAGAATTTTCTGTAGCATCTCTATGGCTTTTTCCTCTGCATTAATGAGACTCTTTAGTGTATCTCTGTTTCCTTTTCTCACCGCCGATATTAGCATGCGTTTGCAGAACTCAGATCCAACAAAAACGTTTAAATCAATGCCAGCCTTAACTAGAAACTTTGCCACAGACAGCTGGTCTTCAAGAACTGCGAATTCTAAAGCGGTTTTTCCGCTGACGTCGCTTGCATTAATATCAGCTCCTTTACTGAGAAGACATTTCACGGTCGTCACATGACCTTCTTCAGCGGCCAACATCAGAGGCGTCTGACCACTTGACGTTTTATTATTAATTTTCGCACCTTTTTGTATCAAAACACTAACTGTGTCATTGTGACCATTGCAAGCTGCCAAATGAAGTGCTGTAGCTTGTTCCAAATGATCTCCTGAGCGTCCATTGTGTGAATTACCCATGATCGGTCTAGTAGAACGATTAACGTCACATCCGTTCTCGAGAAGAAAAACAACAGTGTCTGTTCGGCCATGTTGAGATGCACAATGAAGAGGTGTCAGTCCGTTGCAATCTTCGTCGTGCATCCAAGCTCCTGCCTGAAGAAGAAGTTTAACAATAGCCAAAGAGTTGTTCGATGCGGCAAAATGTAAAGCAGTTCTTTGTTTGTTGTCTCTCCCTTGTACACGAGCTCCATTAGCGAGGAGGAATTCCACAACTTCAGGCTTTCCTGCCAAACAAGCCGACATTAACAGCGTCGTTCCGTGACGATCCTTTTTTCCGAGATAGCTTTTCCTGTCTTCGTGAAATCTTGTGGAATGGGAAATAATTTTCAAAAGCTGACTCAGGTTCCCCTTGCTAACAACTTCTCTCAGAAGAGACGCATTTTGAAATTTATTAATCATCTTCATCAAAAGCTGTATAACTGCATTCATGTTAGAATTCTCGTTGGCGGAAGTTCTTTGAAGCTGAAGGGAATCCGAACAAAGTAATGCGTTGCCTGTAAGTTGGTGACATGCTGAAGAGCGCATGCGAGTTATAAGAAAATCTCCTGTCCCTGTTGTTAAGAGTGCGATGCAAATATCAAGAGTGCTTGGACTAAACTGCAGGATTGTTTGTGCCGTGTGGGTATCGCCAGCTATAACTGAAGCCTGCAGAACACTTAACCCACTTTGGACATCAGGATTCATCAACTTATAAAAAGCAATGGTCTGAAGTTTATCCTGAAGAAAGAAGAAAAACAAATGTCTAAAACAAAAACAATAAACTGAGATGGAAGACGGTGAAGATAGATAAAAAGTTGTTACGGAGACGTGTAATCAGTAGTTCGAACATTTTGAGTCTGTTGACAAAATCCTATGATGTGACCATTCAAATGAAACCTCCTCGGCTGTACTTTTGCATGGTACCATAGGGTAACATAGGCAGGCATTGCGTGCATGAGCTATTTTGAAAATTACGTTATTCCCGTGAAAGCAACAAAACAGCGGAAGTAAAGTAAAGTAAAGTAAAGTAAAGTTGCACGAAAAACCGCTGCTAAAATAAAAAAAAAACATACTGAGATTTTGAGCCACCTGTTTCTGTAATGTCCACCAGAAAAGTCTTGAAAAGAAATTTGATGCATCCAAAGTTAATGAAAGCTAGTTGTTTCCTGAAAATTTGCACCTAGCCTTTTAAAATTTGTTTTTATTCTTTAAAGTGCCCCTGTGATCAAATTTTTGATTTTCATTTTTTTACATTTTCGTGTACAATTAGACTTTCTTACTCATCTTGCCAAATTTCAATTCATTACGAACATCAGAAGTCATTTTATTTTAACATTTATTTCCGAGAATTTACGGCCGCCATTAATCAACCTTGTTCCAAGACTTGGTTGCGAATGGGAGAAAGTGACGTCAAAGACTCAAACATACCTCACGGGTGAAATTATAATAACAATAAGTATTGAAAATCACGCAAAAGCAACAAAAAGCTTTGGGCTTGTGGTTGGACAGTATATCTGTTTCGACAATAAATACCGTTTAACTTTTTTTTTAAATCAAACTGATTTTTGAGGGGGGGGGGGGGGGGGGGGGGGGCGGGGCGGGGGTTGGGCAAATACCAAAAAAAAAATTCGAGCACAGCCTTGAACTGCAAAAAAAATATCGTGCAAAACAAAAACCCCAGAAAAAAAATTCCTGCAAAGCTTTATATTTTTAGAACAATATTTTATATCCAGGAGCAGATGGTCAGAACACAAATAAATCACAAGCAAAGAGACCACTGCCACTGGCAATATGTCACCGTGCCAGCGTACATGACGCGTACTGCATGGAAATAGTGACGACATAGGAAACCAAACCAAACTCTGTAATGTATTTCCATTCAACAACTGCTCATACAAATATATCTTTTATTTAAGTTGTTATAAAAGGTGACAGGCCTAGAACAAATCCTGCTCGTCGCTAAAAGCATTTTAGCCCAGCTTTAGAATAAGTCTACCCCAAGTACGTGCCTGAGAGATTTTTCCTTTCAGATCAAAAGAAAGATATAACAGCCCTGTTGTTCTAAATGTTGTCGTTTCTTTGATCTTAGTAAAAAATTTCTAGCTGCGATACTGAAAGGAGGAATTTACGCTTTCCAAAGCTGTTTAGAATATTTAGTTACGCCGTCGTTTGTTTGCTAGCTCTTGGTATAACAATGGAGTTTCTTTGGCTCAATTTAAAAGAGTTGCAGGATCAGAAGTAGCCGCTTAAGTAGGAATTATTCGCTGCTTAGGATCAGTTCATTTCTCAGTCTGTGAATGTGAGCGCGTAAGTCTGCGGTTAGCATAACTTGTGATATATGGTGTTTCTTCATCACGACTTATGTGTTGTACAACAAGCTTGTAATTGCAGGGGCGGCGCTACCGGTGGGGTAGGTGGGGAATTTGCCCCACCAACTTTCGACAGCTCAAAATGGCGGCGGGCGGAGATGAATAGTGTAGCAACATCCTTTGACCAGATCTGATGGTGGGGCTCTTTATTGCATTAGAGTTTGCAAAATAAATATTCCGTTAATTAATCAAAAGCCTACAATTTTAGCATCGGAGATATTGCGACTTTAGACTGGAGATTGGATATTGTGAACCAAGCATTTCAATACCCCTTGAGTTACTCGGACGTCAGCTATCGGAGTCCAGCTACCGACAAATCCATCAAACAAATCCATCAATGCTGTGAGTTAGCGCTCGGCCTCTGCCCTAAGGAGGCTCAAGACATATCTACGAACAAACTATGTCACAAGAAAGATTTAATCATTGCATTATCCAGACATTGCATTAACTGACAAATTGAACATGGCTGATATTGGAAATCAGTTTCTTTCTGCCTCCAATGACAGAGAAAATCGCTTTGGAAAATTCGTTTCCAAAGCCTTCCCATGCTGAAAAGAATTGACAGAGAATATTCGAGTGACAGTCGAATTTACTTTAAACAACCAAATTGGAGTTACACCCATGTTTCAGAAAGTGTTTCGTGTACTTTTTATGAGAATTAAACTGAACTCAAAGCCTTGGAAACTGTTTCTCCGGTGTCAGGAACGCTGGAAATAGCATTTCAGAGAGTTTCATTTCAAAAATTTCCCAGGGGAGTATGCCCCCGAACCCCCCTACAAGCTTGCGCCTTCGGCGCTCGGCACAGTAGATTCACCCCACCAACATTATATTTCCGGCGCCGCCCCTGTTATTGTATGTAAGATGGTTGGGTGTACTGCGATGGGCTGTGGGAGCGACATCAACAGGGGGCTGTAAAGAATATTGTACACTGTAGGGGCAGTTACAACACCACGGCCAGGCTTCATGCTATCAAGCTGCTGTTACATCAGATCTGACTTGCTATAGTATTTCTGTCTCTAGTATGGCCTTTCTAGTATTCCTATAAACACGTATATGTGTCAGGCATTAAAACATATAGGCTCGCAAAAAAATATATCATGCAAGCAAACCATGGCAAAAAGAAAAATCCTGCACAGTCTCAAGCGTAGAAAAAAATATCCTGCACCAAAAAATTGCGCAACCCCCTCCTCAAAAATCTAATGGTCCGTCCCTTAATATTTCCCAATCATGTTAAGACCAGTCCGTAACTAAGCAACGCGCACGTGCCAGGGTGTATAAAAGTACAACGTATAAAGCTGAAACAAGTGCTCGACTCAGACTACAAATTATGCAACCTAGAAATTTTCCCACGAGAAAGTTCTAAATCATAATAATCCCTCCAGTTTTGTTGGCTATGCGTGGGCCACTTTTGCCTGGCTAAACTTGTTAATCCAGCTAAAGTATTATAATTAAGTTGTTTTGATCGTACAAATCCAAGCGCGTTGCAATTTCAATGGTCTGGTCCTCTCAATTAATTCGTGTGTAACTTTTTTTAAAACACCAGTATGTAATTATGATATCCTAAGTTATTTTGGCCGATTTTGCAGCAAGAACTGTGGAACTTGTGTTCCATATACAACAAGAACACTGAACACTTTTGCGGTCAGTGTCCCTTTCACAAACTAAGCTTTTGTTATCTAAATAGTGTAAAATCAAATTAAACAGATCACGTCCCGAAAAGTACCGCGCACTTATTCCAGTAACCACGCAGTGATTGGTTTCAAAATACGTTCGATTGAAGTTAACTCTCCTTACTCCAATATTTCACCGTTGAGTTTGAAGTTACTTTAGGTTTTATTAGCGAAACCCAAAATAGCGGCGGTAATTCCTCAAAGAACACCGTTGTTTCTCAAAACACAAAGACACTTGAATAGTCGCTCGGTTTCGACCAATCACAGCGGGTTGCTGGGTATTCGAATGCGCTCTACTTTTGCGCGGTGGGTCTATCTAGGAAAAGGTAGTTGAGACGCGGACGCAGACCAGAGCAGACGAACAAACCTCTCAACAATCTCTACAGTTTCAAAATCATTCTACGCGTGCAGTCAGAAACGCCACTCAGACAGTTAACAAAGAGCGGTTCAAAACAATAGATCTCATTAACCATAGGTTAAAAGTGAAAAGAAAAAAGATCGAATTCTTTCTTTATTCTGCCCAAATTAGAATTAATGATGGATATTAATAAGAGTCGCCTGAACACGAAAGATCGCAGGACTCGGCTCGTTTGTATTGAGTATATCAAAGATTTGATTTAAAAAACTCTCATCCCGAAGTTTATATATTAATTTAGAGACATTTTTTTTTTCAACCTCTGTTCTTCCAGAAATCGGTTTCATGTCTATTGGGGCGATGTGACGTCTGTTAGAAGTCCATTTTGTTTCAAAATAGATAGCATATAAAAGCCCTATTTGATAGAAATAGTGGACAATACATTGTTCACGCACCGCGTATTAAATGGTTTCATTTAGGAGACCCAAGCTTGTCATTTTCACTCCTTATTAGTCTTGTTGGTGTACAATTTCTTTTCATTGGTATCTTGAGTGACATATACATAAGCGGAAGAATAAGAATTTGCGTCAAATGAAAACGAACATTGACATAAGTATGATCCTTTCTTGTGGCTGCACTTATGCTAATGTCGGACCCGTTTTCATCGGACAAATTAAAGCGTTATGCTTTATAATATGCTATGCTTATTCTTACGCCGGCGGGATTAAGTCGCCAGTGGAAACCAGGCTTGAATGTTTTACTGATGTTAAGGCGATCACTGTTTTTGTAGCCTGCGAACACACCTTATGGTTGGGGAAAGTGCAAAAAGAAAGGTCGGGAGCGAAGCGAGCCGAGGGGGAACTTCCCTCGGCTCGCTTCGCTCGCTCGCTCGCTCCCGCTCACAAACTTTCTTTTCTTTTCACGGCCTTTCTTTTCGCCCTATTCCCAGCCAGGAGGCTTGTTCATAGACCGGCTACTGTTTTTGGGGTAGAAATGGTTAATAATTGATCAATTACTTCTTATTTTTGAATAAAATTTGATCAAAGAAATATATTTAGGATCGATCACTGAACCGCCTCCATGTTAAATATATCAGATATATAATTTATAAGTGACTCGAAATTAGGATATAAAGGTGTCGGTACCTTTATGTCGAGGAAATCTTCGCGACTCAGTGAACCGATCCAATTTTAAAATTTCGCGATGTGAAAGAGAAATGCGAAAATCTTTAAGCCTGGCTTGAAGTGATTGACTTAGTCTGTTATACATCAAAATAAATGAATTCAGTATATTCACAGTCAGGATGATTAAAGCGAACCTTTCCCACATTACAGTAAGTTTGTCAACGAATTGTTTTTACCGGATTTCTGTCGACTCTGGCATAAAATATAAATTAAAACTATATAGTTACATATTTAAATCAATCTCTGGGTCATCTCTGTTTACATTTGCTCCTAGCTCGGTTTGTATTTAGTCGCTACTCAATGGCTACTTACCGGCTTTTTAATCCTGCAGTGTGAAGGGATCATGGTGCATTGACGATACTCTACAAAATCAAATAAATAGCGATTCGTAATTGAAACGAATAATGAGGACAAACCGACAAACTTGTAGTTGTTTGTTTTGCCATCTAATGTTTGCCACCCGTTGTTCTACCTGGCACGGCGGCAGGGTTAATCAACATAAAAGCCAAATTTTAGCAATGGTTAAAATTTAAAAACTAACAATATCTTAGAGTCATCACGCCTACAAAGCAAACGCTTTCTTGTTCGCCCTTCAACCTGCTTTTATTCCGGCTCACTTGTATCCTCTCAATAGGCGAATCTTTGTTTACTGAATAATTCACCTCATTAGCATATGCAGCTTACTTTCTAGTCGATCGAGCTACAAAAAAAATTAACTCCGAACATTGAAAGGGCATGGCAAAACTAGCTTTGTAAAGTCGAGGTCTACTCTTTCTGCAATGCCGTTATTACTAAATGTAATTCAGTTTAAAAACTCGTCATTTTACGAAGGATGTATGGCTCATCAAAGTTTTTGGAAGCTGATATTTCTTTACTGACATTATATGTAAAGACTTCTTTTTTTATTGAAGGGTTAATTGGGAGGGGGCGGGGGGGGGGGGGGGGGGGGCTCTAAATATATATACCACAATACAGCAAAAAAAAATACATCGAAAAACACAGCAACACCGCACGAAAAGTTGAAGAAACACCGACACTGCAGAGGTCAAGCTACTCATAAATAAAAACGGCTTGCGATTGGCTGCTAAAGCACAAAATATCCTGACTGGACAGCAATATTTGACTATACTATAAACCGAACACCGCAAATCAATTTTAATAGATACAGTTCAAAGACGAGTGTGGGCCTGTTTAGTGGAGTCTGAAAAGTAACATACCTCTCTAATACGGACACTTAACATGCTCTGTCCCCTTCGATGTCCGTACAGGAGAGGTTCAATTGTTATTCTTGCTTGTGTCTCTTTTGAAAGGTCCTCTCAAATTACCATGCATGCGGATTAAGACAATTTTAATGGCAGTATCTTTCCCGGATTGTAAAGTTGCCATTTTTAACCCGTGAATACGCGCATGCGTAATGAACGGGTTATCGGTAACGGAGACAGATATGCAAATGAGCACTCGCTCACTCGCTCACTCCTTCCATCAGCTGTAAACGTAGTGACGTTATGCTTTGTTACGAATGCGTTTTGTAACAAGAATAACGTGAAACCAGCGATAGCAATGACTAAATTGTCGTAAACGAATATAAACAGCAAGCTTGGCTTGATTTTAAGAAAAACTCTAAACTGTTCCACAGCCCAGTAGTACTATAGTAAAATGTTCGCTGCCCAGAGGCTGTTTTTAAAAGAGGAATGTTTAGCTTTTGGCCACTCCTAGTTGTACGTTTGCTTACTTGTAAACGATAAATGAATTGGGATGTTAGGTATTTAGGCGCGTGTCCCGTCATGCATTTAACGGGCAACCAAGACAGGCTTTAAAGAACAAATTAAAATCTTTCAATCTCTCTATGGGCTTTTAGAACAAACCATAGTTGTTGCGTCCAGTTGCCCAGATCCCCCGCCTCTCAGGTAGTTGCCAAGAGCGAGTTTGGGTATTACCGGTGCCACAATGTACTAAAGAAGCTCTTAATGCGGTGGTAAATGAACTAGGGCTAAAACCTATAAAATCGACAAAATAAACTACTACACGTCTCAGACACCCTATCCTATCGCAAAAAATAGATGATTTAGAACCGAGTGAAGACTGTAAAACTGCCCTTGCTTTCATTTTAAAACCTGTTCTTTTGGTTGAATACTGAATTCAAAAGTGAAATCGTCATGTAGATGTCTATACATATGAATAGACCTCAACCTTGTTTCTTCGTAAATCAGTAGGTAGGATTGAAAACAAATCCACCCGTTTTTCATTGGGTGCAAGTTTCATTGAAACAAAGACTCTCAAAGAAAACTCTCTCCTAACGGACACCTCTGTAAGATGGACACCTGATGTTGGTCCCTGCCGTTTTTATTTTCAGTCATTTACTGTATTTAAACTCTCTATAAGACGGACACCTCTCTAAGACGGACAACGGACACTTTGAAACCGTCCACGGACACTTGAGGAGTGTTTTTTTTAAATGAAAATTACTTCAAAAAGGAAATGTAGGTGCAGAATATGAACAAACGAGTTCACTTTTCTAATTATTTTATTTCTTCCAGTTTGTAGGTTTTGCTTAAGTAAAGGATTTTAAAAAGACCTAAAACAGACGTGTATTCATTGTGCATAGGATCAGCAGTTTATTATCACAGAATTACTGGTGTCGTGTTGACTCGACCCTTTATAAGCCGGACACCTCTCTGAGACGGGCAGTTGGGGCCGGTCCTGACGGTGTCCGTCTTAGAGAGAGTTAACTGTAACGCGAGTGTCATTCTGATTCCGATAACACGAGACATTCTTTGAAAAGAATCCCAAGAGGGAATATAACTTACTCCATAACATCACGATAAAATGGGTTTATACCACGCGGTGATCAAACGAAAAAAGTCAACGCTACTTCCTGTTTGTATTGCCGTGCCGAATCACGAACCTAAAGGTTTTAAGAAAACATTGGAGAAATGCAGTGACAAACCGAAATACAAGTCGATAAATCTAGTGGTGAAGATTTACTAACGTGTGCGCAGATAAACGTAAATCCTCTATTAATCCCCGTCCCCCCCCCCCCCCCCCCCCCTCCCCGCTCCGCCCCGTCTTAAATAAGCCCCGATTTTGGATACATAGCTACTTTCAGACTCAAAAATCAGTTCGTTAAAATATTCTAGACCGCAAATATCTGTAACGTTTTTCAGCCATGGGTGTGTTACGTCTGTAACAGCTGACTTCAGTTAATGTTTATACGAAAGTTTAACTTGATAACAATTAAAATCGGGCACTTAGCACTTCAACCACGGAAATAAATTGAATTGCTGCCTGCAGGCAGTCTACTAATCGCGTAGAATGGATATTTTTTCTGTCTTTCTGTCTTTCTCAGTGTTTTTCAATCTTTCTGTCTGTCTCGGTTTTCCGAAAGTAACAATGAATTGTTTGAGAACCAATCAAGAGCGGAAGAAGATCTACTACGCAACCGTCGGCAGTCTTGGGAGAGCCTCGACATCCAATCAAAACAAAGTAATGACAAGCCGACTCGAGCATGCATAGATGGGCGACTTAGCTGTTTATGTTTTTACGCCATTTTCGACTGGTTTTCAAACTTTTCTGCTATCTATTCGACTCGGTAATGTCTAAAAGTACGCTGGAAATCAGTTGAACATGGACAAAGGCTCTTCACAGGACCAACGTAGTTGCTGGCTCTCTGTGGAACAAAACGCTGTGGGAGCGTATTACTTGGGCGTCGTTGTATTAGGCATAATAGAAAATAAATGTCTTGGGAATCTGCATGCACGTTATTTCACGGTTTGATGATAGGGAGTATTGGAATAGCGTGAGCAGTCTAACAAAGAAGCGCGTTTACCTTCTAAAACAAGAAGACACAGAACACTTTATAGCGCGCGAAAGCGCACGCAAATTATTAAAATAGCATGTCCACTGTGTCAAAAGACTAGAGTACTGAAAAATACAAATCGATGCCTACTTTGAACTTACCGTTGAAAAAAAGGCCGTATATCAGAGTTTCCCGACAGTTGTTATTGGTTTTAGCTAAATCTTCAGGGGCACCCAGCGAAGGTGTTCCGCAAAATATCTGCTCCGCAGTGGAAGTTCAGCTGGCTGGCAAGTTTTTATTTTCATAGACGAGGGTCCCCCAGGGGGGGTCTGTGTTCCCGTGTTCCCTTCAAAATTTTAACTCTGTTCCCTTGTTCCCGTCCAAAATTTCACCTTGTTCCCTTGTTACCCTTTCAAGATTAAATTTTATCTCTTATTCTTTGCATATACGTAATTTATCTCTTATTCTTTGCATATACGTCCTAATTAACCAAACTGAACAAAACAAAATAACTGATTGAAGGTCTACAGTGTTGCTGATAAATTTTGATCATTATTTCTGTGATATTTTTGACTTTGTGAAAGTATTTCGTAACAAAATTTTTAAACAAATCGTTGTAATTACATCAACTTTTTCCAACAAATGAAGATAATGCTTGGGAAATACTAAGAATCCTGACCTCACCTTTTCAGTCGTCATAATACAGAAAATCGTCTGTATGTGGCCTCTTTCTCGCACGTGATGCACGTCTTGGCCTCGCATCCTCTGCACGATCTTGGTCAGTATCCAGGCCCTCACTGATCTCCCTCGCCTCTTCAATAGTCACTGCATCCACGCATTCAATCATTCTTGACTGATACCTTATAAACTCATTTTCTGTCAGTTCAATGTTGCCATCTCCTCTAACAGTTTCTTCCAATGAGCCACCTATGTCCTTAACATTGATCTCGACAACACCTTCTGTATAAAATATCAGAGGATTGAATGGGTCACCTTCAAATAACCTGGCCTTTGCTTTCTTTGTCGAGGCAGTGATGCTTTCTTCTAGTACGTATACCACTGTCCGCCCAGATGTGGCGTCAGATGCAAAAAAAACAACATCTCCCGAGGTATAAAGGAGTTCGTGTGAGTTGTCATGATGAGCAGTTGTTCTGGCACCAATTTGTCCATCTTCTGCGATCTTCGAGAAATCCAAAGGCGTTATTGTAGGCTGTACCTGGGCATAAAGATTTATCGGCAGAGTACCCGGATTATCTTTGGTGCTCATGTTGCGCACAGTCTTCTGTGGAACACTTTGACCATACTTCATGCGCCAGTCTCTCATTTGCTGAACTTGTTGCTTTGTCAACTGTGCTGTAGAAGGGGGCGACATCTTAGGTAGGGCTGAATATTTCAAGTCAGATTTGACCCTTGGGTAATGAGACGTCGCACTTGTATAGTATGAAAACCTGGTTGTGCACATTTGCTTTAAATGTTCCTTCATTGCTCGACTGAAGCGGAAATCAAATTGCAACTGCATTGGCATGTCAGATGCACCTGCCCTCATCTCGGAGAAAAAGTTCTCCACTACCAGCGTCAAAAGGCTTTTAAGTTTGAACACATCCAAAAGCTGTGGGGCATACTTTCGAAAAAGATCTCTAATTTCTCCCAGTGCAAGCAAGATCCTTCTTTCGTCCTCCACAACGACTGACGAAACGGTTCCCTGCGGACCTTGAGTCTGGGCTTCTGTCCCAAGGAAGGCTTTGACTCGATCTATACACTGGCAATCAAAGTCATATACTTCTTGGATTCTGGCAATTGCTGTGTCGATAGTGAACGACGTTGACATTTGTTTCTTCTGGTGCAAGCCAAATGTGACAGCAAACGTCTGAAGATTACTCAGATACTTGACCAAAGGAAGCACTTCACTTGTCATTCTCAAGCAGCCTGTTGAAGAGTCGACCACAGACTGTTTTTCTTTCAGCAAATACACCCGTTGGCTGGACATATTGGCCACATTTGCCATCCCTCGTTCCTTTGCCATTTCCGGAAAACGTGCTGCATTCACAGGTTGCAGGGTTCCATACATTCAATGAATGGTTGCCAACATCGCTGAAAAGAATCTTATCGTCATAAACTGTTAGACTGTGTACTTTAGAGCACTCTGTCCCGTTTCCAATAACCTTCTCAAATGTCCTGTCTTCAAGATTAACAGTAAAGATTCCACCATCATCGTCGTGCGAGGCTGTGTACAGCTCATCATTGAGAATAGCCATTCCGTAGAGAAGGCCACAGTCTAATGTAATTTGAGCAATAACTTTCCCTTTCAAGCTCACAAGATCAGACTCCACTTTGACCTTGAATACTGTCCCTTGCTTTGTAGATGCATACAAATAGCCATCTTTGTCAAAGACCAAAGCTAAAGGATTCTGTATGTCGTGATTTATTTGAAGCTTGTTTGAACACGCCGTACCTCTTCTTGACATTCTCTCTTTGAGGACTCTTTGCAGCTTCTCTTTCAATGGTTTCTTCGTTTTCCTCTTGTCACCTTCCTCCCAAGCACCTGTTTCCTTTAGTTTCTCTCGTAACTGCGGAACTGTTAACTTGTTTGGATCAACAATAGTTTGGCCAGTAAGGTCTTTGAACATGATGCTACTCTTTCTAGACTCTGCAATGTAAAGCACATTGTTATGCAAAGCAATGCCAACGGGACAGTCCAGAGAATCTACTTCAACCGTGATGTTTGCTGGATAGTGTGAGACCCTGACTTTCAAAACTTTACCAGTTCCGATGTCACTTAAGAACATATTGCCAAGAGGACCCATGGTAATAGCGACAGGACTCTTGAGCCGGTACACCTTGCTTGTTGTCGTCTGTGATTCTATACTTTTCTGGCACAACTGTATGTGTAACATGTACTGCATTGGTATTCAAAACATCAGTTACAGCTGGATCCGAGATTTGGAGAACTGAGTCGACATCTTGTCGATCCCTGTTCCTTACAGCACTGAGTGGAATCAATTTCGATAGCTTTTGATAAAGACTTGGATCATTCCTGAGCTCGCGAAGCTGTACAAGATTTATTCTGACATCGTCAACCCACAAGAACCAGTTGCTAAAGCCTTGCTGTTTACGCTTGCTAACATGTGGAGAATCTGCAATTGTCGAGACAATGTTCAGACTAGGATATTCACTTTTCTCTTCCATCAAGAGTTTTTGACCGCCCGAATTTCGAGACTCAGAATCCTGGGTAACAACAATGACTGCAACTTTGTTGCACTTTTCTTCGTTCTTCAGACAATAGTCGCAAGCACGAAGTTGGGGCTCAATATTCGCGTGTCCTTTTCTTTCACAGTCAGCGCAAACTTTCTTGTTTTCTATACAGTCAGTACAACGGCTATTACACTTTGTGTGATCTTTTATCACTCCATTTCTTGTCTCAATTAGTTTCTGCTCTAAATGCAGTTGGCAGACATTCATCTCATTCATCTCTCGCTTGATGGTATCAGCTGATTCAGTTGAATCTAATCCTTTAGCAAGATGATTGACTCCGATTTCCAAGGATATCTTTGAGTCAATGGTAGTGAGACATGAGACTTCCGCCTCTTGAACCATGCTACTCTTTATCATTTCTTTGTCTGGCTCCGGATGGTCTTTGACAAACTTGTAGTCAATATTTATAGTACTGCCGACAAGCTTGCCTTGCCTCGAGTCAAACAGTAATCCAGGTTTCAGCTGTATAGCATCCTTGGCCAATACCGCAGGAAGAACTTTCACATGATCGTCCTCGTACAATGGAGGTGTCTCTTCCTTGATGCAAGTGAGAATAAAGGATTGCAGCAATGACGCACGTGTACCACTCTCCGTTGAGTACCCTTCATACTGCTTGTCCCGTGTGGTCTTTCCTGGCAGTGGCCAATTCCACTTTCTCCAGTCAAATGAGTCAATGCCCCCGCCACCTTCTCCTGCATGCCCTTCGCCTCTGAGCAGGTTAACCACTCTCCTGCCACCATAATATTCAAGGGTTTCAAGGAATTGAAGAACTTCATTGTCCCACCTAAATTGTGCTGAATGATTCATTTGTCTTTCGTTTAGCCAGTGGACATAGTCAATAGAATTTTCCAGCAGCCCATAAAACATACTGTCTTTCGACAAGACATCACTGTCAAGAAAGTTCTGCAGCTTCTCTGTAACAGGATCGAGAACTTTCACTCTCTTTATACCTGGAGCAGCTTCATTTGCGAATAGATCATCAGATTCATCGGATTCATTATCACTGTCTAATTTAAAAGAGGAGGAATACGAGTCATCTGAGACATTTGAGATAATCGAGTCAGTATCTTCAATTGGCAACTCTGGTGACACGGTGAGTAGCTCGTCTTTGAAGGAATCCATGCAACTTTTGGTCGCTAATGGCGCCAATCGCCATTTCAAATGTCCAGCGCATTGCTGGCTTCTCCACTCCATTTTGGTAAATCGCTGCAGTCACTGGCAGCAACATACGGTCAACGTTTCTACCAAGATCGACCACATCCATCCTCAGGACTTTCGAATTCACCAGCTGCACATGTGCTGTCAAAATTGACCAGGTCTGACCTGGCATCGGTTGCACGTTTTCCCGCGCTTGGCATCGGTTGCATGTTTTCCCGCGCTTGGCACTAGTTATACGTTTTCCCGCGCTTAGCACTTGTTTCCTTTTTTCCCGCGCTTGGCACCACTAAGTTGCACCTTTTTCTTTCAGTTGACAATTGCACCTTTTCCCGGGCTGTATTGATAATCAATAGTCTTTAGAAAACCGCTATAACATCGTCAAAGTTAAATATTAAAACCAATTGTCGGCACTTGTCGGAAAAGAACGATTTCAGCGCCAGAGATAGAGACGAGTAGACACGAAAGATGGGAACAAAAACTTGCCAAAGAAATCAGAAAACAGCAGAAAATCTTCTATCACCCCCATGTTTATGTAAAAAACGTAGGGCCTTGTAATTTTTTGTGTTTGTTCCCCTGCTCCCTAACCTATTTGATGTTCCCTTGTTCCCTACGATTTTTTTGCTTTGTTCCCGTGTTCCCATTGCCAAATTTCCCGTGTTCCCTTGTTCCCCAAAAACCCCTGGGAGACCCTCATAGACTTCGGCTGGGAATTTTTTACTATTTGAGCATTTTTAGCCGAGCTGGCTGGATTGGAAGAGAGACTGGCGGAGACTGGAAAAGACCCCGCTGGGAAAGCAATCACCGCTGGCCAAAGAAATCACATATGCAGAAAAAACCGGTTTCAAGCGGTTTGGTCTCGTGGGTCGTTTTTTTAGCGGTGGCTTTGGCGGTTTTCATGGTTTAGTGAAGAGGAACAAGAGGCGACGTTTAGCCGATATTTCTTCATTTGCATGTAAGCTTAATGTTCCATTGTTTTGTTATCTGTATGCTGAGAATCTTATGACCTTGAATTTACGAATTGAGTGGACTTAAGCTTTATAATTTTATATTTCAGATATTTCACAGATCGAGCGACTCAGTGGACGGCTTTGTATTTTAAAAGGTAAAATTCAGCTCATATTGTTTCGCCGTTGTTTCGCCATAATAGTTGATGGATTTCTCTTGACCACTCCAGCGTAGTCTCTATAATTTTGTGTAAATATGTACACTGATGTACATTTTGGTGAAGATTTCATCATATTCATTTTGTACAACACAAATGTTTGTAATCAATTCATCACTCTGTATTAGAAAACCTGGCCTATGGAACCAGGGTATCATTATAAATCCAGCTGTATATAACAACATTTGCAATAAGCATATTTTTTTCCATGAATTAATATCTGTAATATGTTGAAAAATGAACCAGCGTATCATAATAAATCAATAAATCCAGCATTTTTTTTCTGTTATGTTATTCATGCTATTGAACCGACAAACATTTTGTTAATTTTGATAATGCAGCCAAAATCAAACGCTGAAACAGGCTGATCTGGATTTGTCTTTTTTAAAGTGTGAAATATCAAAGCAATGAAGTTGGTGATAATATTCTTTTAACTGGGTTGTCCATCTTTACCACCTGGATCCCTGAAATTACTTTATTTCTTAAAATTCATCCCATTAACAAAAGCACAGACAAGACCTCTTGCAAAACCTTAAAAATGATGACCCCCCTATTAATTCTTTATGAAAAAAATAGCTTCCCTCTATCCAAAAAAAAAACAGGCTTGATCCCCCCTTTCTTTTTTCCCTAACACCCCCCCTTCCCCTCCCGCCCCGCCCCTCCCCTCCCGTCCCTCCCCTCCCCTCCCGTCCCTCCCCTCCCCTCCCCTCCCGCCCTTCCCCTCCCGCCCCTCTTCATAAATAATGACCAGTCCCTAATATGTTGACAAATTTAGGTACCACTGTGGTATGTTATTTGTGATTTGAAGTGTAGTTCTAATTTGTCAGTCTGTTGGTGAAATCATGTGGTTCACAATACCATTTGTTTTTCAATATTTTACAAAATGAAGTTTGTGATTTTTCTTGAATTTTGATTTTTGGCACTTTTGGGGGTTAAAGGATTAATAGCTTAATTTTCCTTCACAGGTCAAAATTAATGGCTATCATTAATGCAAATTCAAGGTTCAGCTGAAAGGTAAGAATTAGGTTCTACTGGTTCTAGTTGTTTTATTACTATCTTGACCACATAAAAGTGAATGATTGAATTTCTCTTGACCACTCCAGCAAAGACTCTATGGACTGTAATCAACTCTTTGAATTTAGAAAGCTGAACTCTGAAGTCAACATATCAAAGTAGATCCAGTTGAGAGAAAAATATTTGCAATAGACATACCTTTTCCCCATGAACTACTAATATTTGCTTATGTTGTGTTTTAGTTTAAGTCTACTGTGACATATCTATTATGGGATTTTATGTCATAATTTTGGTTGTCAAGAAATACATTGAATCATTAGTAATTGCACTTGTTTATCATCATTGTTGTTATTCTTTTTTGGCAGATCTTTTATTATTATTTTTATCCTCCTGAAAATCATTATTTTTAGGCTTGTGACGATGGGCATTCATTGTTTGTTCATTCTTATGACCCTCTCTCTTCCACCAGGTTGAGTTAGGCTTGTGACGATGGGCATTCATTGTTTGTTCATTCTTATGACCCTCTCTCTTCCACCAGGTTGGGCTAGGCTTGTGACGATGGGCATTCATTGTTTGTTCATTCTTACGACCCTCTCTCTTCTACCAGGTTGGGTTAGGCTTGTGACGATGGGCATTCATTGTTTGTTCATACTTATGACCCTCTCTCTTCCACCGGGTTGAGTTAGGCTTGTGACGATGGGCATTCATTGTTTGTTCATTCTTATGACCCTCTCTCTTCCACCGGGTTGAGTTAGGCTTGTGACGATGGGCATTCATTGTTTGTTCATTCTTATGACCCTCTCTCTTCCACCGGGTTGAGTTAGGCTTGTGACGATGGGCATTCATTGTTTGTTCATTCTTATGACCCTCTCTCTTCCACCGGGTTGAGTTAGGCTTGTGACGATGGGCATTCATTGTTTGTTCATTCTTATGACCCTCTCTCTTCCACCGGGTTGAGTTAGGCTTGTGACGATGGGCATTCATTGTTTGTTCATTCTTACGACCCTCTCCCTCTCACCAGGTTGAGTTAGGCTTGTGACGATGGGCATTCATTGTTTGTTCATTCTTACGACCCTCTCCCTCTCACCAGGTTGAGTTAGGCTTGTGACGATGGGCATTCATTGTTTGTTCATTCTTACGACCCTCTCCCTCTCACCAGGTCGAGTTAGGCTTGTGACGATGGGCATTCATTGTTTGTTCATTCTTACGACCCTCTCTCTTCTACCAGGTTGGGTTAGGCTTGTGACGATGGGCATTCATTTTTTGTTCATTCTTACGACCCTCTCTCTTCTACCAGGTTGAGTTAGGCTTGTGACGATGGGCATTCATTGTTTGTTCATTCTTATGACCCTCTCTCTTCTACCAGGTTGGGTTAGGCTTGTGACGATGGGCATTCATTGTTTGTTCATTCTTACGACCCTCTCTCTTCTACCAGGTTGGGTTAGGCTTGTGACGATGGGCATTCATTGTTTGTTCATTCTTACGACCCTCTCTCTCCACCAGGTTGAGTTAGGCTTGTGACCATGGGCATTCATTGTTTGTTCATTCTTACGACCCTCTCTCTTCTACCAGGTTGAGTTAGGCTTGTGACGATGGGCATTCATTGTTTGTTCATTCTTATGACCCTCTCTCTTCTACCAGGTTGGGTTAGGCTTGTGACGATGGGCATTCATTGTTTGTTCATTCTTACGACCCTCTCTCTTCTACCAGGTTGGGTTAGGCTTGTGACGATGGGCATTCATTGTTTGTTCATTCTTATGACCCTCTCTCTTCCACCAGGTTGAGTTAGGCTTGTGACGATGGACATTCATTGTTTGTTCATTCTTATGACCCTCTCTCTTCTACCAGGTTGGGTTAGGCTTGTGACGATGGGCATTCATTGTTTGTTCATTCTTATGACCCTCTCTCTTCCACCAGGTTGAGTTAGGCTTGTGACGATGGGCATTCATTGTTTGTTCATTCTTATGACCCTCTCTCTTCCACCAGGTTGAGTTAGGCTTGTGACGATGGGCATTCATTGTTTGTTCATTCTTACGACCCTTTCTCTTCCACCGGGTTGAGTTAGGCTTGTGACGATGGGCATTCATTGTTTGTTCATTCTTACGACCCTCTCTCTTCTACCAGGTTGGGTTAGGCTTGTGACGATGGGCATTCATTGTTTGTTCATTCTTACGACCCTCTCTCTTCTACCAGGTTGAGTTAGGCTTGTGACGATGGGCATTCATTGTTTGTTCATTCTTATGACCCTCTCTCTTCTACCAGGTTGGGTTAGGCTTGTGACGATGGGCATTCATTGTTTGTTCATTCTTACGACCCTCTCTCTTCTACCAGATTGGGTTAGGCTTGTGACGATGGGCATTCATTGTTTGTTCATTCTTATGACCCTCTCTCTTCCACCAGGTTGAGTTAGGCTTGTTACGATGGGCATTCATTGTTTGTTCATTCTTATGACCCTCTCTCTTCCACCAGGTTGAGTTAGGCTTGTGACGATGGGCATTCATTGTTTGTTCATTCTTACGACCCTCTCTCTTCTACCAGGTTGGGTTAGGCTTGTGACGATGGGCATTTATTGTTTGTTCATTCTTACGACCCTCTCTCTTCTACCAGGTTGAGTTAGGCTTGTGACGATGGGCATTCATTGTTTGTTCATTCTTACGACCCTCTCTCTTCTACCAGGTTGGGTTAGGCTTGTGACGATGGGCATTTATTGTTTGTTCATTCTTACGACCCTCTCTCTTCCACCAGGTTGAGTTAGGCTTGTGACGATGGGCATTCATTGTTTGTTCATTCTTACGACCCTCTCTCTTCTACCAGGTTGGGTTAGGCTTGTGACGATGGGCATTTATTGTTTGTTCATTCTTACGACCCTCTCTCTTCTACCAGGTTGAGTTAGGCTTGTGACGATGGGCATACATTGTTTGTTCATTCTTATGACCCTCTCTCTTCTACCAGGTTGGGTTAGGCTTGTGACGATGGGCATTCATTGTTTGTTCATTCTTACGACCCTCTCTCTTCTACCAGGTTGGGTTAGGCTTGTGACGATGGGCATTCATTGTTTGTTCATTCTTATGACCCTCTCTCTTCCACCAGGTTGAGTTAGGCTTGTGACGATGGGCATTCATTGTTTGTTCATTCTTACGACCCTCTCTCTCCACCAGGTTGGGTTAGGCTTGTGACGATGGACATTCATTGTTTGTTCATTCTTACGACCCTCTCTCTCCACCAGGTTGGGTTAGGCTTGTGACGATGGGCATTCATTGTTTGTTCATTCTTATGACCCTCTCTCTTCCACCAGGTTGAGTTAGGCTTGTGACGATGGACATTCATTGTTTGTTCATTCTTATGACCCTCTCTCTTCCACCGGGTTGAGTTAGGCTTGTGACGATGGGCATTCATTGTTTGTTCATTCTTACGACCCTCTCCCTCTCACCAGGTTGAGTTAGGCTTGTGACGATGGGCATTCATTGTTTGTTCATTCTTACGACCCTCTCCCTCTCACCAGGTCGAGTTAGGCTTGTGACGATGGGCATTCATTGTTTGTTCATTCTTACGACCCTCTCTCTTCCACCGGGTTGAGTTAGGCTTGTGACGATGGGCATTCATTGTTTGTTCATTCTTACGACCCTCTCTCTCCACCAGGTTGGGTTAGGCTTGTGACGATGGGCATTCATTGTTTGTTCATTCTTACGACCCTCTCTCTCCACCAGGTTGGGTTAGGCTTGTGACGATGGGCATTCATTGTTTGTTCATTCTTATGACCCTCTCTCTTCCACCAGGTTGAGTTAGGCTTGTGACGATGGGCATTCATTGTTTGTTCATTCTTATGACCCTCTCTCTTCCACCGGGTTGAGTTAGGCTTGTGACGATGAGCATTCATTGTTTGTTCATTCTTACGACCCTCTCCCTCTCACCAGGTTGAGTTAGGCTTGTGACGATGGGCATTCATTGTTTGTTCATTCTTACGACCCTCTCCCTCTCACCAGGTCGAGTTAGGCTTGTGACGATGGGCATTCATTGTTTGTTCATTCGTACGACCCTCTCTCTTCCACCGGGTTGAGTTAGGCTTGTGACGATGGGCATTCATTGTTTGTTCATTCTTGTGACCCTCTCTCTTCCACCAGGTTGGGTTAGGCTTGTGACGATGGGCATTCATTGTTTGTTCGTTCTTATGACCCTCTCTCTTCCACCAGGTTGAGTTAGGCTTGTGACGATGGGCATTCATTGTTTGTTCATTCTTACGACCCTCTCTCTTCTACCAGGTTGAGTTAGGCTTGTGACGATGGGCATTCATTGTTTGTTCATTCTTATGACCCTCTCTCTTCCACCAGGTTGAGTTAGGCTTGTGACGATGGGCATTCATTGTTTGTTCATTCTTATGACCCTCTCTCTTCCACCAGGTTGAGTTAGGCTTGTGACGATGGGCATTCATTGTTTGTTCATTCTTACGACCCTCTCTCTTCCACCGGGTTGAGTTAGGCTTGTGATGATGGGCATTCATTGTTTGTTCATTCTTATGACCCTCTCTCTTCCACCAGGTTGAGTTAGGCTTGTGATGATGGGCATTCATTGTTTGTTCATTCTTATGACCCTCTCTCTTCCACCAGGTTGAGTTAGGCTTGTGACGGTGGGCATTCATTGTTTGTTCATTCTTACGACCCTCCGTCTTCTACCAGGTTGAGTTAGGCTTGTGACGATGGGCATTCATTGTTTGTTCATTCTTATGACCCTCTCTCTTCTACCAGGTTGGGTTAGGCTTGTGACGATGGGCATTCATTGTTTGTTCATTCTTACGACCCTCTCTCTTCTACCAGGTTGAGTTAGGCTTGTGACGATGGGCATTCATTGTTTGTTCATTCTTATGACCCTCTCTCTTCTACCAGGTTGGGTTAGGCTTGTGACGATGGGCATTCATTGTTTGTTCATTCTTACGACCCTCTCTCTTCTACCAGGTTGGGTTAGGCTTGTGACGATGGGCATTCATTGTTTGTTCATTCTTACGACCCTCTCCCTCTCACCAGGTTGAGTTAGGCTTGTGACGATGGGCATTCATTGTTTGTTCATTCTTACGACCCTCTCCCTCTCACCAGGTCGAGTTAGGCTTGTGACGATGGGCATTCATTGTTTGTTCATTCTTGTGACCCTCTCTCTTCCACCAGGTTGGGTTAGGCTTGTGACGATGGGCATTCATTGTTTGTTCATTCTTATGACCCTCTCTCTTCCACCAGGTTGAGTTAGGCTTGTGATGATGGGCATTCATTGTTTGTTCATTCTTATGACCCTCTCTCTTCCACCAGGTTGAGTTAGGCTTGTGACGGTGGGCATTCATTGTTTGTTCATTCTTACGACCCTCCGTCTTCTACCAGGTTGAGTTAGGCTTGTGACGATGGGCATTCATTGTTTGTTCATTCTTATGACCCTCTCTCTTCTACCAGGTTGGGTTAGGCTTGTGACGATGGGCATTCATTGTTTGTTCATTCTTACGACCCTCTCTCTTCTACCAGGTTGAGTTAGGCTTGTGACGATGGGCATTCATTGTTTGTTCATTCTTATGACCCTCTCTCTTCTACCAGGTTGGGTTAGGCTTGTGACGATGGGCATTCATTGTTTGTTCATTCTTACGACCCTCTCTCTTCTACCAGGTTGGGTTAGGCTTGTGACGATGGGCATTCATTGTTTGTTCATTCTTACGACCCTCTCCCTCTCACCAGGTTGAGTTAGGCTTGTGACGATGGGCATTCATTGTTTGTTCATTCTTACGACCCTCTCCCTCTCACCAGGTCGAGTTAGGCTTGTGACGATGGGCATTCATTGTTTGTTCATTCTTACGACCCTCTCTCTTCCACCGGGTTGAGTTAGGCTTGTGACGATGGGCATTCATTGTTTGTTCATTCTTGTGACCCTCTCTCTTCCACCAGGTTGGGTTAGGCTTGTGACGATGGGCATTCATTGTTTGTTCATTCTTATGACCCTCTCTCTTCCACCAGGTTGAGTTAAGCTTGTGACGATGGGCATTCATTGTTTGTTCATTCTTACGACCCTCTCTCTTCTACCAGGTTGGGTTAGGCTTGTGACGATGGGCATTCATTGTTTGTTCATTCTTACGACCCTCTCTCTTCCACCAGGTTGAGTTAGGCTTGTGACGATGGGCATTCATTGTTTGTTCATTCTTATGACCCTCTCTCTTCCACCGGGTTGAGTTAGGCTTGTGACGATGGGCATTCATTGTTTGTTCATTCTTACGACCCTCTCTCTTCCACCGGGTTGAGTTAGGCTTGTGACGATGGGCATTCATTGTTTGTTCATTCTTATGACCCTCTCTCTTCCACCAGGTTGAGTTAGGCTTGTGATGATGGGCATTCATTGTTTGTTCATTCTTATGACCCTCTCTCTTCCACCAGGTTGAGTTAGGCTTGTGACGATGGGCATTCCTTGTTTGTTCATTCTTACGACCCTCTCCCTTCCACCAGGTTGAGTTAGGCTTGTGACGATGGGCATTCATTGTTTGTTCATTCTTGCGACCCTCTCTCTCCACCAGGTTGGGCTAGGCTTGTGACGATGGGCATTCATTTTTTGTTCATTCTTGCGACCCTCTCTCTCCACCAGGTTGAGTTAGTCTTCTGACGATGGGCATTCATTGTTTGTTCATTCTTGTGACCCTCTCTCTTCCACCAGGTTGAGTTAGGCTTGTGACGATGGGCATTCATTGTTTGTTCATGCTTATGACCCTCTCTCTTCCACTAGGTTGAGTTAGGCTTGTGACGATGGGCATTCATTGTTTGTTCATTCTTACGACCCTCTCTCTTCCACCAGGTTGGGCTAGGCTTGTGACGATGGGCATTCATTGTTTGTTCATTCTTGCGACCCTTTCTCTTCTCCTGGGTTGCGACAATTACCATCCATTAGCAGTTCTTTCTTTTTCTATTTCCCCTCTCTTTTATTATCATTTTCTCTTACTGTGAATGCCAGCATTGCCAAATCATAGAGACGAAGATGTTCAACAGCTTGTTCAGCCATGGTAAAATTTATATTGTGTATTAAATCTCATTGTGGCAATTAAATAGCCCAGTCAGTAAGAGCATTTTTAACAGACATTTAATGTTACAAGACTTCACTGATATCTTATTTTCATTTATATTGAAAGGTAGAAGTTTATGTGAAAAATAAACAGCCTAATAAGAATAATGTTTAGTAGGGACTGTTGATTGCCTTAACAGACTACATGCTTTTTTTCAATCATAGTTGAGTAAGTGAAATGTTTTTGTACTGTAACCATAAATAGATATAACTATACACTGTACCTCAGTATTTTTTGTTTGGGAAGGTATATAAAGAAGCAATTAAATAATTATATCCTGCACGGTGGTCTTCACAAAATGTTACCGAACCGAACATACTAGGGTATAGTAATTTCGCTTATTGTTTATCTAATAGTTCTGTTTTTTTGCTTCCATGCAGTTTTTTCAGGGGACCATGGAGATTGTAAAAAACTGGGCTGTGAGAAAGGTACGGCAGACGAATCAAGTTTCTGATGTCATATACAAGGATGAATTGTTCCGGTCATTTCAAGATGAAAACCCAGACCTTCCTCGGGAATCTTTTCTTTCTTTTTTTGGCAGATTTATGGGAAATGCCCCATTCGACTCTGTAGCCCCATTCCAAAAAAGAGGAAAGAATTTGGGGTATTGTTATTTGTCATTTCAAAGTAATGATGATTTCCAAAAAGATAAAGCCAAAACAAATAACAAAAGAAAGTCTAGTTGGGGTGTTGCTGATGTGGTTTTTAGAAATGATTGTCAGTATGAGCTACAAATGAAAAACGAAAAACAAGGGAACAGTGATTCCAAAAAAAGGAAATCTACCAAAAATGCAAATTCAAATTCATCAAATGAGATTCAGGAGAAGAGGTCAACTGAGGGTGAAACCAAAATAACTGACACAAAGGAATCTTATCTGGGTGTTGCTGATTTTGATGATGTGGAAAGTAACAAAAGAAAGTCTAGTCAGGGTGTTGCTGATGTGGTTTTTAAAAATGATACAGCAAATAAAAAAGATTGTCAGGATGAGCCACAAATTAAAAAAGCAAAACAAGTCAGCAGTGATTCCAAACAAAAGAAATCTACCAAAAATGCAAATTCAAATTCATCAAATGAGATTCATTCATCTGAGTAACATTGGAGCTCTGGCTGTTTTCAAAACTAAAATGTTTTTTTTCTGTAGCAATTCACATGTACCAACACTGAATTAAGTTACAAGAAGTCGAATTAGCAATATTATAACCAGGGAAGGGAAAAGCAGGCTAACTATGTGTATCTGTTTTCAAGTTGGATTTTTAAAGCAGCAAATAGCACTGACTTACACAATCATTCCATGCACTGCAGGTCATGTTAGGGTTGTAGACTAGGTAAAGTTACTAACGCAAATGTTTAATTCTACATTTTTTTTTTCTTTTTTCATAGGTCACAGTTGTGTCAAGATTTTGTGGATCACTCTTCACCTGGCGTATCACATCGAACGGAATCGAACAAACTTCTCATCTAACTCAATCGAACGAAAGCGTTCGATGCAGTTCGGCCATCAAACGAAATCAAACACAAAACCTTTTTTGTGAGTTCGATACCTGAACCAAATCAAACAAAGTCGAATGGTCATGGTTCGATTGAGTTTGACTGAGTTCACAAATCGAGCTTACAAAATAAAGAGTCTGAAGTCGATCCGGGGAACGCGTAAAACTTTAATCTATTTTCACAGAAACGGCATATTATTACGATGTTATTACTGCACATGACAGAGAAGAAGCCCGCCTTGACTTATTTAAAACAAAATTTTATGGTTACTTGTGTACTACTCAGAGTTGCGCTGCAACACCTTTCGAACCAGAAGAAAAATGCCAACTTCACCAGGGCTGGAATTAAATTTCACACTATGACACAAGCAGTGGTGTACAAAAATTCGATGATTAGGCGGAAAAGTAGAAATACAATCATTACAATTTTTTTTGTATTCCTCGAGAGCATTTAGCAGCGATGTGGATAGCAGAACCTGGATAACCTGCCATGAATATTCAGACATTCGGCTTGCATTCATCATTGACAAAACAAAGATCAAATGAATTAGTAGAATGTTTTTTTTACAGGTCAAAATCACAGAAAACAGTGTCTCGAGTATTGATGGTGAACTGATCATAACCACGACTAAGTATTTACGTATTTGCCATTAGCAGTTAGAAATTTTTTCGATTCGCGTTTTTCTTTTGTGACTTCAATTTCGTTCGATGGCCGAACTCCATCGAACTCAATGGAACGAAAGAGTGGGATTGAGTTCGAAAACCGAACGTTCGATGTGATATGCCGGGTCTTCAGGATATGTTCAAGTTGGTAACATTTAACAATTACAGTGTGAAAACGTGTGTAATACAGTAAACATCCGCATAAAAGAAAAAGCGGATTAATAACCATCAGGCTGAAATTGGCCAATAAAGCACCTGATGTATAAGAACCAATTCAGCCTGACAAATGGAGCAGGTTCTGATACGAAAAATTACTAAACTAAAAGATTAGACAACAATGGGCAGATCAAAGTATATGTGCTGGACCATTACAAACACACAGTGTGTAGTTTCATAAAATATCCATACCTCCCTCACAGAAGGGATTGGATTTTCAGAATGAATTTGCCTAATTTTCCATGGTGGGGGGGGGGGGGGGGGGGGGGGTTGCCTAATGTCTAATTTTCTATTAAATTTTGGGACTCAAATTTGGCAAATCAGAGGGGACGGGAGTCATATGGCAGATTTCCAGAAACAGTTTCAAGAACCTCTTAAGAACCTGCTCCAGGCTGATTTCTCACAACACATCCTATAAGGTGTTTTCACTTTAGTCATGTCAAAATGGTTGCAATGTTTTACCACGCACCATTTCTTAAAGAAACTTGTTGCTAAAGAATAGTCCCTTACCATTACCGAAATGACTGAGACTGCCATCGCAGGATGGTTGTCATGCAGAGAGACTGATTGAGAGCACCATGACATCTTTTGGGCAGAGTAACAATTTGTTGAATAATAGCAATGTCACTAAAACATTTATATCAAGGGAATGAAAAAAAAAAAAAAGAATGGCCCAGTTTTGTGTGTTAACACTATTTCACCGAATGGCTAGGATGAAAATAGATGGAAATGGCTTCAAACTTAAACATTTGGCCATATTTTTCCAGTTCTTCAGCTACCCTTGTGTTTTCACTCGTTTTGCTTTTTTCTCGATTCGAGGAATAACGTTAAATGTTACAATCGCTGTGTATCAATTGTACAATTGTCTGTAATCTTAACAACAGGAGTACAACAGTCATTGTTCACTTAATGTCAAGAAATGTAAATAAATTTTTGTTAGCTTGCAAAAAATTGTTCATTTATTTATCAAATAAATTTATTGTCGAAGTTGTCACCGAGTTCTATAACCTCCTTCGCACTCTTACAATATGCGTATTCCATTCCAGAAATTCACCGATGGCAGTGAAGCTTCCAGTTTTAAGAACTTGACTATTGAAATGCAGTACGCGGTTTAATTTCTGGTATTTGTTGTAATCAAATGACAGACACCTTTATCTATGAAATGTCGACGTTACAATAACTTAAATGAGCTGTTCAAGCTTACAGGAGCATACGAGTGGTATAGGGGGGCGACAATCCTGTTGTACTGGATGGGAATTGGGTTGCGGAAGGCCATGACTTTACGTTACAAACTTGCGTGATTTTGTGAAACGCCGCCATAACAACAACAACAACAAAAGGCGAACGATAAACCAATAAAGTATTTCAAGTTTTACAATTCTATTCTAGTCCGTGTGCATTAAATGCCTACTTTAACTGCTTGCTGGGAAACAATGACCCGATGTCTGCTGGCTGGCAATTTTCCTCCCTACTTAGCTGGGAACTGGAATTTATCTCGAAGTCTTCCTGGGAGTGCGGAACACCTTTTTTGTTCCCAGCAACAGCGAAAAACACAAAAAAATGTTTTAACAGAGTTTCATTATGATGTTTTTAAGTAGTATTTTGCATTTTGCAAATAAAGTTCGCTGGGTGCCCCTGAATCTTGTAACTAGCTGGTCTGTGTTTCCGACACGTTAGAAGTGAATGCAAATGTAGCCGCAAAGTGGCCTTTCGAAGCCATGAATCTTTCAGTTTATTTTGCCTGTTCCGGACCCGGCGTCAAAACAAATTTTCGAATTGAAAGTTTTGCTGGAAGTATTCCTGCCATTATTATAATAAATTTTTAATGAAACTTATAAATTTAATCAAAGTTAACGACAGAAGTGATAATTTAGGAGGAGAAAACAAATTTAGTCCTTTGAAATATACTTTTTCAGCTGAGGTAAAAATGTTGCAATTTGCATAATGTAACTTTTGAAAGCTTTTTAGTTACGCATAACGCAGCTATTTCATAAAGCATCTTGCAATCAGACACACGAAAATATATCCAACTTTTATTCCTCTGTATCCGAAACATAGAAAATAAAATTAAATGAAAAAGTGATCGCTTTAAGGTTATTTTCGCCCGAGAAACATTCACTAGCGCAAGCGAAACTCGCAAGAAACGTATCGCAAGACACGTGCATTGTTTACATCTTCTATCGGCAGTGAATATTTGCACCCGAGGCTATTTTGTTCCTTCAACTTCACGAAATAAAAATTCAACCAAAAGAAGTGAAATTAATTGGTGATTCCTGCCACACTTAATAATAATAATAATAATAATAATAATAATAATAATACGAATATTTTGCCAGGATAACCCATCAGTGCAAAAAGAAGCACTGTTATCAATGGGGTCCTGTTACTAACAATAAAAATAAAAAATAAAATATTTAGCCTAAAAATATAAACTATACAGAGTTAATAAAAAGGTAAAATATAAGATAAGTACATTATATCGGTGGTCATGGTAACAGGGGACCTATCAGAACTGGCATAAATTAATCAAGACTTATCAACACAAATAAGTATTGCTGGTGGTTTAGTCCCCTGTTTATTTGGATGTTTTACCTCTCGACAGAAAACGAACAAGAGAAAAAACTTCTCCTGAAAGAGTAAGTCGAGACTGCATTTCTAGAATTTCTGTATTTCAAACGATCATGTTCGCTCGATCTTCACCAAGCCCTTAGCCAACATATGCACACTTGCTTGATGACGATAATTCCTACCTAGCTTTTATTTAACTAGGAAAATTAACTTAATGTTGGCGTTTTAAACATTTTCTTTTTTTTCTCATGCAATCATGAATACATGAGTTAGTTTCTTAAAGAAACGGTGGTGCTAAATCGGGTGGAGGGGGCGGGGGATGAAACACGGAAATATGGTTTTAACAACTGATCGAGTTGATAAGGAACAAACCTTGGCCGCTGTAAAGGGATTAGAAAGCTTACGTTTCCAGTTTTAGCCCTTCGTCTGAGCATTTCTTAATTTCTTTTATTCTAATAGCTTCTACACCGGAACGTCCAGTTTAAAGGAGCTATGTCATGGTGATTTTGAGATTTTCGGGTCAAAACCGTCCCAACTAAGTACCTTTCTCGTACACGAAATGCTTAAAGAACACTAACAGGAAGATATTACGTGAATTTTAGCAGAGAAAATAAATTATAATCGGAGTTTTAACGAATTTTCTAAGACACAAGCGATAAACTTGAAAAAATTGGCCCAATTCTTCAAGATACAATCCATTTCCATCCTGGCCATCTGCAGTCCAAGACACTTATAGCGAGCTTAAGATCCAGGACGCGACGGCTTTTGGAACGCCGTGGCCGGGAAAAAGCCTGGAACGAGAACGCCGTTGTAAGCGCGGGAAAAATAAAGTTAAGTTTTACGACCCGGCTCAATACAACGCGGTGAGCTCAAATTTTAGGTTTTCGACGGTTTGACAAAAGAAAACGATGGTATCGTTTAAAAAAGTTCAAGAAATTCTACTTTTGTGCTTGGAGGAAGAAATGATCGATGAGGAAGAATTTCTACTGCTGTACGAGGAATACACCCCGCAGAATCCTCCAATTCTTCATACGGCGTACGAGCAATTTTCTTTTGTAAACAAAGATCCAGCCGAGTGTAAAGTAGATTTCCGAGTGGAGAAGGGTGATATTCCTTTACTTGTTGATGCCTTACGAGTTCCTCCAATCTTTAAATGTTACATTGGAACAATTTGCGATGGAACTGAAGGCTTGTGCATTGCACTGAAGAGATTTGCATATCCGTGCCGTTATTCGGACATGATTCCTATGTTTGGACGATCGGTTGCAGAACTCAGCATGATCAGTAACGAAGTCGTGGACTGGATTTACAACACTCATGGACACAGAGTTACTCAGTGGAATCACGCAATTATGAGCCCTGCTTCCCTGAGTACGTACGCAGATGTAATCCACAACAGAGGAGCAGCCCTTGACAACTGCTTTGGTTTCATAGATGGAACTGTTCGCCCCATCTCTCGACCGATTGTAAACCAGCGAACTGTTTACAATGGACACAAACGGGTCCATGCCCTTAAGTTTCAGTCTGTTACGCTTCCAGATGGACTGATTGGTCAACTCTATGGCCCCGTAGGTGAGAATTTGCATGTATTGATCATTCCATAGTTATTATATATTTAAGTCCTTTTATCAGACACTTTCCGTTTTCTTTTATTTATTCTTATAGAAGGAAGGATGCACGATGCGAGAATGTTGGCAGTCTCCCATTTGTATGATGACCTGGAGAACTTTGCTTTCAATCCTGCTGGAAGAGAGATGTGCTTATATGGGGACCCAGCGTACCCACTTAGGGTTCACCTTCAGGCACCATTCCGAGTTGGAATTTTAACAAGGCAAATGCAGATGTTCAATGAATCTATGAGCCCAGTTCGTGCTTCTGTGGAATGGCTATTCGGAGACATTAATTATTTTAAATTTTTGGATTTTAAGAAGAACTTGAAGATAGGTTTAAGCCAAGTTGGAAAAATGTACGTAGTTTGTGCTATTTTAAGAAATGCTTTAACCTGTCTTTATTCCAACTCAACAGCTGCTTACTTTGGACTTGACCCACCAACATTGAATGACTATTTTAATTAACAGTGGCCTCAGTATACTTGGCAAGGAAACAAACACGAATTGAACTTGCCTAATCTTCGAAAGCTCAATTGTGGTATTTGATAGCCTCTTTATTAAACAAGGACTTTCAAAGAAATCTAGTAGTCAGTGTGGCTAGTAGTGGCAGACATGTACTAGTAACATGTACAAGAACATCTACTCTTTTGACCGACTATGGAAAAGCGGATTATCTTTGTAAAAAATTGCCCCCCAATCCCCTGCTCCCACTGTTTGGAAAGAGGGGAAAAATTTTACTTTATCCTTATGAAACAACAATTAATTACAGTTTCACATGCTTGTGGGAAGGGGGATCCAAAACATTCATATTGTTCCCCACCTGAGGGGAGGGGCACAAAAAAGTTTAAACCCAATTTACATGTACCATCCACCTACTCCTCCACCCCCCCCCCCCCCCCCCCCCCCCTCCATAAATAATGAATACCCCCAAGAATGAAAAAAGTCTCTTGTTCGAAGGCTAATCACAAGCTTCAGTTTTATAAACATCAATTTCAAATAATTGTTAGTGCTATTTTATTTCACCTTTGGGAACTGATGTTTTTTGTATCTCACCTCTATGAAGTCTGATTCTCATAGTGCACCAAGCACAAGCATAAAATTGCATGGGAACCAGAGTGAGATAAGCACACGCATGAGCTCAAGAATTCAGCAGTACGACATGTGCATTTATTGCATTGTGTGAAGGTCTTGGCTTAATGCAACCATGCTTAAAGAGTTGGGCCACAAAAAAATCTGCATAGGAAGGTGATAAACATTCTTTTGTTATTGGTATAGAGTGTTGGCACATGACGTCATAAAATCTCAAAAATCTAAAGTATACATCCTACACAGCTGTTTCTAATATGGTATGTGGATACCACAAAACGTTTCAGGGTTTAACGATGTTTTGCTTTCAATTTATAAAGGTTTCAAATGTTTCATGCAATTCATGTTATTTTAGATAAGCTATGAAAATAAACAAAATTGAACCAGTTAAATTTATTTTTGAATTATAGATGCTTATAAGCCGATTTAATGGCACCTATTGTGAATACAATATTTTGTGATGATATTTTTGGTGTTATTAAGACTTTGAATTTTTGGCCGCCATGTTGGTGTCCCTTAGTGGGGCACCAAAATGGCCGCTCCCAAGGCTGTGCTCTTAGAAGAATCACAGGGAGCCCAAAGGCTCCCAACTATGAAATCTGGGGTGCCTGGCACTTTATGCAAAAGTAAGTTTTTCTAGTCACCCGAAGATAAAAGTAAGGAGCCTGAGGCCCCTGGGCACTGCTTGAGCACAACCCTGCGCTCCATACATTTCTTACTAAAAAGGTCTAATACTCATTCGCCTATAACTTGTGAACGAAATACTCTTGCGCTTAACAATTTGGCCCAGATGTGTAGTTTTAAACTTTCTACAATGCCATAAACATTTTGGAATCGAAAACTGTTGTTTAATGCTTCTGAATTTTGATACGACGTGAGTGAAACCACTCTATTGTGGTACTGAAATAGTGTTTACACAACACAAGCAGGGTTGTCAAAAGTAGCCGGCTGCGGGTGAAAATCACCGCCTACTTCGTTATATCGGCCGGTTACTCTGTTTGGTAGTTTTATATGGAAGAGATGGAGTTTAATATATATATATATATATATATATATATATATATATATATATATATATATATATATATCGACCGTCACAGGTTAGGAGCAATCTTCTGAATAGAAGTGCTTGTGTGTATCGCGTACAGTCATAGATGTGATGGAAATTGATACGAATCTGTCCTCAAAATGCAATAATAATCGCTTTCCTTCGCTCAATTCGTGCTGAAAATAGCATTTCAGAGCACCTGAATTTAAAAATTTTCTGGGGGGGGGGGGGGGGGGGGGGGCGCATGCCCCCAGACACCCCTAGAGGCTCACGCCTTTGGCACTCGATTGTCTAGACGGTTACTTTTCAAATTTAGCCGCTTACTTTAAAACTTTTTGACAACCCTGCACAAGGGTCAATTTTTTTTCCAATGACAATGCATCCCTACAAACAAAACATTTTGACCTTTTATTTAATGAATTTCAAGATCCTTTGTGGGGATTGAGTAACATAATCTGGTTTGAAAATTTAAACTATCAAAGCATTATTTCTGACAACATGCCTTGTGGCAACAATCATTACAGTATTTAAGATACTGTATGCACTTGGTGCCCAGACAAAGTACCCGGCAGGTACAGTTTGTACCAATGCGAACAGGCTCTAACTTACAGCCATAAAATGTTTCCTTCTTGCCTAAAATGATTTTTTTTAAGGATCCCAGCTTTGCCAACAGTTCAAAATTTAAAACAGTGGGAAAATACTAACAAGAATGAAACAAAATAATTATTATAATCCACACAATCTCTGCAAAGAAACACAACAGTTTCTGCACATCATGGATCCACAAACTGAAAAGAGCTATTATTTATCCATGATACGCTCCAAAATGCCCATTAATGCCTTTGTTTGTTGTTGCTGTTGTTGCATTATCAGCAATGTTTGTTGGCTCTGTTGTTGCTGTTGCTGCACCACCACTTTTAGCAGCTGACTCTGCTGCTCTTGGAACACCTTTTGTGCATTTGAGGCAACTTCCATTTGCTTTTTCTCAAACTCCTGTTGATTTTTTTTCAGCTTCAATTCTTCCTGTTTAAGCCCGTAGTTTAACTCGGCTCCTTCTGACAAATAAGACATGGCATCCCCGCCACTCCGACGTGGTCGCTTACATGTACTTTGATTGTCCTCCTCACCTGATTGCCTTTTTTGTGTGTCAGACAACTTTTCCATTGCTTTCAACCTGACATCTTCAGCTTTTGCTCTATCACTCTCCAGTTTTTGGTTCTTCTCCCGATCCATTTCTTGCTGCTCTGCCTCTGCACTTTCTTCCAGTGCAATTAGTTGCTCTAATAGGTTGTCCAATTCTGTGGGCTCATCAGGTGTTATGCCAGTTGCCTTTTCTTTAGCTCTTAATTTCTTTTTTCTCCTGTTTATCAATATTCCAATGTGATCTCGCACTGACCGCTTGTCAACAATGAATACAGGATGGGAACAATTATTCAATGCTGTAGCCACTTTTTCCCAAATTGTACTTCGTTGTGTTGACCCTTTTTTCGTAGTGTAGGGATTACAGTTAACAACTTCACGGCATAAGATCACATCGTGATCTTTGGTCCAAAACATAACTGAACTACAATAAAAAATAATTACAAATAAAATTTGTGAATACTGTATATTGCTACATATATTTAGGTCCCTCCTGTGGTTCAAGGAAATATCCATACCTCCCCCATGGAAAGTCACTGGAAATTCCAAGTGGAAGGGGGGGGGGGGGGGGGGGGGGGGTCTCAAAAGCAAAAGTTTTAATTTTGAAGAAAAGTATAAAGCTAAACTGGAATTTACAAGGGGTGGGGGTTCAAACCAAATAAAATCCTTTTATACAACACATTAAGACCGAGTCCACCAGAGGACCAGGCAGGGGTGATACATGCCATCTCTCCAATTTTGATGAAACTTTGCCAGATTGTAGGAACCACTCAATAACTCAAAAACACAAAGTGGTTTGGTTTCGCGATTTTCCCCTGGGAGTTAGACCACCCCCCCTGGTTTTTTCCCCCAAATACCAAACAATCCACTAAAATAAACATCAAAACTACATACCACTCCTGGTTACAGAATACAATGCATTTTACTTATTTTTCACATGAATAAAGACTGGACCTATGTTATTTAACATGCCTAGTTTCAAGTCATTTGGAGTGACAGGTGTCAATCAAGAGCTTTCAATGCTCACCCATATCATGAAAGATTGCGTGATTATGCAAATTAGCACAACTTCTGATCCAAATATCGCCAAAGTGCAACCTTTTTTCAAACAATTTTTACCACGGTTCAGAACCATCCTAGATCTGATAAAATCGAGAATAAAATTTTTGGGACCTGTTATTTTTTTGCGACTACAGCCGTTAAAGCAACGTGACTACAGAATGGTTCTCACAAAGAGAGAAGGACCAAATCTAAGAAAATAAAGTATTGCAGAATCAATTTGTTAACGCAATTTCTTAGTTAATGAGATAAAAACTGTCCTTAAATATTATTTATAGCAGTTAAAACTAACTGAAGGCAAAATTCATTGCAATATCTCTGAAAATACCCAGGAAAATCATAGTATCAACACCCGAATTCTACTCCGATGCTCCGAATATTGGAATGAACGGTCGTGATATTTGAATTCTAAAGCATCAAGATGTTACATACGAATTTTCCTGGCCATAATGTTTAGATTGCTCTTGGGACCTTGCTGAATCATTAAAGCTCGCGTACTGACCTTGCAGTTAGTTCTTGTCAATACTTATGCACTTATCATCGGCTTTCCCGGGGGTTGACCCCCGGGACACCCCCGGGGATTTGTTTTCACGGTCAAACAAAAACCTACTAAAATCCCGGGGTGCAGGGCATAAAATCATGACAAATCCCCCTCCCCCAGGGGCTAAGATTCCAAATACCTCTATTTTTCCGTGCAGTTAAAGCACACAAATTTGTCCATTTTTTTCGCTCTTCTTGCACTGATCTTCACGCAGCGACCGTGGTACCAAGTATAACAGTTGGCCCCTTCCTGATTACACTTAATCATGAATCTGAGAATAAAAATTTTTAAGTTGAAACAATATACTAAAGAATAAAGTAAAGTGAAGTCAATTGTTGTATAATAAAGATGCACGTACCCATATTCAGGTTCCTGACAGTGACACCACAGTTCCTGTGTATCTGCTTCTTCCTCTTCTTCCTGTACTACTTCTGAAGTGCTGTGGGTGGAATCTATTGATGACAAAATAAAGACAATGACAATTAATAACACCACCAGTATAATATGGAACTGAAACCGTGTATTTTGAAGTTACCTTTTCCTTTCTTATTAGCACGCCGTGTAGCTGCTGCCTTTTTGGCGCCTAGCTTCCGTGCTCTTGCTACATCACTGATATGCTTTGACCACATTTTGACCTCGTCAACTGGAAGTAACATCTGTTTGGCTATTTCGATGTCAGCTGTGGCTTTTTTTGTCAGGATTTTGAATGTTTCAGATGGAGGGTTGGAGACCTTTGTTGTACCATTTCCAGTGTAGTACCTTTTGATGCGATCTTGAGCATTTAAGTAGTGACCACTGCAGTGTCCAGGGCATGATGCACAATTTTTGTCTCCCCATGGTCTCTTAGGATCAGGAATTGGAATTGGAAGGTAGGATAAAGGTGGTCCTCCTTCGTACCAGCAGTACTCGGTTTCTGGCTTTCCAGATATACAGACTGGGTGTGGACAACCGTTTTGGTAACATGGCAGTAGCTGAAACACATACTGGCTTGGTAGATTTTTGACCATGTGTCTGGTTCTCAACTCCCAAACCTCAGTAAAGTAATCATAGAGCAATGGGTGTTGTTCCTTGACGCTAGCTTTGGTCTCTTTACTTCCTTTCAGAAATTTCAGCAATAAGGGCCGTCTTTCATGCAGTTTCTTAGAAAGATCATTTTTACACCCCTTAAAAAGTTGTATTTGAGATGCACCAAATGGTGCTTGATCACATCGGCTGATATAAACATCTGAGGCTGTGTCAAGGTTTTTCTTCAATTTATCATAATCGATTGCTCCTGTTTCATCAAAATTGGAGCCATGAATAGTGGAGGGTATGTACAGATTTGAATGGGCAACAGCCAGACATCCGTTTTGTAGTTCTACGCGGTTTAGATAGGATGAGCCACTGCTTCTCGAGGTAACCAGGGTACAAACCTTTGCTTGCTCAAGGTGGCGTTCCGCCCACATAAACTGTACTTCGTGGTGAATTGGACCCTCATCTGATGCACCATCTACCCTGATGCAATCAATGGTTTTGTTATCCAGACATGCTTTGAATTCCTCCTTTTTTTGCAACATGGCAAGGTCTGCAGCATGCTGGGCTGGGTTTTTTGGAAACACAATGTGAGGTTTTACAATACCTGCTGCTAACTGTGGGGTGGTGCTGGTTTCTGGTACAAGATATGAGGTAGTCTGCAGAATTGAAGAGTATTTATTGACGTAATCTGTGCGTGTTGTTACCTCTTGATTTGTACTGTCTGCAACAACAGGGTGCTGCTTGTGAGTGTACGTGGTATCGAGACGGAAACCTGCTGCATCATCCCTGTTGATTAGACACTTATCTCTTCCATCTTTAAATTGAATCACGTCAAGCCCTTTGTAAAACGAAGCACTCCAGTGTGCATCCACATTTAGTCTAACATTGAAGCCTTTCCTAGCTCTCCTGCATTTGACATTAGCTGCTTCCCAGTACCTCTTTGCTGATTTCCTTCTTTTGTTTTTCACTACTGATAGCTGTACTATAGCGCCATAACTGAATGTTGTGTTATACTTCATTTGAAGATGTTCCTTAATGCGTTGGTATGTTACACGCGGACCCCTCTTTAGATTGCCATCAAACGTCGCCACGCCTGTTCGGCGCCAGGCATCAGCCCCAACTCTGTTGTCTCTGACAAACTGATCGATATCTTTTCCCAGATTGGGGTACTTTTTTAATAGCTTAGAAGCACGCGGCGGTACTCGGCGCTTAAGAATAGCCCTTTCGGCTATTTCTCTATAAAAGAGTCGCTTAGCTTTTCTTTTCAGAATGTTCCTCTTCCTTTTAACTAAACGTCTTAATGCAGGGTCATTCAAATTCCCTGTAAATTTAATGGCTGCATACTCTTCTGGATCATCACTTTCTGAATCAGAGTTTATGTCCTCCTCTAAATTTTGGCGCTCAGATAACAGGAAGGCTTGTCTCGACTGCTCAATCTGCTTATCCTCTTCCTCACTGACATCACTAGATGAAAGAAAATGTGCAAAGTCCAGCAACGCCTGATTCAAAACTTCACTGGAGTAGTTATTTAACAGTAGCTTTAATTCCATTACAAAGGAAAACCAGTTTAGGTCATTTTCTCTAAGCAAACTCAGTAAATGTTCATTTGATGGTACTGGTGAAACAGTGGGTGTGTTTTTGTCCATAAAGTCAGGGTCTGTTAAATTAACTCTCTCCAAGTTACTATTCAATTCATTGCTAGGGGGATCCTGTTCCTCTTCCAATGGTTTTGAAATCGGTCCATCACAATCTTGAAGCTCTTCTGTTTCTCCTTTTTCTTCTAAGTCCAATAAACTTAGGCTCATGGATTCTTCATCACCACTTTCATCTTGGCTTTCATCACTACTGTATGCTTCATCAATGATACCTAGACTTTCTAATACACATTTTTCTTTCACCGAGGAAAGCTTGTTCACTGCTTCTTGGATTTCAGAAGCAACTGCAAGTGCTTGGGAGACTTCTGTCTTTAATGTCGTGGATTCTGAAATTCCATATAACTTTCTGGCTTGTGTTGAAGAAATGCCTGAGCTTATTAGGGCAGTATACTTAATCAGTTTCTTATCTACTTCTGAACTGGCCAAATCGCATATAATTGACAAAGTAGCTTTGCTGAGGTCACTTGCTTTTTTCTCCTGCATCTCCAGCAAATTCTGGATTAATATCTGCACCTTTGAACAGTTTAATCCTTCTGATTCTGTTACATAAAGGGTAACCCTCTGATGCTCCTTAACAGGGAAGACAACTACTGGCAGCTGCATTAACCGTTTCACAGCCTTATCTGTTTTGTACTTTGACCCTTTGTTCAAAAACTGTTCTACATATACGGACTGTAGCTTTACCACATTTTCAGTGAGAATACACTTTGCTGCAGAAATAAGTTTTACGCATTCTGCGCAACCCTGAAGATGATACTGACGACAGTATTCTTGCCTAGCCACAACAAACTCCATTAAAGACAGGTCACTGATTTTACTAATGTAGAAGCCATTGACAGCCAAAACATCACTGAGGGAAGAAGAAAGGTAAGGAAGATATTTATGCAACAATGCCATTGTCTTTTCCCGCCCCACAGAATCAGCATCTACTGTGGGGCTAAACAAAAACTCTGGCCTGGTTTCTGTCCAACCGGTTTGGGAGCATTGCTGTTTGAGGCAGTATTCACGGGGTGTTCTTTCAGTCCAGTATGAATCTCAGAGGTTTCTGGAGAAATGCAATTTGAGGTGCATGTTGAAATGTCTTTCATCATTCCAGCTAAACTCTCCGTGTTTGAACTCTCTGTGTTTGAACTCTCCGTGTTTGAACTCTCCGTGTTTGAACTCTCCGGGTTTGAACTCTCCGGGTTTGAACTCTCTGTGTTTGAACTCTCCGGGTTTGAACTCTCTGTGTTTGAACTCTCCGTGTTTGAAAGTGTCAGTGTGTTTGAAAGTGTCAGCTGCCGTTGTGGCTGACACTTTCCTGAAGCCAACTTTTTCTGCTTTTCTTTGTGGTACTTCTTCGAACGTGATTCAGCTTTTTCGTGTTTCGCAAGTTCCATTTCTGACTCTCTCATTTTTTTCCTGTGGGTCTTAACTTGCTCAACAACATCTGCTGCTTGAATAAACTTTTCTGCTGAGACAAATTTGCTCCTCTGCTTTTCCAACAGCGATATAGTTTCTTTACAAGATTCAATGTCTTCTCGCAATTCATTGATTTTCCTCTGTCTAATCTCTTTCACCACTTTGGCCTGCTGATTTTCACTTCCAGATGCCTTTTGTGCACTGATTCCAAACATTTTTGACCTTGAAGTTTTCTTTTTGTAATTGTATCCATCTGCGTCAATTTTTTGCTTTGATAGTTCGAAAAGCTTCTTTCTATTACTAAGGAGAGAAGCATTCTCTTGACATAACTGTAGCGATGCAGCATTAATTTGCTTTTCGTACTCTGATAGAGGGCGATCCACGTCTTTTCCAAATATTTTGCTCTCCTTTTCAAATTCACACTTTGCCTCTGAATCCCCTGCTGCCTCAGCGGAAGTTCCAACCTATGTTTTCAAACTACCAGTTACTAATAGAGTACCTTAATCGAACCTTAACGGTGTGCTATTATCCCTGTTATATTCAAGGGTGTGGTTACCAGGTAAGAAGACACACAGAAGAGCTTTCTCTGCTTTCATCGAATGGGTAAAAATAAAATTAATGAATCCATTCAGTGATGGAAATATTATAATATCTAACCGCTACATTACTGGGACCCTAAATAATCATTGTCCCCGGGATTCTCTTTCCACTTCACCTACATTTTATTTTAAGCTGCCCTACACAGGCCATTTTTCTGTCGTTACTCAGAAAAAGATTCGTCACTTTATCAAGCGCTATTGCAATGATTTGGATATAAAATTAGTTTTTTCTTCCTTTAAGATAGGCAACATGTTTAGTGTGAAAGACCCTGTCCCTGACGGGCTTCGTTCGCGTGTGGTTTATAAGTTTGTATGTGCGGGCTGTAATGCCTGTTATGTCGGCGAAACAACCCGGCATTTTTCCACACGCGTGCGTGAGCACTTAGTCAATGACAAGACCTCTCACATTTTCAAACATCTACTGAATTCTGAACATTGTCGTACCTTGTGTTCACAAGATTGCTTTCATATTTTAGATCACGCTTCTACGAGTTTCCAACTCAAGATAAAAGAGGCTTTTCATATTCATAGAGAAAAACCGTCTTTGAATCAACAATTATATCATGTTAATTTGAAACTATCCTTATAATTCTCACATTGTCACGCTCTTATTTACATTGTTGTTATTAGCATAATTAACATTTGTTCCCACTTATATATTCATTGTCAACGCTTTGTACACTATTAACTGAAGATGACAGAAGTTGCTGGCGAAACATGTCTTTAAAACTAAAACGTTTTGTCGTTTTTCTTAAAATTATAACCTGCCTGCTAATATCAAGACCTTTTGGATCTATCATTTGGTATTTCACAACTTTGCAAATTAATGCATTCCATAGATAAACCAAAATATGAAAGTGAAGGTGTTGTTACACAGACGAAGCTTTTCTTGCAACTTGCAATACAACACCATTGCGAGACACATTGCAGGGAAAGCTAAACAACCTTTTTGAAATGTTGAATGATAAGTTGCAGTCACTGTATACATTCTGCCTTGCAAGTTGTCTCACAATGTTTTATCGAGAGGTTTGTTGCAAGAAAAATTGCCTTGTGTATTAAAAATGATCCTTAAGTTTGATGTTCACAATCAGTTTTACATATATGTCAATTCTAGTTTCTGCCAAATGAAAATAAACACCCTTTCTAAATTGTTCTTCAGTTTTTGTATAACATTAGAGTCATTGGCACTATTCAAAATGCCAACAAATGCCCCACAGTATTTTCCAAAACCTGAAAAACTACAAATTTGGCTCACAGGTCACAAGTTACCATTTAACCTTACTTGATACACAGATTACCAGCAACTTCAAAGACATTTAGATGTTAAGATTTTAAACTGTCTTGTACTCTATTACGAAAGTGCAAAAACATACCACAACAGGAGGACCAGCTACAAGGTTCCCCCCCCCCCCCCCGCAATTATCAGAGTCCTCTGCATTGATTCTGCAACATTATGAAATAAATGTAAGGTCTTAATAAACCCCTCTAAGCTTATATAAAATCAATATCAAATTCACATTTAATTATCTATGATTTTAATTCTCAAAAAGCCAAGTGGTGAAATGTGCACACACTCAACTTAAATATATAAATATATATTTATTAATTTGTACACACCCACTTTAGCTGACTGTGTCACTGTTACAGTATCCGAAGTTTGTATGGTGTTCACTTCCACTGAAGATGACGATCTTGGTATATTGCTTTCCTCTTGAGTAGTTGTTGGCAACCAGGTTTCGTTTCCTGCTGCGCAAATAAAGGTGCTTCCAGAATCGAATGCACTAAAAGTGTCTTCGTCAATCTCGGTGCCATCATCTTCGGTATACACCGTCACATCTTTCTCATCGCTTATTTCAAGTTTTCTTTTAGCTATAAATTTAATAGGACATATGAATATTGAGAAGTGCAGCTTAAAAATTAGTTATTGAACCCACACATGCTTATTAATTTTCAGAATGTAAGCTTATGTTGAGAAACGACGAAACGGAATCTAGCTCACCTTTAGAAACGAATTCACCGAAACTGTCCGCAACTACGGACTTTCTTTTCCTTCTTCCAACGTCCCATGCTTTGTACAAAGGCATGTTTAATATTACAAAAAGCGTGTTAACAAATGTCCAACATACTACATACTCCGTAGAAATGACATATAAAATGGCGGTAGGCTTGTGATTTCAAACCTCTGGACAAATTCATCCGGGATTTTGAAAGCGATGTGCCGCTGACCAATGTTGAACAAATCCCGGGGGTGCATCCCGGGGGTCTGGCGTGTTCATTTCCAAAACTAAACAATGTCCCCACCCTGCGGGGCAAAAAAAGCTGCAAAATCGCACCATTCCCCGCATGTTCCCGGGGGTTCCCCGGGGGTGTCCCGGGGGTCAACCCCCGGGAAAGCCGATGATAAGTGCATAAACACCGAGTAATACGAACTGTCGAAGTTCGTCGAAGCTGAATGCGTGACAAAATGAGCCCATGAGCCCAGGACCCCGGTAAGCGGTAAATACAATTACCAAAGACGATTATAGTTTGTAGTAAATCTCTACTAAAAGCTGGTAAAAAATAGTTTTAACTATCTATTAAACCTAGAGATTTGTCTTCCAGTTTAGTGTAACTATAATGTATTATCTTATAAATCACAATTGTACCGGTAATGCGTGATAGTCGTGTGATTGAAACTTCGAACATTACGTGACAGATAAAGTCCTGAACTCACACATTCGATTGAGGTTCATAAAATCAATCAATGAGTTTGTTTAGTACCTAGCCGAGGGTAAAAACCCTCTACTAATAAACGTTGAACTATTGATTTAGCTGAATTGGCATGCGAGTAAACTGTGTGGATTTCCAAAACTGGTAGCCTGCCCGGGGTAGCCTGCATGTAAATGCACGACTGAAAACGGAGCGCAGGAACCTTCAGTTGATTAGCGGTAGTTTCAATCGCCGAAGACAAATAAATCAGAGGCGATTCGGCGAGACTAAACCTAATTGCCATTTTTCCACCAATTGACATGGCTTTAATGGAAATATCTCGTTCACGCGTCAAGCAATCCAAAAACTCTATGCATCCTTTAAATCTATGCTATGGGGTGTTTTGTAAATTTTTCGGTGATTTTTGGGTATGTTTGGGAAATAGTTTTTCTCAAAGGAAAATTGATAAAATTTGATAAAATTAATAAAAAAAATTGACAAAATTAAGAGAAAGAAGAAATATGGAAGATTTAGTAGAGTTTTAAAATTAGAATTTGTAGTTAATAATTAATAGACGGACACCAAGTTAGTCCACTAGCAACCTGGGGTCAGTGCTCTTGCGTGGGTATCAACTGTCTGTTAGTGTTCCAAAAATCATTTTCTTTCTTCTAACCCTTCTTTAAACCCCTTAAAATTTCATTCAAATTTAGGATGAGTCCCGCCTTAATCTACCACAATGCGAACAGTAAAATACCGTGAAATGACTGAAAAATTTGCCTGTTCCGATCAATCTTTAGCCTGCATTGCAGGCGTTTAATCATGGGGCGAAATTTCGAGGACCTTTCACCCAGTAGAAGGGGGAGGGGGGAGGGGGGAGGGGGTAACATCTCTTCTCTACCATCAGCCCTCCATATAAACAGTAATGTACCCCCTCCCTCGCCCCACCAACCAAATACAACACGTCTGCCAAAGATAAACAATTGGAGAGCACAACTCAGCAGGAAATTAGCCTGCATAGCTGACGTTCTTTCTGTTGGCTCACGCGATGCTGAATTCGTGAACAAAACCAAACCACTTTGTGTTTTTGAGTTATTCAGAGTGGTTCAATCTGGCCAAGTTTCATCAAAATTGGAGAGATTGCATGTATCACCCCTGCCTTGTCCTCTGGTGGACTCGGTCTTAATCTTTTCTTGACATTACGTTATAGTTTGGTCTCAGCCTTACTGAAATGTAATAATGTTAAAAAAGGAAATTATTTTCTTTTTACAGACAAGTTGTGAGCCTTTATTCGAAGCCACTATGAAGCTGTTCTTGAATAGCTCTGAGGTGGCCTAAAATACCTGCCATAAAACCCTGTCCGTGCGCCAAAATAAATTCCAAGACTTTACTGTGGATACGGTTAAAGGATAAATAATGTTATTCTGTTTTCATTTTCTTGGGATATCTATTAGTTTTTCGATGCGCCCTCCTTGAAGTTACGCAGCTACGCAGGCTAATTTCATGCTGAGTTGTGCTTTCCAATTGTTTATCTTTGGCAGAAGTGTTGTATTTGGTTGGTGGTGCGGGGGAGGTGGTTGCTGTTTATAGATGTCTCCCCCCCCCCCCCCCCCCCCCCCCCCCCCCCCCCCCCCCCCCCCCCCCCCCCCCCCCCCCCCCCCCCCCCCCCCCCCCCCCCCCCCCCCCCCCCCCCCCCCACCCCCCCCCCCCCCCCCCCCCCCCCCCCCCCCCCCCCCCCCCCCCCCCCTCCCCCTTCTACTGGGTGAAAGGTGGAAGGAGTGTAAGAGCTTTTGAATCCTTTTCGCTATTTGCATTCTCATTTAAAATTGTGAGAAGCTTCCATGTCCATTACCTTTTCTTCTACCAAATTTCTAAATATTGCGTTCTCTAACTAGTCCTCTTTGCTGTATTAACTGTACAGGTAGGTTTTGTTTTGTGCCCTTACTTACCGCACGAGATTGATCGGAAAAGGCAAATTTTTCAGACATTTCACGACATTTTTAAAAATAACTTTTGAACAAATTGGTATTAACTGTTCGTATTGTGGTAGATTAAGGCGGGAATCAACCTAAATTTCAATGAAATTTTAAGGGGTTTAAAGAAGGGATAGAAGAAAGAAAATGATTTTTGGAACACTAACAGACAGTTGATACCCACACAAGAGCACCCAGGGTTGCTGGTGGACTAACTTGGTGTCCTTCTATTAAATATTAACTACAAATTCTAATTTTAAAACACCACTAAATCTTCAATATTTCTTCTTTCTCTTAATTTTACCAATCCTATGAGAAAAACTATTTGCTCCCAAACATACCCAAAAAAAATTACAAAACACCCCATAACATAGATTCATGGGATGAGCAGAGAGTTTTTGGATTGCTTGAAACGTGAACGAGATATTTTCATTAAAGCCATGTCAAGTGGCGGAAAAATGGCGTTTAGGTTTAGTCCTGCTGAATCACCTCTGATTTATTTGTCTTCGGCGATTGTAACTACTGCTAATCAACTGAAGGTTCCTGCGCTCTGTTTTCAGTCGTGCATTAACATGCAGGCTACCAGTTCAGCTAAATCAATAGTTCAACGTTTATTAGTAGAGGGTTTTTACGCACTGCTAGGTACTATATTGACACTTAAACAAAGTCATTGATTGATTTTATGAACCTCAATCGAATGTGTGAGTTCAGGACTTTATCTGTCACGTAATATTCGAAATTTCCATCACGCGAGTAGATCTATCACGCATTACCGGTACAATTGTGATTTATAAGATAATGCATTTTAGTTACACTAAACTGGAAGACAAATCTCTAGGTTTAATAGAAAGTTAAAACGAATTTCTTTACCAGCTTTTAGTAGAGATTTACTACGAACTATAATCGTCTTTGGTAATTGTATTTACCGCTTACCGGGGTCCTGGGCTCTTGGGCTCATTTTGTCACGCATTCAGTTTCGACGAACTTCGACAGTTCGTATTACTCGGTGTTTACTTGCTTGCCGATGAGGCTAAATCAACAATTTAACATTTGCTTGAACCAATATGGAATGGACAATCCAATGTATGAGCTCAGGACTCTATTTGTCAGGGCAAACAATAATGTCAGGGATCGATACGACTTATAACTCATGTGTTTACATGCAGAGAGAGCGTGAATCGTTGCAACTTAGTATTGACAAGAACTAACTGCAAGGTCAGTACGCGAGCTTTAATGATTCAGCAAGGTCCCAAGAGCAATCTAAACAACAAGATTATGGCCAGGAAAATTCGTATGTAACATCTTGATGCTTTAGAATTCAAATATCACGACCGTTCATTCCAATATTCGGAGCATCGGAGTAGAATTCAGGTGTTGATACTATGATTTTCCTGGGTATTTTCAGAGATATTGCAATGAATTTTGCCTTCAGTTAGTTTTAACTGCTATAAATAATATTTAAGGACAGTTTGTATTTCATTAACTAAGAAATTGCGTTAACAAATTGATTCTGCAATACTTTATTTTCTTAGATTTGGTCCTTCTCTCATTGTGAGAACCATTCTGTAGTCACGTTGCTTTAACGGCTGTAGTCGCAAAAAAATAACAGGTCCCAAAAATTTTATTCTCGATTTTATCAGATCTAGGATGGTTCTGAACCGTGGTAAAAATTGTTTCAAAAAAGAAGGTTGCACTTTGGCGATATTTGGATCAGAAGTTGTGCTAATTTGCATAATCACGCAATCTTTCATGATATGGGTGAGCATTGAAAGCTCTTGATTGACACCTGTCACTCCAAATGACTTGAAACTAGGCATGTTAACTAACATAGGTCCAGTCTTTATTCATGTGAAAAATAAATAAAATTCATTGTATTCTGTAACCAGGAGTGGTATGTAGTTTTGATGTTCATTTTAGTGGATTGTTAGGTATTTGGGGGAAAAAACCAGGGGGGTGGTCTAACTCCCAGGGGAAAAATCGCGAAACCAAACCACTTTGTGTTTTTGAGTTATTGAGTGGTTCCTACAATCTGGCAAAGTTTCATCAAAATTGGAGAGATGGCATGTATCACCCCTGCCTGGTCCTCTGGTGGACTCGGTCTTAAGGCCACCCCTCCCTCCCCCCCCCCCCCCCCCCCCCCCCCCCCCCCCCCCCCCCCCCCCCCCCCCCCCCCCCCCCCCCCCCCCCCCCCCCCCCCCCCCCCCCCCCCCCCCCCCCCCCCCCCCCCCCCCCCCCCCCCCCCCCCCCCCCCCCCCCCCCCCCCCCCCCCCCCCCCTCCCCCTTCTTGTGGAACTAATTTGGAGGCTAATAGAGAATAACACTGTTCACAAAGTAATGTACAGACTGATTTGTGTGTTCCCTGTCATTCTAGCTCCCACTGAAGTATAAAGTTACAAATAAGGCAACAATATACTAAACATAAATCATTTCTTGAAGCTCAACAAGACTTCAACGAGAATTTCCGTAAAAATATATTTCTGAAGCATTCAAAAATTGTATTCACGTGCACAAGAATCCATCCAGTTTCAAATGATTTTGGCGATACAGTTTCACTAGGATGCTATATATTCAATTAACAATCGACTTTTGACTTCTCCATAAGTTAAGCTTGAGCTTAAGCTTTATATAATAGCGTAGCTCTCCCCTGGCCGAAGGCCTGGCTGCGCAGCTCCATACTCATAGAACCAGAGAACCATAGAACCCATGGCCGTCATTTTTCATGGTCATGGCTAGCGGAATGTTTCGCGGGCGCGTTGTGTGCCCGCCGCTGTCGCCGACCGCCGTCGCTTAGGGCTAACTCGCAGGCGCGTAGACCGTCGCAAAACATGCACGTATGACGCCACCCAACAACATTGCAATTTCACGTCACCTGGGAAAACACTGCTGTGTTTAGCGGAGAAAACCGTTTAAATTAAAGTCGTTATTCTCCTGAATTTTTTCGCGGTTTGCTTCTCAAGACAGGGATACTAATTAAGGGATATTCAGAAGCCGCTATAGTGGAAATAGAAGAGCTTTCAGAGATAAAATCTTGCTTCGAGGATGGGAGCAATGCGGGAAGATGTTTGTCACTTCGGGTTTCAGAACTGAAGAAGCGGAGATTTAAACAATTTCCAAGCAGTGGAGGGACTTAAAGGTAAAACAAAATACATTTTTCGATGGGAATTTATGTTGATATCAATCTGTGATTGACTTTTTTGTGTTCTCGCTAGTTTTCGGGAGAATTGTTAAGAACGCGCTCAATTAAATTCAGTTGTTTTGATTTCTTTCATCGGAGACATCTCGGCCTCGAATCATGAGCTCTTAATGGTTCGCGTTTTGCTTTTAAACATAAACTTATGGAGATGTGAATAAAATTTTTCGAAAGAAGATTGTGTTGTCCATTTTTATGTGTTTGTTCATTCATTACATAGATTGAAAAGCGATTTTATGTAAACAAAACAAGACTTAGATTTTCTGTCTTCACTCGCGTCGCCTTATGCAAACATGTTTGTGTATTTTTGCAATTTTGATTTCCAAATCAGTTTCTCGGGCAATTTTTGACAAACAAAAACTGTATTTTATTCGGAAAGTAGTCGTACTAGTTATTCTAGACAGAGAAAAGTTGTTTTTGTGAACTTTTCTACGGTCTAAATGTACTGTGTAGACTGTCGGGTAATACTGTTTTTTTTGAGAATTGCTAAAATTGAAAATAGCCCGGTCGTCAATCTTAATTCTTATGCTTCCGACCTTTCACCTTAATTAAGTTTCACCTTAGTTAAGCTTGTTCCTTTTCTCCGGCTTATTTCGATTTTTACCGTAATTTGTACTTGCAAGAACCTGTTAATTTAACAGTCCAAACCGAATTTTTGAACAAACTTGAAAACAGATTAAGTGAGAGCGAAATTTTATCCTGCGAAGGATTTTTATCTTTGGCTGAAATTACCCACGCAATGCGTGGACTTTCTTCAGGGAAAACCCCCGGTTCAGACGGATTACCTCAAGAATTTTACACTAAATTCTGGGATCTTTTAGGCCCTATTCTGTTCGAAATTATAAATTTAGTTTGGAAAATAATTCTCTCAGTGATTCAATGTAAGGAAGCGTGACTAGATTACTTTACAAGAAAGATGATAAGAAAAACCTCAAAAATTGGTGGCCCGGCCATTTCGCTACTCAATGTTCATTACAAAATTTGTTCAAAAGCTCTTACAAACAGACTTTCAAAAGTGTTACCCTCGATTATTTCAAGAAGGTCAAACTTGTTCCTTCCCAGGTAGGACGATTTTTGAGAATTTATTTCTCTTGCGTGACCCTCTAGATTATATAAATATTACCAATGAAACTGGTATCTTGCTGAATATCTACATTATACTGTCAAGCAAATATGAAAATTATAGTTAATGGTTTTTTGACTAAAGAAATTCCACTCGAGTGGGGGGTGAGGCAGGGAGATCCCCGGTCTCCACTTTTGTACATTTTATGCGCAGACGTTTTGGCTACCAGTATAAGAAAGGATGATACTATTGAAGGTTTTCTCCTTCCAGAAGCCTGAGGAAAGCGTTTTAAAATTCGCCAATATGCGGATAACTCCACATGTTTTGTAAACGACATTTTTTCTTTAGACAAATTGTTTACCTTACTTCACAAATACGAGACAGGTACAGGGACTAAATTAAATGTGGCAAAGAGTACTTAAGCCATGAAGTTAGGAGCTTGGTGCTAACGTCCGGACACTCCTTATGGCCTGACGTGGGTGTCAAGAATGCGAATCTTGGGTGCCTGGTTTAGCAATGGTACTGCAAATGTGGAACCAGATAACTGTTTACCACGCCTTTCCAAGCTAGATTAAAATTTGAACCTGTGGAAGGGTGTGGGGTGTTTTCACTCCCACCCTATCGGCACTACTCAATACTAGGTTTTTAGTTAATGTTAAGACTATTTTCTTTTACCTAATGGACTTCTGCTGTCGACGAGAATGACATGCGAGCACGCTTTTTCATTAAGACCATACTTTATGGTATATGGGTTTTTCGAAATAAAGCAACTTTTCACAATAGCACCGAGAACTCTCGGACCACTGTAAGGGACATAAGGAATGACATCCCAACACAGTTGCAAATTGACCGAGGGGGGGGGGGGGGGGGGGGGGGGGGGGGGTGTACTTTGCAAATTTTTGGGCGGGGGTGTGCTGCTGGGACTCTGAGACCCTTAACCTATACTAGACCATTTTAGCTGCATTTTGCAGCCATATTCTAGACTAAACACCGAAAAATCCTACCCTATCCTAGACCTTTTCTAGACTCGCTATTTTGCAGAAACTCATTCACTATCACAGTCTAAGATACCAGGGGTCAGTACAAATGTCATACAGCACACCTTACCGATTATTAAATACCATTTGCCAGTAAACCTCGTCTAGACTAAATTCTTCATGCAACTGATCAGTTTCGTAGAAAATGATACCCTATTCTAGACCAAAAATCTCTGATTACTATACCCTATCCCAGACTTAACTGCCTGAAAACCATACCCTTCACAGCGGCACATACCTATATAGCTCATATATGGGAGTACCCCCCCCCCCCCCCCCCCCCCCCCCCCCCCACCGCGAACAGAAATTTTCTGCTTTGTGGTGTCATCCGAATATTTGTGAAATACAACAGTCAAAGCTTGTGACTCTAATAATTTAGCTACTGGCAACTCATCATTCATTACCAGAAATGACTAAGGTAATCATGTGCAAACCAGAAAGGACTGCAAACCGGAACTGACCTTGTATTATTGTAACCGGAAATGACTAGCTTTAACTCAGGATGCCTTGTAACCGGAAATGACTAGCCTCTCAGGATAATATTGTAAACTTTAGGGATTTGTTATTGATAAATAAAACATTTTAAAAGAAAAAAAACACTGTTGTGTTTAGCGGAGAAAACGGTTTGCAAAATCGTTTTTTCCTGCTTTTTTTTCGCGGTTTGCTACTCAAGAGAGGTTTCACATTTCTCAAACAGTGAGCTTTTGTGGAATTTGTGCAGTCTAAATGTTCTGTGCAGACGGTCTCGTAATAAGCTTACTGTTTTTGAGAATTGCTAAAATTAATAGCCTGGTCATCATTCTTAATTCTAATTTTTCTTGTGCTTCCGACCTTTCACCTAAGTTAAGCTTATCATCATCGTTTCTGTTCAGAGAGCTCCGCTGTTAGGCTAAGCCTATCTATATATATTGCAAGGAAAGCGCCAGGTTCTCTATCTAGTTTCAAACTCAAGTTCAGTATGAAATTTTTTGTACCTCAAAGGTGTTTTTACCCGTACTAAAATGTCAGTTAATATATATGTTTTTAATATTCGCCAGAAGAATTATGTATTTGATTATATCGGATAACAACCACGTTTCTCATGAAGATTATACCTTTTAGGCTACTTGATGTTCAACATTACATAAAGCGTGAACTATATATTTTTTTACTTGGGATAATTGCGGCCGCAGGCAGTTTACTAATGGAGTTGGAAGGAGAATTTTTCTGTCCGTCTGTCTCGGTTTTCCGAATATAACAATGAATTGTTCGAGAACCAATCAAGATGTACTACGAAACCGTCGGGAGCCTCGGCATCCAATCAAAACAAAGTGATGACAAGCTGACTCGAGCATGCATGGATGCACGACTAAAGCTGTTTCTGTTTCGACGCCATATTGGACTGGTTTTCAAGCTTCTTTTGCTATCCATTCGACTTGGTAATGTCTAAAAGTACACTGGAAATCAGTTGAACATGGACAAAGGTTCTTCTCAGGGCCAACGTAGTTCCTGGATCTCTGTTGAACAAGACGCTGTGGGAGCGTATACTTAGGCGTCGTTGTATTAGGCATCAGATTAGGCATATTGGAAAATAAGCTTACATGTCTTGGGAATCTGCTAAGGAATCTGCATGCACGTTAGTTCACGATTTGATAATAGGGAGTATTGGAATAGTGTGAGCACGCTAACAAAGAAGCGCTTTAACCTTCAAAAACAAGAAGACACAAGCGTGCGAGATCGCACGCAAATTATTAAAATAGCGTGTCCACGTGTCAGAATCTTTCAGTTTATTTTGTCTGGTCCGGAACTGGGGTTAAAACAACTTTTCGAATTGAGAGTTTTGCTGGAAGTATTCCTGCCATTATTATAATACATTTTGAATTAAACTTATAAATTTAATCAAAGTTAACGACAGAAGTGATAATTTAGGAGGAGAGAAACATATTTAGCCCTTTCTATATTTTTTCAGTTGAGGTAAAAATGCTGCAATTTGCATAATGTGAAAAGTAATTTGAAACCTTTCCAGTAACGCAACGCATCTTGCAAAAAAGTATATCCAATTTTTATTCCTCCGTATCCGAAACATAGAAAAGAAAATTAAATGAAATTGTGATCGCTTTAAGGTTATTTTCGCCCGAGAAACATTCACTAGCGCAAGCGAAATTCACGACTATAAAAGTTCATGAAAGGCAAACAACCGAAAGAAGTGAAATTAATCGGGATTCCTACCACGCTTATATTTCTTCCTTCGTTGTCCAGTGTTCACTTTTTATTAAACAAACGCTATGTATTCGTCTATAAAATCTGAGGCGGATGATTCGAGAATCGGGAAAATAACCGGCGCGAAATCAAGACAAATAGATTATTTACATGTGGGAAAAATCTAAGACCTTTCGGAATGCACAGAACTGAAGGATTTTTGCCCAATTCTACGGCGATGGCGTAAATTTGATTTATGTCAACCCCACGTTTTCAAGATTCTTATCCAGCTTAACCAGCATTTCGCAATGAGGCAGCACTTCACTTCCAATATGGAACTACTAGTATATCAAGTATCTTATGGTTGCTAATTTTGTGTAAATACTTCTTTGAGTTCGATTTTCTGAAGTTTGACAGTTATAACTATAAAGAGCCTTCGATTGGTTGAAAACCCCCAGTTGGGAGGTCCCTGTTAATCATATTTACTGTTGCTGTTGGCTCAGTATAACTTCCTTGGTAGTTTAGCTGTCGTGGCAAAAGGAAACAGATTGCTCACAAAACAGAGGCTTGGTTAATTTTTGAGGTAAGTTTAATAGAATTAATCATTCAAATCCCTCGCAAAGGACACATCCTTTATCAAACACGGATCGTCTTCTCGCCAAAGCGGCCACCTAGTGTCGGTCCCTGTTGTACTTTCAATGCTTTATTAAATTTACTTTAAAAAGCTATCATCAGTCAGATATTTCTGAAGCTAGTGGCACGCTATGCGACAATCATTTCTCAGCACGTTTTATTGAATAGACTTTTTCGCATTAAACTCCGCCATTTTGAAAATGAGGCTAACAGGCCACAAAACACATTCAAATAATTTTCGTCAAATTAGATATTTGAGAAATTTTATTAACGGCAAACTTGAGACACTAGGTAAAAGATTTTTGTGTAAAAATGTGAGCTATGTAAATTGGGTACAATGCGCGAAATCGCGTTATGACTTTTGCACATTTTTGTCTATAGAATTTCCCGCGGATTTTGCCAAGGTTTTATTAATGGAGTATGAAAAAATTAAAACGCGATTGCACGCTTTGTAGCCCATGGACATCTCTCAAAAATCTGACAAGAAAAATATTTTACCTAATATCTCGTTTACCATTGATCAATTTTTGAGATCTTAACTTTGACGGAAATAAATGGACATCAAATTCCAGTGTTTCCCCATACAAAAACTGTTTTTCGTGTCAGTTTTTGGACCATTTTCAGAATGGCGCATTTTACTTCGAAAAGCAGTCTTTTTGAGTTCTTTCGTTCTAAAATAAACTAGTTCAGGTATCACAGAAGTAAAACTATTGTTTTTGTTCAGAGAAGCATATATCGCATGAAATATTCTCGCTATTTCAAATAAAATATACATGGTCTGAAAGCATACTGAGCACAGGTGTTATATTTTATTTTGATTTAAAGATATAAATTGAAAAAAAGTTACAGCTAATTCACTGAAACGAAGACGTTTTGCAACCGACGTATCGATGGCCAATTTCCAATGAAATCATAATCTACAAATAATGAACTACCATCGGATGCATTTCGGTCTCCGATTTTGATTTTGGCGATTATGTTAAATATTATTTGTTGAATTTTTGAAGTTTTGAATGATACGACCAGATTCAGTTAAATCGAAATCTTAACATCAGCAATATTTACCTTATTACATGAAATTTTGGCGACACGTTAATTTAGCGATTTTGAAAAATCCATAAGCTTACTGATTTAGCGGCACTTTAATTTAGCGAACATAAGTCTTTTAATTTTCGCGATTTCACGAACTGAAACTTCGGCGAATTCAGTTTATTCAAAACTTTTACGACGATGATAGAACATTTACGTGATAAAATCATAAACTTCAATAGCTTCGTTTAAATCACTTTAATACGATAAAACTGAAACAAAATCATACAACGTTCATAAAACGAAACAAACGAAACTGCAACTGTAATGTCATATCTTAATGCTATCCTCACTCATATTTACATTTTTACATTTTATTCATATTTACATTTTCACACTACTAAAATAAATTACTGTGCACGAGACATCTGATACACGTCATAATCGACCGTCAAACAGCATGATTGTGTGAAACTGACCAGATGGCGGAATTTCATATTATACTCACTTTAATTTAGCGACGATTTAAATTTAGCGACACTTAATTCTGGTGCATTTTAATTTAGCGATTTTTTAAAAAAATCGCTAAAATCGCTAAATTTAAGTGTCGCCAAAATTTCATGTAATAAGTTACAATCGTTTAAGGTGGCTGAACACAGTTTGCGCGCGCTCTTCAATTTCAGCTGCTTACGTGAGTCAGCGCGCGCAGAGTTTTGAGAAAAACAAAAGTGGCGCCTGTTCAACGATCATTTTATTTTGCTCAGCGTGGATCGCGGAAGTGTTGTTTTTCGTCTTAAAATCAAACAATTTTTTGTTCGTAAAAATGTTTGTTGAATCAATAGATAATATATAGAACCATTGAAGAAATACACTGCCTTTTTGGTCGTTTTTGTCTTTGGATCGAGAACCCAGTCAAATGCAACGCATGCGCAGTTGACTAAAAAATTGTGACTGGATGTTTTAGCAACTTTCCTCGGAAACGTGCTGATTTCTACGAAACTACTCATTAGAATTTCACGAAATTTGGCACAATAATAGTTCCGAATATGCCGAACTCACCTGCCATCAAAAATTTGAAATCTAACAGAGGAGATTTTCACAAAACGCAAACATATTAAACCACAAATTACGGAAGATCCCTCTGTCAAAATTACTTGAGACCAGTGTTAACATGCGAATATTTTTACGAGTTTACTGGAGACAAATGATGGACAAAATCTAATGACTAGATTTTCTGAAAATAAAAGAAACCAAATATTGCAGGCTGATTTTCAATCCACGGTGTTGCCATGGCAACACCCTAAAAGCTCAACAAAAATACCAAAATATATAGCTTGTTGCTTAATCGTATGCCTCGCCAATTTTGGGCGCCCAGACGTTAGTAGTTTTAAAATGACAATAAATGACACAAAGGTACAGTGAAACTGTGTTCAGCCACCTTAACGGCAAACGGCTGATTACTTATGCGCATAGCGCGCATAAGGTAAGGTTCCGGCTTCGTTTTTCTTGTTTTTATTATTACTCATGCGCGTAGCGGCATGAGTTATAAAATGGGCTTCGTTTTTCTTTTTATTATTTTTATTTTTTGTGTCACGATTTTGCATGCAAATTTATTCACGCATATTTCAAATTGTGTATTTCCGGTTCACAGCTTTGCTTTTTACACTTCCGGTTTAGTGACTTCCGGCTACTCTCACTTCCGGCAAAACATCGTTACTGAAGTGTCACGACAGCGTCTCCTACAACCCTACTCACACCAGTAATGTTCACGTCAGGTATATATTATCTTCACAACAATGACTGGCTTCATTGTGGTACAGCCTTCATTTATAAAACATTCAATAGTAACGTGGTTTACAGGTACGATGACTGAATTCTCCATCTCGGACGTCTTCTTATCTTGTTTAAATTTTTGAAATTTAAATTGCTTCTTTTCTTATGGTACATTGAAGTATAAAACAAATGTTTGATACGCATGCGCATGACAAACATTTTCCGTCATTTGGTCTTATTGGTGTATAAGTCAGTCCTGTATTTTTCCCACAGAGGTGAACGTTGCTTTTATACACAGCATACAACTTGAAGCCGAATTTGTCGCGATTCTGAAAAAACTAAGAGCTATTTTTAATCAGAGTTCTTCCGAGGCAAAAATGTCAAACATCGATCTCTCGCACTCGCAATTTATTTCCCGTTTTACTGCCGATTCTTTGTAATGTCTGTATCGGAGCAGTCCTCGCTGCCTGTGGTGAGTAATTTCAAGACTTTTTTCAAGAAAGAACAACAGAAACACACGGCAAAACAGCGTCGTTACTTGAGCCCATCAGATTTAATAAAACATCTGGACTTTGGGACTGGACTTCTGTGGATTATGGACTAGGGAATGCGTGTCATATTAATGTAGATTTTTACTGACTTTATTGCTTTTTGTGGTTACTAGGTTACTAGTAACCACCATGCTGTCACCTGTGTAAGTAAGTCCGACTTTCCGAAGCGCGAAGTTGTGCCAAGTTCATCCGATTGCTGTACGATGAGACAGTTCTGATAGCTTCGGATTAGACGACTCGATTGTCAAGGCAGTTCTGTTTGTATGTGCGCGCTTTGGATTCGTGGAAAAGGTAAACGGAGCTTTCTCGTTATTTTTACTGCTTTACCAAGCACAGCTTTCACCAAATGTGGCCAAGTATTGTTTTCAAATATTATTTTAGGTATTTTCGTGGTTTGGAAAAAGGTTTTAGTGAAAAATCGAGCTGTGAATCGAAGTGTTTGTTAGCAGACCATGAGCTATCCGAACTCATGATTCAAACGCCGCCAGCATTTCATTTCTGTACCTTTGACCATTCAGAACTTTTTTTTTTATTAGCGAAAGCATTATTATACGAATCATTTTTCCGGATAAGATTGGATTTCTATTACACAGGAAAAGTCGGCGATTTTAGAAAGTATAATAACAATGATAGGTTGCTGAATTGAATTATTTTGTGATGTTTATTATATTTTCGCAGACGCTAGCCGGTTCCTCGCAGTAATTAGGATACAATATATCGCCAAGACTTCCAGAAGCAGAAAATTACTGAATTCTGAAAAGTGTTTGACTCTTTTAATCAAAGGAAAGACATTTTCATTCAAGGAAATATGAGTTTCATTCAAAAGTTTTGACCTTTTATAGAAAATATATTTTAGATTCAGTGATTATAAAAACAGCTTGATATCAAATTACATTTGACATAAAATTTGCATAAAGCAAAATTGTGTATTTGCGACAACACTTTGAAGAAACTGTGAAGCTTGGAAAAAACTTATTACAGATGGCAAAATCAAAGCATTTTTTTAAAGAACCAGCTTTAAGTTATGGAAACATTTCATTTCGATTTGGTCTTAAAATCACGGAAAGATTTTAGTGAATGCGTCACGCAACGTTTATTTACAAAATGTTTGACCAATTCATAGCAATTCTCACCAAAGATTTGAAATCTTTAAAAAAAATCCCGGATCTCCTGAATGCGATTTCCTGTTTATTTAGGGCCTACAAAAAGTTAATGGCCATCCGGGCAGGGGGGGGGGGGGGGGGGGGGGTATCTGGGTTAAAAATCAAGGTGCGAGGGTTGGTCGGCCTGGCCGGGAAATCCGGGCGGGGGAGGGGTAAAAAAATATTGCATCCGTCGGGGGGGGGGGGGGGGGGATTTTTTGTGGAATAACCCATTTTACACTGGTTGCAGGCCATTAAGTAACACAGGAAAACTAAATCTTTATATTGATTATCAAATTTTTTTTTACAGCATGTCATCTACTGCCAATTTTTTTAAGTAGTCTTTTCAAATGTAACAGAAATAATTCACAGCTTGGAAAGTTATAGACGAGTGTGGATTTGATCGGAATCAATAAATTAAATATTAAAAGCGAGCACAGAAAGATTGGTAACTTCAATCGCGCGTCTTAGAGTCTCTTGCGCATGAGTATAGGCTAAGTGTAGCCTCTTGTTATTATTACTTATGCGCATAGCGCGCATAAGGTAAGGTTCCGGCTTCGTTTTTCTTGTTACTTATGCGCATAGCGCGCATAAGGTAAGGTTCCGGCTTCGTTTTTCTTGTTATTACTTATGCGCATAGCGCGCATAAGGTAAGGTTCCGGCTTCGTTTTTCTTGTTATTATTTTTATGCGTGACCCATTTAAAATAAACTGTATAACTTTCTTATGCAAGCGCATAAGTACAGGCTACCAGTGTAGCCTCTTGTTATTATTATTTTTATTTTTTGTGTCAAGATTTTGCATGCAAATTTATGCACGCATATTTTAGTGACCGGGTCCTCGGGTCACCAACATTCTACAAAAATGGCTGCCGCGCTCGGCATGTGCTTGGTTTTTAAACCCGTAGTTTCGTGTCATCGGATTAATAACTCACATTTAAAATATTCAAAATGGAAAGAGAAAGCTTTAAGGAATACCCAAAGCCGCTATAGTGGAGAAAAAGGAGACCTTTTAGCAACTAATCTTGCTTCAAGGAAATTCATACGCTTTTATCAGTGTGGGGCGATCAAAACCGAAGAAGCAGAGTTTTAAAGAATTTTCAAACAGACGAGGGACTTTACCGTAAAAGAAATTACAAATTTTGGTGAGAATTTATGTTGATATCAATTTGTGATTCACTTTTTCTTTGTGTTCTGGTTAGTTTTGGAGAAATATTTATAAAACATGTTAAAATTCAATCGTAATGACATCTGATATTATGTAAACAAAACAAGACTTAATTTTATACTTGTAGTTCTAACTTCACACGCGTCGCCTAATACGCAAAGATGTCTGTGTATGTTTTGCAATTTTCATTTCCAAATCAGTTTCTAGGGCAATTTCCGATACAACTGGTGTATTTTATTCGAAAATTAGTCATACTTTTAGTCTAGACCGAGTAAAAGTTTTTGTGCACGGTCGCGTAATTCTGTTATTGAGATTCACTAAAATTGAAAAAATAGCCCGGTCGTTTGCTGATTTCATTGCTTTTAAAAGTAGTCTTTTCAAATGTAACAGAAAGAAGTCACGGTTTGGGAAATAAAAGACGAGTGTGTATTTGATCGGGAATCAATAAATTAAATATTCAAAGCGAGTACAGAAAACGTGTTTTAGCGTGTTCTTTAGTGTGTCACGCAAAATTCGTTGAGGGGGAGGGATGCGTGACCCATTTAAAATAAACTGTATAACTTTCTTATGCAAGCGCATAAGTACAGGCTACCAGTGTAGCCTCTTGTTATTTTTATTACTTATGCGCATAGCGCGCATAAGGTAAGGTTTCGGCTTCGTTTTTCTTGTTTTTATTATTATTATTTTTATTTTTTGTGTCAAGATTTTGCATGCAAATTTATGCACGCATATTTTAGTGACCGGGTCCTCGGGTCACCAACATTCTACAAAAATGGCTGCCGCGCTCGGCATGTGCTTGGTTTTTAAACCCGTAGTTTCGTGTCATCGGATTAATAACTCACATTTAAAATATTCAAAATGGAAAGGGAAAGCTTTAAGGAATACCCAAAGCCGCTATAGTGGAGAAAAAGGAGACCTTTTAGCAACTAATCTTGCTTCAAGGAAATTCATACGCTTTTATCAGTGTGGGGCGATCAAAACCGAAGAAGCAGAGTTTTAAAGAATTTTCAAACAGACGAGGGACTTTACCGTAAAAGAAATTACAAATTTTGGTGAGAATTTATGTTGATATCAATTTGTGATTCACTTTTTCTTTGTGTTCTGGTTAGTTTTGGAGAAATATTTATAAAACATGTTAAAATTCAATCGTAATGACATCTGATATTATGTAAACAAAACAAGACTTAATTTTATACCTGTAGTTCTAACTTCACACGCGTCGCCTAATACGCAAAGATGTCTGTGTATGTTTTGCAATTTTCATTTCCAAATCAGTTTCTAGGGCAATTTCCGATACAACTGGTGTATTTTATTCGAAAATTAGTCATACTTTTAGTCTAGACCGAGTAAAAGTTTTTGTGCACGGTCGCGTAATTCTGTTATTGAGATTCACTAAAATTGAAAAAATAGCCCGGTCGTTTGCTGATTTCATTGCTTTTAAAAGTAGTCTTTTCAAATGTAACAGAAAGAAGTCACGGTTTGGGAAATAAAAGACGAGTGTGTATTTGATCGGGAATCAATGAATTAAATATTCAAAGCGAGTACAGAAAACGTGTTTTAGCGTGTTCTTTAGTGTGTCACGCAAAATTCGTTGAGGGGGGAGGGATGCGTGACCCATTTAAAATAAACTGTATAACTTTCTAATGCAAGCGCATAAGTACAGGCTACCAGTGTAGCCTCTTGTTATTTTTATTTTTTGTGTCAAGATTTTGCATGCAAATTTATTCACGCATATTTTAAATTGTGTATTTCCGGTTCACAGCTTTACTTTATACACTTCCGGTTTAGTGACTTCCGGCTACTCTCACTTCCGGCAAAACATCGTTACTGAAGTGTCACGACAGCGTCTCCTACAGCCCTACTCACATCAGTAATGTTCACGTCAGGTATATAGTATCTTCACAACAATGACTGGCTTCATTGTGGTACAGCCTTCATTTATAAAACATTCAATAGTAACGTGGTTTGCAGGTACGATGACTGAATTCTCCATGTCGGACGTCTTCTTATCTTGTTTAAATTTTTGAAATTTAAATTGCTTCTTTTCTTATGGTACATTGAAGTATAAAACAAATGTTTGATACGCATGCGCATGACAAACATTTTCCGTCATTTGGTCTTATTGGTGTATAAGTCAGTCCTGTATTTCTCCCACAGAGGTGAACGTTGCTTTTATACACAGCATACAACTTGAAGCCGAATTTGTCGCGATTCTGAAAAAACTAAGAGCTATTTTTAATCAGAGTTCTTCCGAGGCAAAAATGTCAAACATCGATCTCTCGCACTCTCAATTTATTTCCCGTTTTACTGCCGATTCTTTGTAATGTCTGTATCGGAGCAGTCCTCGCTGCCTGTGGTGAGTAATTTCAAGACTTTTTTTAAGAAAGAACAATAGAAACACACGGCAAAACAGCGTCGTTACTTGAGCCCATCAGATTTAATAAAACATCTGGACTTTGGGACTGGACTTCTGTGGATTATGGACTAGGGAATGCGTGTCATATTAATGTAGATTTTTACTGACTTTATTGCTTTTTGTGGTTACTAGGTTACTAGTAACCACTATGCTGTCACCTGTGTAAGTAAGTCCGACTTTCCGAAGCGCGAAGTTGTGCCAAGTTCACCCGATTGCTATACGGTGAGACAGTTCTGATAGCTTCGGATTAGACGACTCGATTGTCAAGGCAGTTCTGTTTGTACGTGCGCGCTTTGGATTCGTGGAAAAGGTAAACGGAGCTTTCTCGTTATTTTTACTACTTTACCAAGCACAGCTTTCACCAAATGTGGCCAAGTATTGTTTTCAAATATTATTTTAGGTATTTTCGTGGTTTGGAAAAAGGTTTTAGTGAAAAATCGAGCTGTGAATCGAAGTGTTTGTTAGCAGACCATGAGCTATCCGAACTCATGATTCAAACGCCGCCAGCATTTCATTTCTGTACCTTTGACCATTCAGAACTGCTTTTTTTATCAGCGAAAGCATTATTATACGAATCATTTTTCCGGATAAGATTGGCATTCTATTACACAGGAAAAGTCGGCGATTTTAGAAAGTATAATAAAAATAGGTTGCTGAATTGAATTATTTTGTGATGTTTATTATATTTTCGCAGACGCTAGCCGGTTCCTCGCAGTAATTAGGATACAATATATCGCCAAGACTTCCAGAAGCAGAAAATCACTGAATTCTGAAAAGTGTTTGACTCTTTTAATCAAAGGAAAGACATTTTCATTCAAGGAAATATGAGTTTCATTCAAAAGTTTTGACCTTTTATAGAAAATATATTTTAGATTCAGTGATTATAAAAACAGCTTGATATCAAATTACATTTGACATAAAATTTGCACAAAGCAAAATTGTGTATTTGCGACAACACTTTGAAGAAACTGTGAAGCTTGGAAAAAACTTATTACAGATGGCAAAATCAAAGCATTTTTTTAAAGAACCAGCTTTAAGTTATGGAAACATTTCATTTCGATTTGGTCTTAAAATCACGGAAAGATTTTAGTGAATGCGTCACGCAACGTTTATTTACAAAATGTTTGACCAATTCATAGCAATTCTCGCCAAAGATTTGAAATCTTTAAAAAAATTCCGGATCTCCTGAATGCGATTTCCTGTTTATTTAGGGCCTACAAAAAGTTAATGGCCATCCGGGCAGGAGGGGGTATCTGGGTTAAAAATCAAGGTGCGAGGGTTGGTCGGCCTGGCCGGGAAATCCGGGCGAGGGAGGGGTAAAAAAATATTACATCCGTCGGGGGGGGGGGGGGGGGGGATTTTTTCTGGAATAACCCATTTTACACTGGTTGCATGCGATTAAGTAACACAGGAAAACTAAATCTTTATATTGATTATCAAATTTCTTTTTACAGCATGTCATCTACTGCCTATTTTTTTAAGTAGTCTTTTCAAATGTAACAGAAATAATTCACAGCTTGGAAAGTTATAGACGAGTGTGGATTTGATCGGAATCAATAAATTAAATATTAAAAGCGAGCACAGAAAAATTGGTAACTTCAATCGCGCGTCTTAGAGTCTCTTGCGCATGAGTACAGGCTAAGTGTAGCCCCTTGTTATTTTTTGTGTCACGATTTGGCATGCAAATTTATGCACGCATATTTTAGAGACCGGGTCCTCGGGTCACCAATATTCTACAAAAATGGCTGCCGCGCTCGGCATGTGCTTGGTTTTTAAACCCGTAGTTTCGTGTCATCGGATTAATAACTCACATTTAAAATATTCAAAATGGAAAGAGAAAGCTTTAAGGAATACCCAAAGCCGCTATAGTGGAGAAAAAGGAGACCTTTTAGCAACTAATCTTGCTTCAAGGAAATTTATACGCTTTTATCAGTGTGGGGCGATCAAAACCGAAGAAGCAGAGTTTTAAAGAATTTTCAAACAGACGAGGGACTTTACCGTAAAAGAAATTACAAATTTTGGTGAGAATTTATGTTGATATCAATTTGTGATTCGCTTTTTCTTTGTGTTCTGGTTAGTTTTGGAGAAATATTTATAAAACATGTTAAAATTCAATCGTAATGACATCTGATATTATGTAAACAAAACAAGACTTAATTTTATACCTGTAGTTCTAACTTCACACGCGTCGCCTAATACGCAAAGATGTCTGTGTATGTTTTGCAAGTTTCATTTCCAAATCAGTTTCTAGGGCAATTTCCGATACAACTGGTGTATTTTATTCGAAAATTAGTCATACTTTTAGTCTAGACCGAGTAAAAGTTTTTGTGCACGGTCGCGTAATTCTGTTATTGAGATTCACTAAAATTGAAAAAATAGCCCGGTCGTTTGCTGATTTCATTGCTTTTAAAAGTAGTCTTTTCAAATGTAACAGAAAGAAGTCACGGTTTGGGAAATAAAAGACGAGTGTGTATTTGATCGGGAATCAATAAATTAAATATTCAAAGCGAGTACAGAAAACGTGTTTTAGCGTGTTCTTTAGTGTGTCACGCAAGATTCGTTGAGGGGGGAGGGATGCGTGACCCATTTAAAATAAACTGTATAACTTTCTTATGCAAGCGCATAAGTACAGGCTACCAGTGTAGCCTCTTGTTATATATTATTTGGAACTCGTCAGAGATGAAATAAAACCCAATGTCATGGTGTGTACATGAAAAGAAAATGAATTAATCCCGTTATGTCATTCTATTCAAATACCTTTGAGTCGTACATATAGGTCAGGGCTCGAAATTAAAAAAAATCTCAATCGCAATTTGCGAGTAATTCCTAAAATTTGGTCGCAAGTTCGAAAATTTTAGTCGCAAAAAAAACAATACTAACTACTACTACCGGAACCGGAAAGTCTGAAAAAGTGCACCCGTGATACACTTCTTGGAAACCGCGTTAATGGAGCATGAAATCGACGACTAAGTCACGCCACATTCAACGTGAATTTCGCAGGATTTTTCAGGTAAAATTACAACTACTTTTATGTAGTTGTAATTTTAACTTAAAAGTTAAAGTTACAAGTAAGACACAAGACTGTTGAATATAATTCCTTTATTTGCTACGCCGTAAAACAGTCGCAAAATCGCGACTAGTAGACAAATTTTAGTCGCAAAAGTGAAATCTTTAGTCCTAAATGCGCCCGATACAGGCGCAATTTCGAGCCCTGTTAGGTGATAAGTTAGTGTCATTCAGTCACACGTCAAGTCAAGATAACGTGGCACTGTTATATGGCAAAATAAAATAGTCAATGCATAATGCAAAAAAATATATATATTTTGCACGCAATATGAAAACCCTCGATATATAAGGCCCCGTTTACACGGGTCCGGACAAATTTTTACACGGACGAATTTTGTTTCTAGTCCACGTGTTTTCATGGATCCGTGCAAATTCTGTTACAGATTGCAGTGGTGTTTACACGGAAACTTGCACACTTAGCCGTTCAAAAATTCGTCCAGTTCCGCCGGTCCCGTGTAAACGCAAGGTGGAAACGTGCAAGTTTTTGTCCGTGCAAAAATTTGTCCGGACCCGTGTAAACGGGGCCTAACTTATGATGTGTAATAACGCAAAATGAAATAACATTCAAATGATAAATATACTCCGAAATCATTGATATTTTGTTTTTAGGCAAAATGGAATAAATTGTCAGTGTAACGTAAAATATAATAGCACAAAAATGAATGATGGAAAGAATAGGCCATTTGCACGATGGCGTCATTTGACTACAACTACCAGAATTCATTTCGTTTTTCCTTTCTTATTTAAATTTTGTAATCCCAGTGCAGTTTAATTGCTAAAATTGAAAATAGCCCGTTCGTCAATCTTAATTCTTGTGCTTCCAACCTTTCACCTTAGTTAAGTTTCACAGGGGCGGATCCAGGATTTTTCTTAGGAGGGGGTGCACCTCTAAGGAATGACGTAACTGAAGGGTGACGTAAACAAATTTTAAAAGCGAACAACGCAGACTAGGCATCATTTCCGACACTTATCTTTTCTTCACAAACACATACATAGTTCTAGTTGCCATACTTAAGTGTTTAACGGTTAAAAAGTAAATTTCTTTCAAAAAACATAAAGCTCACTACTCACGTTTTCTCCACAACGCCGAAAGCTCGAGTTTGAAGTCCTCGACGCGACGGTGACGCTGCGAGCCAGCAGTTTTTGGCAAGCGGACTGCTGCTTTTCTGTAACAAATAACTTCCGGTGGAGTCTTAGAACCGTCGCGTCCTGGATCTTAAGCTCGCTATTAAACAAAACTGGATTCTTATTTTTGGGTTTTCACTGATATAAAGATGTATTTTGGCTTTTTAAAGTAACGCTAAAAATGGTGACATAGCCCCTTTAACTCGGTGCCTTTGGCTCGAGATATAAACCGTAATATTTTAGGTTTAAAGCTATTTTTAACTGTTTTTTAACTGTTGTATAGATTTTTGAGGTTGGTGTTTCATACTTTTGAATAATGCTGTTTGAATACTGCTTAAGTTGAGAGCACACTGCGAGGATCACCAATTTCACTCATGTTTATCCGCAGTTCAAATATATGATTTTCATATGTTAGCATTCATATATATATTCACTATCACCGGGTGTATTACGAACTCACAATTGGCCATTTATCCATGTGGCTTGATAGCTCAGTGGATAGAGCATTGCACCGGTATCGCAAGGTCATGGGTTCGAATCGCGTTTAAGCCTGAATATCTTTTCAGGTTGCTTTTTCAACTGCTTAAGTTGAGAGCACACTGCAAGGATCACAAACTGCACTCATGTTTAAGTAATATATCAAACGTGAGACACAGTGTTTCATCAGAATTCCAAACACCGCGCAGTGGGTTAAAAAACGAGGCGCAGCCGAGTATTTTTAAAGTATTTTGGAAATCTGATGAAACACTGTGTCTTATTTTTGATATTACTTCTCAAACAAATGATTTTAGAAGGAGAATTTAAGGTTGCAAGGATGTGTCTTTCAACTAGCAGGATGGATCATGTTGTATTTCGCCAAACCTCCCGTGTGATCTATTATTTAACTCTTTGTCTACCGCCAAAATTTTCCATATTTTTCCATATTTTTTGAAAATAAAATTAAAATCTCAGCAGGTGTTTAGAGCAGCATAGAAAGCTATACCTCATCATATTTTTTTTAAAAATATAAATATCTCAACAGGTGTTTAGAGCAGCATAGAAACCTATACCTCTTTCCATGTTTTTTGAAAAAAAAAATCTCAGCAGGTGCTTAGAGCAGCATAGAAAGCTACCGCCAAAATGTATCATATGTTACCATATTTTTTTTTATAAAATTAATATCTCAGCAGGTGTTTAGAGCAGCATAGAAAGCTAGAACTCTCTTGAAAGAAACCCATAATATTTCACCAATCGATCCAAATCACTTTCATTTCCACTGAAAAATACTTTTTCTGTCGAAATTCATATCCAAAAGCTAAACCGCCACAAATTCTCTCTGAGTCGGCCGCCATAAAAACACTATTTCAAAACATAAATGAATCTTTCAGTTTATTTTGCCTGGTCCGGACCCGGCGTCAAAACAAATTTTCGAATTGAAAGTTTTGCTGGAAGTATTCCTGCCATTATTATAATAAATTTTGAATGAAACTTATAAATTTAATCAAAGTTAACGACAGAAGTGATAATTTAGGAGGAGAGAAACAAATTTAACCCTTTGCAATATACTTTTTCAGCTGAGGTAAAAATGTTGCAATTTGCATAATGTGACTTTTGAAAGCTTTCCAGTCCCTGTTTATTTGGATGTAATTTTGAGAAACAAAAGCTGACAACAATAGCGCTCATCGTTCATTGTTTGCTTTGCCCGCTCACCTGCGCGATGTTTTCAGTTGAGGTAAAAATGTTGCACTTTGCACAATGTTAAAAGTAATTTGAAACCTTTCCAGTAGTGCATAACGCAACTGCTTCATAAAGCATCTCGCAATCAGACAGACGAAAATATATCCAACTTTTATTCCTCTGTATCCGAAACATAGAAAATAAAATTAAATGAAAAAGTGATCGCTTTAAGGTTGTTTTCGCTCGAGAAACATTCACTAGCGCAAGCGAAACTCGCAAGAAACGTATCGAAAGACTCGTGCATTGTTTACATCTTCTATCGGCGGTGAATTTTTGCACCCGTGGCTGTTTTGTTCCTTCAACTTCACGAAATAATTAATTGGTGATTCCTGCCACGCTCATTGGTGGTCATGGTAACAGGGGGCCTATCAGAACTGGCATAAATTATTCAAGCCTTATCAACACAAATAAGTATTGCTGCTGGTTAAGTCCTCTGTCTATTTGGATGTTTTACCTCTCGACAGAAAACGAACAAGAGAAAAAACCTCCCCTGAAGTAAGTTGAGACTGCATTTCTAGAATTTCTATGCCTTTCAAACGATCATGATCGCTCGATCTTCACCAAGCCTTTAGCCAACATATGCAAAATTGCTTGATGACAAAAATGTTCGCGTTATAAACATTTTCATTTTTTCCCGTGCAATCATGAATACATGGTTCAGTTTCTTAAAGAAACGGTGGTGCTAAATCAGGTGGAGGGGGCGGGGGATGAAACACGGAAATATGGTTTTAACAACTGGTTGAGTTGATAAGGAACAAAACCTGGCCGCTGTAAAGAGGTTTCGAGTTTAGCCCTTCGCCTGAGCATTTCTTAATTTCTACACCGGAACCTTCAGTTTAACTCGGTGCCTTTGGCTCGAGATATGAACTGTAACCGTTTAGGTTTAAAGCTATTTTTAACTGTTTTATAGATTTTTGAGGTTGGTGTTTCATACTTTTGAATAATACTTTTTGAACACTGCTTTCATGTAAGTTGAGAGCACACTGCGAGGATCACTAATTTCACTCATGTTTATTCAGTTAGATCGCAAATGTCTAAAATGCAATGTTTTGTCGGCTTTTGTTCATACAATATTAATGTAATTCATACGTTATGTGTCTTTCAACTAGCAGGATGGATCATGTTGTATTTTCTACAAACTTCTCGTGTGATCGATTATCCTACTGATGAACAGTTACGAAATTCAGATATATTTAGTAGCCACATTTATTTGCGGTCTGTCCCCTTTGAATTCAACTCTTTGACTACCACCAAAATTTATCATATTTTTCCATATTTTTTGAAAAAAATTAAAATCTCAGCAGGTGTTTAGAGCAGCATAGAAAGCTAAACCTCTTTTGAAAGAAACCCATAATATCTCACCAATCATTTCGTAGCTGATGATCCAAATCACTTTCATTTCCACTGGTAAACACTTTTTCTGTCGAAATTCATATCCAAAAGCATTTCCTTACCGCTAAACCGCCACGAATTCTCTCTGAGTCGGCCGCCATAAATTCACAGCATGAAAATCGGGATTTACACAAAATTAAAGTTGGTGTAAAGCTGGTGTAAATGTGGTTCTCAAACTTTACGCTCATATTTAAAGGTGGTTAAAGCTGCCTAAAGATCACATTTAAATGGTGCAGTGTAAAGTTGATGTAAAGCTGGCGTAAAGATGGGTAACAAACTTTACGCTGGTATTTAAAGGGGGTTAAAGTTGAGTAAATGTCGCGTTTATATAGTGCGATGTAAAGTTGTGGTAAAGCTGGCCCCAATGCCCAGTTGCAACTCAAGGAACACACCAGTTTCACTTCTTAGTATCATGGTTTAATTCTGGACAAAATAACCGTTGATGATCACAATGATTTTGTGGTCTTTCAAAGCATATGATATTTGCAAATTTGCCAATAAATATATTACAGTTGCTTGATTAAGGCTGGTTCACACATGTGACACAATAAAACTATAATCAATAATACAACCACATGGGTATCTTGTGTGAACCTAAGAAATACAGTGTATAAAGCATATTACATTTGCAAATTTGCCAATAAATATCTAACAGTTGCTTCATTAAGGCTGGTTCACACATGTGACAAAAATATAATCAATCATATCGCCACATGGTTATCTTGTGTGAACCAGAGTAATATAAACATGATAAAATGGAAATTATGCCCTGTAAGCATGTCACATTTGCAAATTTACCAATAAATATTTTACAGTTGCTTGATTAAGGCTGGTTCAAACACGTGACAAAATTTAATCATAAACATGCAACTACAAGCATGTTTCTTGTGATCCAGAGTAATAGAAACACAAGAAAATGGAAAATATGTCCTTTAAGAATGCTTATGATTATGACAAATGTGCATCATGTCTGCAATAGATGAGCCATTTCTCTATTTTGAAAATGTGCAGTTCCAGGAAATATCCATCACCCCACTGGATATTTTGAGGGGAGTGGGGTCTGAAAAGCCTCAGATTGAGGGACAGTATATAGCTACAGAGGGGTAGAGATCAAACAAAAAGCCTTTCTGGGTGGATATGGATTTTTCTGGAACATCACAATACTATTCACATACATGTATTCCTCCACAGATTAATTTTTCATGTCTTTGCTTGTGGTTATATCAGACATACTATAGCAGGGCTGTCATTAAGGGCCATCACCCGTAGCATCTGTTACAGGTGAGTGCACTTGATAAGACCTTGATGTTTCGGGTGATCTTGCCTGTCATAGGTTAAATTGAACGACAAAGCAACAAGATTGTTATGGGTGTTAAGAACAGAGCAACGCCTGTCTCAAATCTTAATGACAGCCCTGCTATAGGCTAACAACCAAAGATGGTTGATGTATTTATTACATCCATTTTAAAATCACTGGTGATCCTTGCAATCTGATTGGCTCTCAGCAGTGTGATTTATTCCCAAATCGCACTATTTTTTGCTCTAAATCGCATCTTTTTTCTGGTTTTTACAAACTGCCTAATGTATCAATCAAATATTGGTACTGACTAAAATCCTGTATTTGGGTGATTAAATTGTGTGATTTCAAAATCGATGTAATAAAGTGGTAATTGAACTTCGTGTCGTGCAATTTTGGTCTGAAATCATACTTGTGATTTCAAATCGAACTTGTGCTGTGCGTTCGTTCGATTTTAAAATCACGCGTATGATTTCAGACCAAATTGCACTCCACTCAGTTCAATTACCATTGCGGCTCGTGATTTACAAGGTAAACTCATAGAAAAGGTGTTCTATTGCTTAAATAAATCTTACTAGTGTTCTGTGTGTATCAGTTCACAAAAATAATACTAATTAATTAAAAGACCTAGGAATGGGACTGACCACCAACTTTTTCATTCCATTAAGTTCAGTTGAACAAGAAGCAAATCTTTGCGCTATTTGCTGCACAGGCATAAACAGCCCAGGCCCACAAGGTGCATATTCACACTTCCAAACTTGAACAGGTTTGCCGAAATTTTCTTCATCCTGGTCAGCTTTATGCCACCACACAACAGCAAATACATGCTGATGAAATTGCCCATTAAGCTTCACACTGTGTAGAAGGTAAAAAAGAACTATTCCAGGTCTTCTACCTTTGTTCATATCAATGGACCCATCATCAGCACTCCAAGAGGCCATTATTCGAGCCGATCGCAGGTTTCGGCAGTCCATCTTCGAACCAAATTTCTCACTTCCAAGTGTGACGTTAGAATACTTGCGTCCAACACTTGAAGGGATTTCAACTTCATATTCAGGGTATAAGAACTTATAGCAGGCAAGAAGTACATTCAGTTCATCTGTTCCCAATACAAAATGTTTGAAAGTGTTTGGTAGGCTAACAAGACCAAGATCACACCACTTAAAGATTATCACATTTGAGCAACTTGCACTTATAAATAGCTTGATAGCAGTTTTGGTAATCAAACCTTCAGTTGAATCATTTCTTTCTTGGGCAAAAAATGGAACAAAACTATCATGGAATTCATTAGGAAATTCAACATCCCAGATAAACCGTCCAGCCAGAAGTTTACGCATCAATTGCAGTTCCACAGACCTTCCATTGACTTGCATGCTTCCAAGAATGCCATTAAAACGTTCAAAACTGAAGCACCAAAATGCATGCACAGGTCCACAATCAAGAATGCATTCTTTTAAATGACAGTGAAGGTGCATATTTGGTGTTACAGCTTTCTTCCCATACAACTGTTCAAAACGCTCTCCAAACTTGAGAAAAAGCAGATCAGCCTTTAAAATATCAGTCTTGGTCAAAACGGGAGAAGTTAAATACTGACATGCAAGGACAAATGTTTGCCAGCACTTAATATGATGTTCTGGTAGCAGACCTTTCAAACAATACATTGAGTAAATCAGAGTCCAGTTTTTCCACTGTGAAGCAGTGTAACAGCCATAGTTAGATGCAATTCGATGAGGTAAGCGACCAATTCCTGTCCCAACATCAAAAGTATGAATTCGTTCTTCCAAAACCTTGAGGTCTTTCTTTGTTAAGAAACTATTTTTTGTCCAGTGTTTAAAGACATGCTTTGCTGTCCCCAAAAACAAATTATGCATTGGGTCAATGGCTGTGAACTTTACAGCATCAAAGTATTCAAGTTCTAGCAGACAGCTGTAATAAACCCCATACTTTGTGGCCAATGTCTCATGCTTGGTTTGTGTTGAAGCTTTCCTGACCATCTCTGCATGTCTACGATGACTGCTATTATGGCGTGGGGGCCAAGTGTCCCTGTCAAAACCAGAGTAGTCAGTTTTCTCATTAAAGCCTCCTGGAAAGTACTTGAAGCATTTAGAGCACCCCCGATGCGCTGAATGCCCTTTAAACCCACAGAGTTTTCGCACAGCTGGAAGATCAGCTGAGGCAAGAAGAAGAGCACCTCGATATGTTAGTGGTTCCTTACTCTGACTGGTTTTAAGTTTCACTCCTTTCCATAGTGCTTTCAGTTCATCAACAATGGGTGCTAAAAATGTGTTTAGTGACTTAGGTTCTTTCTTCATTTCTGGAATAATCCCTGCCACAATCACATTTTCCCATTTAAATCTTTGCTCCCTTGGTAGATTGAGAAGAACTAAGTAAATAACGCCAATGGATCTATCATTCCTTCTCTTGAAAGGTTGAAACCAGTCAACATTAATTGCAAAGGCTAAGTTTCTGGGGGCATTAAAAAAATTGTGTCCTTTGTACTTCAGAAAATCTTTCCAGATACTCCCATCATACACATCTGCCACAATGTTGTCTTCTACTTGATGATCACGCCACTGCTCACACATTTCAGGAACTCCTGGCTTTTTCAGCAATGCTTCAACCTGGTCAATGATACTGTTATAACAGTAAAGTTTGTATGGGTAAAAGCACACTTTCCCACTGTTCATGACTACTTTCCTTGCCAGAGGCTCTCCACATTCCTTTCTTCCTTTCTTAAATGGTTTGCTGGTGCAAATGTTGGAAACAGTCCGTCCTCCAACATGTCTTGTGCAACTCGTCAGGTCATAAAGTGCAGCACATCTTGGGCAGACGGCAAACTTTACAAAATTATCACGTTTCAGATGGACAAATTTCCGAAGGAGGTACAATGAACTAGGAAACATTAACGCCATTTGAATAAGGTATTCACTATTGCAAGTAACACCCACTGCATGAAAAAACTTGAACATAAACCGAAGCAACCACTCAAGGCCATTGTCGCTTACCTTGCATGTTGCTTGCCAAAATAATAAAAAATACACAAGCCACTGAAGCAAAATAGTTATGGTCTGTATTGATGACTGGTGGCTTTTAGGTTCTGGAAGAGGTTCATCATTTGTAATATCTTGAAGAAAATCCTCTCCTTCTCCATTCCAGACATAAGGGTCTTCTTCATCACTGCAATCACAGCTCTGGTTATCAGACCCATCTTCCATTTGACAAGATGCGGAATCACTATCACTTTCAGAGTCACCAGTGCTGGAACAGGTTGCCTTAAAAGTGTAAAACATGTGTGACGTTATTACAACAATATAATAAAAATGTGGTATTAACTGGGTCATCACTTAGCGACGAACTAGTTCTTAAAATACCCTTTTTTCATTTTTCATGTAGGCTACTATGGAGTGTTTGAAGCAGACTTTGGAATGTAAATTTAAATGTGGACTGGACTGTGCATAATAGATTCTAGATTGTGCATTGTGGACTGCCAATTTAAAACTATAAAATGAGAACTGTGAACTTTGGGCAGTTGACAATTGGGATGGTCTTTGACCAAGGACTGTCCAATATGGACTGGGCTGTAAGCTATCTATGGCACCCTGGGCTATGGAGTGATTACTATGATTGCTACAGATTGTTGGCTGAATGTGGAGTGTGAACACGGGACAGTTGACTAAGTATCCACATATTACAGTGTACAATGTAAGTCCTACATGTAGTAAAACATAGTAAAGCTAGGAGCGGCCAGGTTTGAACTGGGACCAAACGACCCAGTTGTGAAGCCCAACGGGCTACTTGTTTTGTCTAGTGTGACCATTCAGATGAGAGTGGTAGTTCTGAAAAGAACTGTTGTTGAGGGCAAAGACTAATGTTTCAACAACCTGAGTGGTAGTCATCTTCAGACTCTGAAGAAGACTACTGTACCGCTCAGGTTGTTGAACCGTTACTCTGTCAATAACAACAGTTCTTGCTTTTACATGTACTGCAGGATTACACCAGCTTCCCATAGCCACTATGATGATGGCAAAGATTGAACAAATTCTATAAGAGCATTTTAGAAATTTTTTGGGATGAAGTTTTGGGGATAATAAATACAGTGAAAAACATACTATCAACATAATTGGCTGATATCGAAATGCTTTGGGAATGCATAGTACTTTGATTCCATCTGAGATCGTGTGTAAAAAAGTAAGGGGATTGCTTAGGCCGATTGCGAGAAAAAAGGATTTGATTAGTGTGCGTTCAGCTGCTCTTGTTGCCATTTTTGTATGTAATTTGGTCTATGCCTACAAATATGAAGATAATTTGGAAACTGCTTGATAATTTTTTTTTTATAATTTGACAATCTCGAGATTAATCATCAATTTATATAGCCTGCAAGTTTCAAGGACAATGAAATTATGTAAGGCAATAAAATAGGGCCTCCAATGTACCATCCCCCCCCCCCCCCCCCCGCAGTGTTTACAAGTGAGCGTCCTCATTATTCACAGGTATTGTTTTCATTTTTCATATGCACATGCACAACTTTAGCCAAAAAATTATTCGCATTGATTAGAATGCTCGATTGCTTTTCGAAGAATTTTCCAAAACATGCTAATAACTGACTTGAGAATAGCAATAACATTACGCACTCGATGTCACGCTATTACGTGGGTCTAGACTTTTATCCTGCTCTGTTGTTCTGTGGAATAATACCTTAGTGCGTAATGTTGTTACAATTATCAAGCCAGTTATTAGTATATCTCAGATGGAATCAAACTACTTTGAGATGAAACGGCATTCCCAAAGCGCATCGTTATCTTTAGATTTTAGCCTATTATGTTGATAGTATGTTTTTTTACTATTATTTGTTATCTCCAAACCTTCATCACCAAAAAGTTTTCTTAAGACATCCACAGACCAAATATTTTCTCTTTACTTACAGCTGTACATGTATCTATCACTTCCCTGCTCATTAATTTTTACTCTTCTGCAGTTTTTATCTTCACTTGTGCACTTGGCAATCTTAAGAGAAATTAGACCCCAAATGCCCTTACATACAATAATGTAGGATGGCCAACAGGAAAAAACATACCTCATCACATGTAGCTCCTTCCAAATTATCATTCATTGCATTTACAAACTCTGTGTCATCACAAAAATTATTTTCATTATCAGCACTGGCACCTGTGAAAAAGGTATATGTAGCTTTGATGAATAATTATATTATCTTACGTCAGGTAGACTGTAAGTTACAAAAGGTAATTATATGGCTCAACAACTTCATCTGTTTTTTTTTTTACACAGTTGAACCTTAAATGGAAACCTAGCATCACATATCATTTCACAATATTTCCCTAAAACAGATCCATCAACACTACCAAGCACCATCTACATTGTACACTGTGTTACAGAGTTACTGTTGTTGATTGAATGGATTACTTGTACTGCATGTAATCCATTCACTGTTTTTGTAAATGATTTCTACATGTATGTGTCAATGTAGTGTGCATGTTCTAGTATACAGAATTTATCGACCACTCTCACAAAGTATTTTTGG